>MU225605.1:89718-123987 GCA_018584345.1 Thuja plicata | reverse complement strand
TGCATCCATCTAAACATCCATACATAAATATCTAAGAAACATCGCACATGCATCCATCTACATCATGTATATCTAGTACATTTGCATAAATTAGGGCCATTACATTAATAATTAACATCATTGCATTTTAATACATGATAATAATTACATACATTAACCATCTAAACAATGCATCCATCTAAACATCCATACATAAATAAACATCCATCCATTAACCATATAAGCAATGCATCCATCTAAACATCCATACATAAACATCTAAGAAACGTCACACATGCATCCATCTACATCATGTATATCTAGTACATTTGCATAAATTAGGGCCATTACATTAATAATTAACATCATTGCATTTTAATGCATGATAATAATTACATACATTAACCATCTGAACAATGCATCCATCTAAACATCCATACATAAATAAACATCCATACATTAACCATCTAAACAATGCATCCATCTGAACATCCATACATAAACATCTAAGATACATAATAGGGCCTAAGGGGTACAAATTGATCCTAAGTGGCCATAAATAGGTCTTAGGGGTGGTAGGACCCATTCATAAGCCTATGGGGTCATAATTGGAGATAAGGGGTGTGAATTGATCTTAACGGGTCATAATTGTTTGCAAGTTGAGACTCTGAGTGTATATGACTTATTTTGTATTGTCATTATGGCAACAAAGTCATATGAAGTTTTGACAGTAAAATTTGAAGAGAAAAATTGACTAAGTATAGAAAACAAAATAGTACAGAGTTATTCAGTTGATCAGAGCAGCAGCACACGTGTGTACAATCGAGTCAGAAAATGCACATTCATACTTAAACTCTATGATATTTTTGTGTGTTTACCCTATACACACATGGTACGGAATGACAACACAGAAAAGTTACAGGAAGATTAAGTGCCACTAACTCTTCAAAAAATAGGGTATGGAGCCGACCTCAGAGTTTGAATTAGCGTATAATATTTTATTTTTTAAAGGCTATGTACCTATTGTAATAAGTTTGTAATTATTTCTTAATCATTCATGTAAACATTCTTAAGACAATTTATTTGGAAGCGTTGTATATGTTGTTTTTGGGCCGACTAAGGACTTGTTTCTTAGTCGCATATATTCAAGCATGTATATATACTAGACATGCACTTTTGTATTAATGGTGTTGATGAAAAAGAATCAGAGAAGATATTTAGAAGATCAATATGAGAAAACCAATATGAAGTAGAAGTCCACAAGAGATCAAAGCATCAGCGCATAAATGGGACTGATCAGACAATAGTGTCATTACAACAGTTCATTTCTGGTATAGTGTATATCAGTCATCAGAAGGTTGTAGCCTTCATCTTATTGAGCAGTGAGCTTTGGTAGTGAGCCAGCCACATCTAAGAGGGTTTTTTTAAAGACTCCTAATAGGGTCATTGTACTTGAATTGTAAAGACTACTCCTAATAGGGCAAAGGAACTTTAACAGGTTCATTATACTAGTACAATCATTTGTGGGTACTAATTCCCACCGGGGTTTTCTTCTGATCAAGGTTTCCCCGTAATCATATCTTGTGTTATGAGTTATTGTGTTATGCTTCATTTGTTATCTATTCAATTCAAGTTTAAAGTTGCTGAATTATAATTAATAGACAAACACTGATTCACCCCCCCTCTCAGTGTTTCTAAAAATTGGTATCAGAGCTCTGGTCCTCTGAAAGAAAGTTTAACTACTTGAGGAGATCATGGATTCAACAGAAGAAAAAAATTTGAAAAAGAATCTTGAAGCAGCCCTTGAAGATCTTGTCAGATCTGAAAAAGAAAATGAAGAACTAAAACTGAAATTTGATGGCTCCCAAATGCTTATCAAGAAATTAAGAAAATATTTGAAAGATTGCTCCACAAATGATTTGGGAAAAATGGTCAAAAAGTTGAATGAAGAAAACAAGTCTTTGAAGGATAAGATTGAAGATCTAAATGAACAACTAATAGATAGCCTAACAACTATTGAAGAAAAGACCAAAGAGAGTAAAAAATTAGATGGTGAACTTATGCAAGAAAACATGAAAATCTTGGAGTTGGAAAACATCAAGAAAAATATAGAATCTGAATTAACAGAAGCAAAGGATAAGATTGATAAACTACACACAAGTTCTAATCTAATTCAATCACAACTTTATGCACAAAAACTAAAAGGTGATACTATTGGTGTTGGATACAGTGTAGCTCAAAATTGAACTCAATTCAATGCAAGAATGAAAGAAAGAACAAGAGATATCTATAGAAGCAAAGAAAACTGAGAATCTTGCAGAGGCTAAAATAGAACCACCTAAAGATTAACTCAAGTAAGTTAACAGAACTTGTTATGCCTATAACAAGAATGGACATTTAGCAAGAGATTGTAAAGAGGTAAGACCTTTCAAGGGCTATTGTTATTCCTATAATAAATTTGGTCACAGGGCTATTCATTGCAGAACAAGTCAAAGAAATCAGTCACAGTAGAATCAATGAAATATGAATCCACACAATCAGAGAAATCAACCTCAGAGAAACTATCAGAAAATTACATGTTAGATATGTAATTATAATGGACACATAGCCAAGCAGTGTAGAATGATAAAAAATATCAATATACCTCCAATCATTTTTCACTCAAGTGGCAAAGCTGGACACATCTCAAGGTTCTGTAGATCCAGAACTCAAAAACAAGAGAAGCCTAAAGAATCATTATTTGAAGAATCTGGTGAAGTCAAGTTTGTAAAAGCTACAAAAGATTCAGGTAAAATATGAGTTGAAGTAAATAAAGATAATGATGAGAATAAGGTATTAGATGTATCCATAGTGGACGCACCTTCTACTTCTAGTTAAGATGACCCTCATGGTCTTAGGGAATCTATTCTAGCTCTGAACCCCTATGTGGCTGGTATACTCACCTCTGAGTATGCGCCTATGGATTCATGTATCTGGTGACAAATTGGAGAAGTATGCATGGATGCATAGCTTGAACATTGAAAAATAGACAAGATTGACAAATCTAAGATGGATATCAGCAAGATAAGGATAAGGCAGACCCAATTGAGATATGCACTTGCACCCTCCTTAGCTATTTTGAATGAGAACATCAAATAGATAGATGCAACCATTGCCACATATGATCAAGGACCCTGCATGGATCTGACAAAGATGGAGAAGCTTACATATGCCTTATGTTCCCATTTTCAGATAGTTGATGCACTGAAGGCATTCTGGTAGCAAGAGATCAAGAATCTTCATATTGCTTATCCAGATGTGTATTTGGAGTAAGTACCTAGAGACTTACAATTTTGACACCTTTGTCATTAATGTCAAAGGGGGACTAATGTATGTATATAAGGATGATTTTATATAGCCAAAGTTATGATATAAACCTTTTTGTTGTTAAGTCAAAGTTTAAGCAACTTGGCCACATTCCTTTGTTGACATTAATGACAAAGGGGGAGATTATTGGCAAGTTGACACTTTGAGTGTATATGACTTATTTTTGGTTGTCATTATGGAAACAAAGTCATATGAAGTTTTGACAATAAAATTTGAAGAGAAAAATTGACTAAGTATAGAAAATAGAACAATACAGAGTTATTCAGTTGATCAGAGCACCAACACATGTGCGTACGATCGATTCAGACTATGCACGTTCATACTTAAGCTCTATGATATGTTTGTGTGTTTACCTTATACACGCATGGTACAAAATGATAGTACGGAAAAGTTATAGGAAGATTAAGTGCCACTAACTGTTCAGAAAATAGAGTATGGAGCCAACCTCAGAATTTGAATTAGCGTATAATATTTTGTTTTGTAAAGGCTATGTGCCTATTGTAATAAGTTTGTAATTATGTCTTAATCATTCATGTAAACATGCTTAAGACAATTTTTTTGGAAGTGTTGTGTATGTTGTTTTTGGGTCGACTAAGGTCTTATTTCTTAGTTGCATCTACTCAGGAATGTATATATACTAGACATGCACTTTTGTATTAATGGTGTCGATGAAAAAGAAGCAGAGAAGATATTCAGAAGATTAATATGGAAAAATCAATATGAAGTAGAAGTCCACAAGAGATTAAAGCATCAGTGCATAAATGGGACTGATCAGACAACAGTGTCATTACAAAAATTCATTTTTGATATATTGTATATTAGTTATCAGAAGGTTGTAGCCTTAATCTTATTGAGCAGTGAGCTCTGGCAGTGCACCAACCACCTCTAATAGGGTTTTTGTAAAGACTCCTAACAGGGTCATTATACTTGAAATGTAAAGATTTCTCCTAACAGGGCAAAGGAACTTTAACAGGTTCATTATACTAGTACAATCATTTGTGGGTACTAATTCCCACCAGGGTTTTTCTCTGATCAAGGTTTCCCTGTAAACATATTTTGTGTTATGGGTTATTGTGTTATGCTTCATTTTTTATCTATTTGATTCAAGTTTAAAGTTGCTGAATTATAATTAATAGACAAACACTAATTCACCCCCCTCCCCATCTCAGTGTTTCTAACAATAATAGCTCCTATGATACCTTTGGATTCCTTATGCTTCCTAGGGGGTCTTAAGGGGTGGGAGGACCCATCCATAGGTACTAATGGGTGATAATGGATCATACAACCCATTAAGACCCATTAAGGTACATAATAGGGCCTAAGGGGTACAAATTGATCCTAAGTGGTCATAAATAGGTCTTAGGGGTAGTAGGACCCATTCACAAGACTAAGGGGTCATAATAGGAGATAAGGGGTATGAATTGATCTTAAAGGGTCATAATAGCTCCTATGATACCTTTGTGTTCTTTATGCTTCCTAGGGGGTCTTAAGGGGTGGGAGGACCCATTCATAGGTACTAAGGGGTCATAATGGATCATATGACCCATTAAGACCCACTAAAATACATAATAGGGACTAAGGGGTACAAATTGATCCTAAGTAGCCATAAATAGGTCGTAGAAACCCTTAGGGTTTTTAATAGGTTGTGGGGATGACTAGTTAATGTTAAGGGATCTTAATGGGTATTGTAAGAAACTTGTAGTCCTTAATGGTGGGTCTTTATGACCCCTTATGGTATGTAATAGGTCCTAAGGGATTTTAATGTGTCAAAAGGGGTCTTAGGGGTGGTAGGACCCATTCATAAGACTAAGGGGTAATAATAGGAGCTAAGGGGTATGAATTGATCCTAAGTGGTCATAATAGCTCCTATGATACCTTTGGGTTCCTTATGCTTCCTAGGCGTTCTTAAGAGATGGGAGGACCCATGCATAGGTATTAAGGGGTCATAATGGATCATACAACCCATTAAGACCCATTAAGATATATAATAGGGCCTAAGGGGTACAAATTAATCCCAAGTTGTCATAAATAGGTCATCAAAACCCTTAGGGTTCGTAATAGGTTGTGGGGCTAACTAGTTAATGTTAAGGGGTCTTAATGGGTATTATAAGAAACTTGTAGTCCTTAATGGTGAGTGTTTGTAACTCCTTATGGTATGTAATAGGTTCGAAGGGATTTTAATGTGTCTAAAGGGGTCTTAGGGGTGGTAGGACCCATTCATAAGACTAAGGGGTCATAATAGGAGCTAAGGGGTGTGAATTGATCTTAAGGGGTCATAATAGCTCCTATGATACCTTTGGGTTCCTTATGCTTCCTATGGGGTCTTAAGGGGTGGGAGGACCCATTCATAGGTACTAAGGGGTCATAATGGATCGTACGACCCATTAAGATACATAATAGGGCCTAAGGGGTACAAATTGATCCTAAGTGGTCATAAATAGGTTGTCGAAACCCTTAGGGTTTGTAATAGGTTTTGAGGCTGACTAGTTAGTGTTAAGGGGTCATAAAGAAACTTTTAGTCCTTAATGGGCCTTATGACCCCTTATGGTACGTAATATGTCCTAAGGTCTTTTAATGTGGCCAAAGTGGTCTTAAGGGGTGGTAGGACCCATTCATAAGTACTAAGGGGTCATAATAGATCATGCAACCCGTTAAGACCCGTTAATATATGTACTAGGGCTACAGTCTAGAGTCTCTAGGATGTAAATATTTTTTCTTAAGATCTAGTTGGAACTGGTTTAATGAAGATTACCTACTATTTCTATAAAAAGTGTTAACTAGGGTTTCTATTATGTGTTAAAAATTTAAGTTTACAATTACAAGTTATCAGTTTCAAGTATGTGGTGTGGGTTTCTCATTTGTTTTAATTTTCTATTGTACATGTGTGGTTTATACATTTTCAGATAAAAATAGAAACAAAATTACATCTATATATACTAAATACAAGAAAAAATTAAATACATATGTTAAACTAAATTTAACATTTATGTACAATAATTTACTAAATAAATTTGACATACATGCATTTTTAATAGTAAAAATAACAATAAATACTATTAAAAAATAATACAAACAATAATTAAAATGAATATATTTAAAAAAGACCTACGTAAAGGTGTTGTAGACGGCAAGCGAAGATGTGGAGGTGGAGTAGACAACAACTGAAGAGGTGCAGCTCTAAAGGGAAAAAATAACAAATTTTAATACAAAAATAGTTAAAAATAGTAAATAATACTAAAACTTTGAAAACAAAATGACGATAAAATTAAAAAAATGTTGACAACGTCATCACCTGAGAGAATTTTGCCTAAAACAAAATGGGGTAGAGCACAAAAGCGGGATTGCGCTAACTGAAAGTGATAATAATCGCCCAAAAAAAATATTTATAGTTTTCAAAACGGGGTGATGTTTGAAATGTCACCCCATTCTTAAATGGTGTAGCATTTCAAACGTCACCCCATTTTGACCAGGACCACATTTAGCCTCGGGACCCCCTCTCCTATGGGGTGATGATTTGAATTTAGGCTCGAGGTCCTGAAGTTGAACATTACCACACTTTTTGAAAGCATCACCCTATTTCTTGAATTACGGTTTTCAAAAAATTACTAAGGTAAAAATTTCCGCCTCAAGTGGACTCATCTTCTTGCACACACCGTACATTTAGGTGATCTAGTCTTTTTATTCACTTAGCCAAGATGTCATCCACATAGTCTTCAAGGATAGTGTGGAACATGTCATGAAAGATAATGGCCATGGCTCTCTGATAAGTTGCACCTACATTATTTAATCCAAATGGCATCATATTGCAGGAGAAAGTTCCCTAGGGGTTGTAAATTTTTTCTTATGCTGATCTTCTTCCGCTATAAATATTTGATTGTATCCGGAGAAACCGTCCATGATAGAAAACATCTCATGTCCAGTGGTGAGGTCCACTATCATGTTGATATTTTGTAAGGGGAAATCATCCTCTAGGAATGCTTTATTAAGATCCCAAAAATCTGTGCATATCCTGATTGATTTGTCTTGCTTGGATATAGGCACCATGTTGGAGATCCAATCAGAATAGTCGATGGTGAAGATGATATTTTCTTGGAGGATCTTTTCTAATTCTTCCTTGACTAATAATGCTAATTTTGGATGCATCTTTCAGAGCTTCTATTTTACTGGCTTTATATTTGGATCCACTGCCAGATGGTGTACTACTAAACCCGGGTTTAATCTACACAAGTGAGAATAGGACCATGCAAATTTTTATATAGACTCCCAAAGAAGACTAGTGATGGCTAGTTCTTCACCTTCTGATAATGATTCTACAATGTGAGTAATTCTTGGATTCTCCTCTGTTCCCAGGTTGATAGGTTTTTTTTCCTGGATAAGAATGGATGACTACTCGAGCCCATATTCATGGACAAGAGGAAGAGGATGATCTTCATCCTCTTGAGCCTCAGAGAGGTTTTCACTAGTGGATACACCCTTTTTTCACTTTTTTAGGATCAGATGGCGCCCTCGAGGGGTTTTCGCCAAGAGATCCATTTTTTCCTTTTTTTCTTTTTATTTTGACTTTTATGGATGAAGAGCTCCTCTTCCCAAAAGTATGCCTTTGGATCTAGTTTGGAGACATGCAATGAATCATGCCCATAGTCATTTTTTTCTGTTGCCCCCATGAATCTCAGAAGTGCATCCTCTCTTTGGAATTCATCAATGTGTATGACACTTGGTTGGTCCCAGTCTATGAGTTATGGGTGAATGGCCGGAAGGTCAATGAATTTAATGGAAATTTGGTGGAGGACAAAGTTTCCCAAGAAGGTTTCATCATCAAGGACATCATCGTAGGCTCTCACAAATTTCTCTTCCGAGATATCTTTGAATTTGACAATTTCACCGAGGGTATTATGATATGTGTAGCCTTTTTCATTGGTTCCCCCAGTCGTGTCAAGGCCAAAACCCAATCATTGACTTCTTGGTAAATAGGGAGGCTCAATGGGAGCCTTCATTCCACCCTCCTTGCAACCTAATCTACCTCCTTGTTAATTCCATCTCTCTATTGCTATCTTGTGGGAGTGTGGGTATTTTTTTTGAAATAAACAAGGAGCTTTTCATCAGTGGCCTAAGGATCCCAATACAGCCATATATTGATGTTAGGTTCCATGTATTTTCTATTTAGAATTCCATGGGACATGAATGTAGATGATGCCAACTGTCTTGACTATGGCTCACTTTCTTGGGGTGATTATTGATGGGATAAAAATCCTTGTGTGTTTGGCTACATAGGCATGACCCCAACTGTAAACATGTATGATATCCTATATTCACTGCAACCTCTATTGTTGATCTTGATAGTGGAGAGAGTGAATGAAAGGATATTTTTTTAAAGAACTGGCAATGGAAGTACCAATGTCAATTCTGGGACAATGATTTTAATGTGGAAAAGAGGCTTCCAATGCGTGGAAATATATAAAGGGTTGGGGATCTCTGCGAATGGTGATTTCTGTGCCATTGTGTTGGAGTTTGATGCACTGATGGAAGGTGGAGGTAATATCCTGCATGGAGTGAATCCACGGGTGTCCAAGGAGGATGTTGAAGGGGAGCTCAAGATCAACAATGTGGAAGATTGTGTTTTGCACTGCTAGGCCTAACTAGATGGACAGTGAGATTGTACCTCCTAATGTGTGTTCTAGATTGTCATAAGCCTTGATGGTAATTAAACCATTCATTATGTTTTCCTTGGTATACCCCAATTGTTTGATGAATTTCAAAGTGCATAAATTGAGGGCCAAACCATTATCTATCATGACTCCTTTGATGGATAAATATTTAACCATAGCGGTGATGCAGAGAGGGAGGTTGTTTTTAGGATCGATGAATGACATGTTTGTTGGTTTGAAGGAGATCCCATAAGATGTGGATAGGTGGCCAAAAATATTTTGGAACTAGGTAAGGTCAATGTTGTTGAGGACATGTGATTCTTGTAGATCTTTATTAAGAATTTATTGGTGGATGGGTGAAGTGTAGAGTAGATCCAGGATGGAGATTTGGGAAAGAGTATTTCCAAGGTGTTCTAATAGATTATATTGTGTTCTAGAAGATGGAGCAACATTAGCACCCATGATAGATATTCTTCCTCGGTGAGTGGTGATTGCACACTAGCTATCTACACCCTTGATATGAACTATATTGACTTAGGGTTCTACTTGGGATATGCAATTGATGATCTGGTCATAATTAATATATGCATTGGTATAGTCCTTTTTATAGGCATGATCTCATTTATTTCCCTTCCCTTGGCTTGAGGGTCGAGTGGGTTTGGTGGTTCCTTTACCAGAGTTGTGTTTAGGAAACACATTTTGATAGATTTGTAGGCTAGTATTTTGCAATGGTTGGGTAGGGGAATCTATTGTGATCTCTTTACGCTTGATGAGGTCTTGGATGTAATTCTTCAGCTTCATGCACTTTATGGTAGCGTGTCCCTTAACACAATGGTAGTCACAGTATTTATTGTCTTTTTACTACACAAGTTTTGGTGCTGATTTGTCAAATGGTTGTGTTTGTGGGTATATAATCAGATTGGCCTTAGCCACTCTGTGGAAGATGAAATCTATGGCTTCACCCAAAGGGGTGAATATAAATTTTTGCACATTCTAGGCTCAAGGTTTTTTTCTCCATGTGGGACTGATATGAAATTCGTTTGATTCATAGGAGTTTGGTAGTTTGAAGGATAATTTGTCCCAGGAGGAGGGTATGTTAGTGTGACCTATTGGCACAAATTTTTCTGATATGCGAGTTGGAAATATGCAGGCGTGGGAGCTTTTGGACCAGCTACAATAATCTAGATGTGTTTGGTATCTATAGCACCGTTGGTAATAGCACTAGTATTCTTGTTCCAATAATGGGCTTGATCATTGTTGGCTCTATCATGGTGAGTCTCTTTGTACAAATTTATGGTTTTGTCATCGATTAGACCTTTTTAAAGGTCGATTCCTTTTCCTCAAATTTCTCGGTATGTTTGCAGATAGTTGATGTGGATATGGTCTGCCAGTTTGGGATGGAGATTTTCAATGAATATCTTTATCAAATTTTTCTCAGGAGGTTGGTATGACAATCTTGTGGTGAGGCCTTGTCACAATTGAAGGTAATATTCTAGCATTTTGCCTCATTTTTTCTTGGAGTTGCACAAGTCTAGGAGATATACTTCATTCTCAATGTGATATGTGTACTGGGCTACTAAATTTTCAAATAGTTCTACAAATGTTGTTATTGTGTCATAGGGGATTTTGTAGAACCATTCAAGAGCTATCCCTCCCAGGATTTTTTAGAAAAGGCGCATGAAAAATTTATTGTTGTATGCTACCTCTTGGCATACCATGTAAACTTTCTTAACATTGTTGACGGGATATCCCTTCCCCCTATATTTTTCATATTTGGGAGTCTCAAAAATGTTTGTGGAAGGGTATGGCTGTGATGGATTGATCAATAGAATAGGAACACACCTCCTCAAATTTGAAGGTCTTGGCTTCAGTCCCTGCTTGAAGCTCCTTAAGAGTGTTCTTTATTTCTTCCCATTTTTTATTGACAAGTAGTGGAGTAGGTGCTCCCAGTACATTAGATCTAGTTTCCTGATAGGGGTCAAATGCTGCTAGTGAGTATGAAGGATTTTGTGGGGTATATTGAGGTGTGTGATAAGGGGATTAGTTGATGTCATAAGTGGGTTACGAAGGTGGCAACTATGGTTGCGCAAGGTATTGTTGGGGATTGAAGGTAAAGACTAATGTAGTTGTGATGGTTGCCGATAAAAGAGTTGTGCTTACTGGGGTATCAGATAGGTTGGGTAAGCCTGGGTTGGACCCACATAAGATGGTTGTGTGAAAACACTATTTTACATGGGATATGTGATTTATGGGTGAATGCTACCCAGTAGGAGTGAGATAGTTGATGCGAGAGGGGATGATTGGTTGTTGATGAGGTGGGATAGTTTGTGATGCTACAAATGGAGGCATGATAAAATAGTTGGTGTAAGTGGGTTGTTGTTGTTGGATGGGTTGCATAATAGGCTACATGGTGATGAAGGGGTTGATGAAGAGTTGTTGTGCTTTGGAAGTGACAGGGTGTTTTCTATTGGAATGCGTTGGTATCCCAAGTGCTTGTAGGGAAGCCTGAGAATATTTCCAAGTGGATGATTAGGTGGCTTGCATGGTTAGGAAAACTTAGGAGGAATTATCCAAAAGTGTTAGATTGAGTTGTGTTTGTGCAAGAGGTACTGGGACATTCTGCAAGGGTATACCTAGTTGAGCATGAAATGTGTGCGCTTGTGGAAACAAGGGTTGGTTAAAGTCCCCCATGGGTAGCATGTATGTAGTGAATTGTTGTTGTTCCTGGTGGGATGTAGGTATGATGGGTGGAAGGGATGTTTTTATTGAAGTCTTTTCAATTTTCATGACTTGTAGTTGAGAGATTATTGGTTGATTGTGGATAGGTTGAGCAACAATTGATTGTGTGTTGATTGGTTGAGTGGAAGAAATATGTTTTGAAACTTGGGAAGCAATGGGTTGGATGGGTTGTGAAGGTTGGATAGGTTGTGATGGTTGGATAGGTTGTGATAATTGGATAGGTTATGAAGGTAGAGGTGGAAAAATATTGGATGATGACGGCCCTATGATGGTGAATGGCGTTGGTTTTTCCATGGTGTGTACTATGGGTTGGAGTAAATGGGGTATGAGAGATATAACCTGAGATGTCCTTTGAAGTGGGTCAATGATTTCTTCTACCAGGGGATGGAAAAATTAACCCAAAATGATTATAGGTCATGGGATCCATGGTGGTAGAAGTCTAGGTGGTACTTGGATTCCTTTATGCTAAAAGTTGGCTAGGATGGTGTGGTTGTTGAGTCCTATAATGGCGATGACCATGTGCGCATGTCCAAGATGATTCATGAATGCTTCCATGGAAATTTTTGTGGGAATATCATCTAGGTCATCCCATATGTGTTTGTTTGGTTCTTGGTTCAGAGGATCAAATGTCACTATGGTGTTTCTAGTGTCCACTGTCAGATTGGATGAGCCAGTGACAAGATTTGTGTCTATGTCCTTCCTCTTCATGGATCAAGTTTTGGGTGGCATGAAATGGATTTCCTAAAGAGATGCAAGATTCTAAGCAAGGTGTAAGATTTCTAGGTAACTAAGGATGATGGCGCAATGATTTTGGGACTTGTTGTTGATGCAAGTGCTAGGATATAACAAGGTAAGAGGACAATTTTCCCTTCAAAACCTTCTAAGATAGGTTTCTACTCACTCCAACCCAACAAGCCTAGAATTACACCTTTAAAATGGATCACAATAATTTCACAAGACTCCTAACAACATCTTGACATGAATTCAATACTTATATCAAGATGTGTGGTGCATTACTGCAATGCTACTCCTTATGCAACCAATATCTTATTGATTGAAATGTTGAAAATGATAATCTTAAATTGTAGGGGTTGAACCAAATTGTCTAGGGTCTCTATAGGTTCCATAGAACATTTTCCACCCATTAAGAAGGTCTAGGGTAACCCTTAGATGATTGTTCCTTAAGTGAGCCTCCAATTCCTAATAGCCCTAGTTATAGGATTAAAGGATCAAAAATCCAAAACTTTACTCAGGACCCAAGAAACTAAGCACAATTATAAGTACCCTTTATGGAGTACTACCAATTTCCAAATCAAAGGGTTATGAATTTGAAAGGAACAGACTCAATCAAAATAAGGCCAGACATGCCTAATTGGAAATTAGGTAACTTTTAATGAAGCAAGTATCCCAAATAATGATGGAAGGATAAAAAAAATGTTGGATTGTACTTGGAATGATCCTAAACCATTCCAATCTTGATTACAAGGCTTGTTTCAACCCCAAGGTATGACTGTCATCTCTTTTCCATCCTGGTCTCTGGTCGCCACATAGAGATGTCGACCTTACTTCATCTGAAACATGAACCAACACTTGTTTCCCTGCAAGCCAACTCCATAATCATCAAGGAAACATAGAAGCCTCTCATTCCACCAAGGATTAGAATTTTCCAAGGGTGGAGATGAGAGGAAAATGAAAATTATAGTGGAAACCCTAGTTAAGGAGGGTTTCAGAATAGTGCACAAAGACTATTCACTAATTTTTGATCGAAAGCACTTCAAGACTTCAAACCAAAGGAAAAATGAAAGTTAATTAGTACTTATTACTTTCTAATAGAATTCATTCCTTAACTTGACCGTGAAGATCCATACATGGAGTTGCAAATCAACTGTTGCAGGAAAATCAGTTAATTTTATTGATTCAGAAAACAAAAATTACATCAGTGTGCTTTCTACCCACCTAAAAGGGCTATGAACTCTTTCCCCAATAGTTACAATTGAATTTCAAACCATATGCCCATTGGGGAAGTCATTAATACTTTACAAACACAAAGTTGTAATCTTGTCAAAAAGTTGCTTGACAACTTTTGACAACATTTACAAAATTGCACTAAAGGTGAAAACTTATTGCAAAAAGTGAACCTAAGGTTCCTTATTGACTTAAAAGAAACTAAAAACACTTAAAAAACCAAATCCTAGACTTTAGAGACCCTTTGACTATGGTTTACCAAGTGGCTTATGAATGCCAAATCTTGGAACTAGACCTTACAAATTGGGTCAAGGGACTAAAATGAAACCCTTAGGACTTAGGCATCCTCAAGACCCCCTAGGAGTCACAAAGAGATGAGATCTTCATGTTGTTTCAGTGGGTTCTCATACACCATATGTTTTGGATAATGATGCAAAAATGATGGAAGTGCCTTAAGTACCTAAGTATGACTTGGTGTAAGAGAGCATTATGAGTTTCCTTCCCTAAAATAGGCTTAAACGGATGTGATTGTCTCGACCTAAGATAGACTTGTGGTCTTCGGGGGACAAGGTTATTTTTCATTGTAGAAAAACATTTTGATCAAGGTAATGAGGCCAAAAAGACAAGATGGGATTCCCTAAACAATTCTTAGTCAAGGGAGCCTAATGAAGGGTCTTTGATAGGATATGGGTACTATGCAACTCAAAAGGATATAGCACCAAGTGAAGGTTATGTTTTTTTTTCAATGATACTAGGATAAGGTTTGGATGATGCTAGGACGATGTTTGGATTAGTTAGATTTTTCTATATTTATTGAAAGATGAATTCCAAAGGGTGGAGACTAGAATGATGGTCCTAAGATGCAAGCTAAATCAATAAGAAGAGGATAAAATGGGATGTTGCAATGTGCTAGCTAGTCGTATTGCTAAAAGTTGACAAAGGCATGGTTCAAATGATATTTGGTCATGAAACTTGCAAGCTTGTTATTGTAGATGATTTTTTCATATTCCTCACATGTATGAATCTCTTTCTTTAAAGAATCAACAATGTGTTGGTACTTCTAGGATTCTCAATTTGTAGTTTTTTGTTCTTTGTTTGTGATGGGTAGTTGGGTCTTAACTTTCTTGTGTTTCCACGAAGTGGTCATATGCAAAGGTTTGATAATGATGGAAAAGTTTGAATCTCTTGGGAATAGACTGTGACTATCGTAAGTTTACCTTGGTTTATTTTGTACAATGATTGTTCTTTTGTGATAAGTGAGCAAGTAGTCTTGAAAGGGACAAAGAAACCTTGCAAGAATAACACAGATTTGATCCCTTTGGTAGAGGACATGGACCTTTCAAATGTGTATGTTCTACATTGTTTTTCACGGGTTTGGTAACATGAAAGACACGCACAAGAAATTTATAGCTTAAGGAATTGGCTTAACTTCAAAAATCCATGCTCGTAAATGTAGGTACACACACAAGAGCTAATTAGAATACAACCATTACCAAGTATGCAATAGCTCTACTCATGATGTCATATTGTCTAGCTCCAAATGCTCATGGTGGCATGAGTGTGTGAGTGACCTTGGAGAGGTTAATATCCTACTTGCACAAAGATTATCAAGTTTTTGGGGGTGAAATGAGTAGATTTCTAGTTTAAATGGATTTTAGTAAGATTTTGTGGCATCCCACCAATCGGTTTGTACATGTGTGACTCTTTTAAGAGCCTAGTTGACCATGCTGATATGCTAGGGATACTTCACCTATTACAAACTACCATTAACACGCATTGCCCGAGCTTGGTGGGATGTAAGACAAGCCTTTGTTCAATGTCTTATTTCTATACCAATCGAAGGGATTACGAGTTTGAGGTTGTCCTCTAAAGGGGAAACACACCCTCTAGATAGGCCTCTCTAGAAGTATAATAAGAAACTTAACCTTTCTTGTCACCCAAGGTCCATGAAGGCGAGCGGAGATAATACATATATAAGCTACTTATTGTATGCCACTTATTTTACCAATATTTTGCAATAAAATAAAATAGCTCTAAGTATTGAAAAACACTCCTTCAAACATGCCAAGAACACATTCTTTTAAAATTGACAATTAATTACCTAAGTGTTTCTATCTATGACATCAAAAACTCATGATTAACATGGAAGGTTCTTTTCCTTTTCAAAATGTTTTGAAACTTTGCTTGAAAAGGATATGTTTTCTTTAGCACTTAAGATTGTGTGACTTATTTTTATGCCCAAATCGAAGGGTTTTTTTCTTTGTTCAATTGTCCCTTAGGCATTCAATAATGATGATTTGATTTTTAGGAACCCAAATTGAAGTGTTTGATTTGAGACTTCTTTTTAACCTTTGTTTATTTTAGTGCACCAAAATTAAGAGTGGGTTTGTTTTATGCACCAAAGTAAAATGAGTGAGTTTTCATTCTTTTTAACTCTTTAAAAAAAAATTAAAACAGAAAATCCCACCATTTGTACACATGATCTTGTTGAACTATAGGAATCATAAAAAGTGACGAAAGAAAACAATGATACCGCAGAGTCACGAGGCAAACCTTCCATGTCAAACATCGATCCCACTAGGTCAAACAAAAATCTTGCCAAGTCAAACTACGATCCCGCGCATGTTTTACTTTGCCAAAATCACAAATCCATACGAAATAAATGCCTTA
Source organism: Thuja plicata (assembly GCA_018584345.1). NCBI lineage: Eukaryota > Viridiplantae > Streptophyta > Pinopsida > Cupressales > Cupressaceae > Thuja > Thuja plicata. The sequence goes on along the minus strand of MU225605.1, from coordinate 107,623 downwards.
TGGCTTACAAAATTTTAATCGGTATTCCTGTGTAGTCAAACCACATTCCCGCTAGACTGATGAAATTAGAGAAATAAGACATAAATAGAAGGAATTCACTTTCATCCTGTCACATAAGTATAGTCTGCAGGACAACAATCTCTCTGACCCTGCACGTGTTCCCACTGAGGGTCCTCACGATCTCGCTGGGTTTAAAATTTGATGTTGTGGGAAAAATGATGAATTTTGTGGGAATGCGACCACATACTCTTCCTCTTCCAACCTACAAACACAAAAAAAAATTGCAAAAAGACACTCAAAATGATAAAATGTTAGTTTTGGTTAGTTCTTTTGCAATAAGTAAGGAAAATGAACTGTGAAGTGGGTCCTACTAGGCGTGCCAAAATGTATGCAAAGAAATAGAAGTTAAAGGAATACCTAAAGTAGTCAATCATTCGAACAAATAAATAAAAACAACATATAATATTAGACCAAAGAAAGCATGATATAAACAAGTAATGAAAACATCCTATAAAACCCAAGAAGCCTCCTTTGTTGAATGGATTTTTCCAATGGATTGGATATTTTCTCATAAAATTTGTTCAGGCTTCACTAGTTTGGAGGGATTTTAGCATTATAAGGTTATGTTGGAAGATTTTTTCTCTCAAAATGGCATGATAAGTTTGCAATGAAGGTGGATGATTTGTGAAGGATAGAGGGTTCAATTTATAGGCAAGAGGAGTGTAGAATGGAGGGTCAAGATGAAAACTTAAGGAAGGGTGGAGATGCATTTTAGAGACAACACATGGATTTTGATTTCTCAAATGTCTGTCATTGTGACAAGTGTCATAATGAGAGAGGTTTGGAAGAATGGGGGAATGTGGCCATTTTGGGAGATGTGAGAGGGGAAAAATATGTAAGAGATTGATGGAGTGTGTAAGAGAGGTGTAAGAACATTTAAGGAAAATTTAAGTGCATATGGTTGGGTATCTGAGGGATGTGACATTAGGGTTGAGTTGGGTGAGGGTTAGGATTTCTTAATCCTTGGATTATGATTGTGCAAATATTTAGGGAGTGATTAGGCTTGGATTAAGGATAATTAAAGGGAAAGTGGGAGGATTAGGAGGATGTTAGGGGAGGAGAGAGAATGAGTAGAGGAGTTCATTAGTTTATCAGGGGTAATTAAGAAATTAAGAGAGGTTAGTAAGTGTGAAGGGGTTGGGTTGAGTTGGAACCACGGGTTAGGTGATTAAGAATGGTTAGGCTAGGGGTTAAAGTTAGGAGGCATGTGCTTAAATAGATTAAATAAGATTTATTTAAACACAAATGTGATGAAAGGGATACATTGAATTAATTTAAATAGATAAGTATATTTATTTAAATTAATAGAGGAAGGGGATTTAATTAATTAAATGGTTGTGGGTTTCCATTAGATTAATTGAACTATAGCTAATTAATTTAATTAATTAATCTAGGAGGTTCATATAAATTAATTAAATAATGAATAATTATTTAATTAATAATGCATAGAAGAGAGCTAGATTAAATTAAATTTGTTAATAAAATTTAGGTATCTACAAAGTTTATAATAAATTTTTACAGAGATAGACAAAACTTTATGCCTTTTAAGGGCTTGTCCCTTTGGTGAAATGGTGGGGCTTCTTGCCTGTAGGGCCTATAACAAAGGTTCAAGTCCCCATAGGGTCTCTCTCTACTGTGGTTCTTAATTGAGAGTTGTTGCCTTTGATCCTAGGTGAAATAGTGGGGCTTCTTGCCTGTAGTGCTTATAGACAAGGGTCAAAGAAATTTTAAACATACTATCAATTTGAGATGAGTGGGAGCAAGAGTAGGAGCGGGAGTGGGATTTCAAATTCTGAAGTTTCAGGGGGTGAAGATGAGGATGAATATGATGCTTCTTGGCTGGAAAATACTTCAATGGTGGTTTGTTTTGTCTTTGCTTCACCTTTGTTTGTGGTTGTTGGTGAAGATTGTACATTTGGGTTTCTGGCACATGTGGTGCTCTATGGTCGCGCCTCTTAGGCTTTTGCCTTTTTCCTTTTCAAAGGGGTTGGTTTGGTATGAGGCTTCCTTTTTGCATGTTCTATGGAGTGGTGTTCCTCTCTATAGGGGTTCTTTTGCCTCATTTCTCTGTTGGTGTTGCTTGGTCTCTTTGTGAACTCTTAGAGGTCCTATTGGTAGTGTCGTGTCTTTGGCTAGGGTTTGATGTTTGGATGGTTTATAATGAGGCACATGCTCCTAGCTATTTCCTTACATCCTACATGGCCACACCGACCTGGGGTATTTTGGATTTGGACATTTCCTTTTGGTAGTCCCCTGTGATGCCAGCACCAGTTGTGTTAGTTTTTTCCTTGACAGAGTGTGTGGGGATCACGCACGAGGGGGTTCAATGTGCTAGTTGTTGCGTGGTGTTTGGATGTCAACCCTTCATTTTCTACCCTTCTCTTGATTTTTTTGGAGGAGGGTCTATGCGTTGGGTAGTTGGGCCTACTCTTTGGTATATGTGGATGCCCCATTTGGGTTGTGGGTTTTCTTGTTGCCCTCTTTGTGGCTTCTGGTTTTGTGGATTTGCTGAGACAACTGGTTAATGGGACCTTGTCCTCATTTGATGATGTTTTTTTCTCATTCTATTTTGAAGCTTATGGGGTTTGTTGGGGATCTTTGGCCTCCTAAAATTTTAATATATATTATCCCATTTACCTATTATTGGTGGACGTGGTTCTTCCTTTTGGTGAAGAATGCGCTACTTGGGGGGAGTGGTACATGGGTTATGTTGGGGTCACTATTTGTGACATCAATTGTTGTGATGGTCTTAGGGACCCTATGGATGTACCTTTGGGTGAGAAGGTGTTTCAAAAATAGAGAACTTTTTCTTTTTCTGCTCCATGGAGAATAATAAAGATGTTTGGTTGGGTGTGCTTTATGGCCATCCTTTTAGATAAGGAAGTAGAGATTGAGGAAGGGAATGCCCTCTCTATGATCTCTGGCGGGGAGGAAATATTGAGGCAACATGCAAAGGGGGTTATTCTCCTTTTTCCTGATGATTACGTTAGAGATTTATTTTCTCTTTGTTGGGGGTGGACATGGATTTATGTGTTGTTTTGTGTTCTTGTTAAAGGAAATGTAATGCTTCAGAGATTTTTGAGGATGGGGAAGATGGTTCTTTACATGGTTCTTATGAGGAACATGTTATCTCTTCAACATGGAGAGTCAGACTGGTTGATAGGCTACTTTTAGCCTAAGTTTGTTTTTTGGTTCGCTCTGACGTAAGTGTCTCTCAATTTTAGTTTCTTTTTTTTTCTCTTTTGGACTATCCCTTATGTTTGGGAGGGACAGTGGTTTATTTTTTTTCCTATGATTAGGGGACTACTGATAGTTTTCAAGGGCTCACTCTAGTCCTTTGTTTTTGGATAAATTTTGCAGCTGGGTTGGGAGGTGGTCTCGACCTTGAGGCTGGGAGAAGTGTGTCATTTTTTATTGCAGGAAAAATAGGTTTTAAATGGGGACCCAAAACCCCTTACAAGCTAGAAACAGAGATAAGAAAATGAAGCATCCCAAAAAGAGACAGGACTGGAAACCAATACGCAGAATAGCTAACAACAAAAAATAGAAAAGACACCAAAAGCCAGAAACCCGCAAAAAAAAGACCAACCACTAAACCCAAAAATGAGAGCACTAGACTAGCTCCTTACAAGCCTCAGTGTCTTCCTGCTTCGCTTCAGATATCTTCTTTATCGTAGCATTGAACTCAGAGATTTCCTGGATTCTGTCATGAATTTTCTTCTTTCGAGCTGATCTCATGCGTTTTCTAGGGCCTTCATCTTCCAGGTTCTCAGTAATGTCCTCTGGTTTGTTACTTGGCAACACAGTCTCCAGCTTAGCCTTTATGGTCAGGAAATAATCCATGGCCGAACCCATAAATTTGTTGTAATCTAGCATATGTTTTTTCATATTATTCTCCATGGTTTCCATTCTGGCTTGTAACTGCTGGACATTATTGTCCTCATCATTGGTAACCTTGTCCTCCTTGGTGTTAGGGCCAGACTCCATATGAGTCTGTAGAGTATCCACCTTAGTAGCAATGGAGCGATACTTAAGGTGTAAGTTCTTGATCTCTTGGAACACCCATTTCATTAATTGAAAGGAGTACATTGAGGCAGCTTTGGCAGTTTGGAGAACCCCAAAAGGAGGATCAATCTTATCGTCCATGTCATCCTTAAGTAATTGAACATTTCTTTCCTATAGGTCCACAGTCTTGATAAAAGGAATGTTCTGAGAGTTACCAGGGACATTGTCTATCTCCTTCTTAGGTGAAGTCAACTCCTTGATAGGGAAAATGTGCTCCACCTCTGTAGCTTCCTTTTGAGTATCTTGATCACAACCCATAACCACTTCAAGCTTCGGCGAGATCGGTACATCATGGTCATCAGAACTATCATACTCAACCAAAATAGGCACTTTTTGACCTTCCTCATCCTCCTTCTTATCCTCTCTATTTTTCCTGCAATCCAAAATTTTATCTTTGTCCATAGAGCCCATCACTTCCTCATCCGTGTTATCATTCTCCTCCAAAATAGAGTTTGAAACCAAGGAAGTAGAGTAACTATCTTCCTCTGTAGAATCATCAATATTGTCATAGCCTTCCACACTATTTGTAGAGGTATCCATATCCATGGTAGTCTCCTTCTCCTTCTTAATTTTTTTTCCTGTAGAACTCTTGTCTTTCTCATTCCCATCCCTGATTCTCTTTTTGCCCGAACCAGATTTGGATGGGGTTAAGACAGGGCTAGCCCTAGCCCTCTTCTTAATATGTTCTACGATTAAAAGGATCAACCCTTCATGTAGAATGGGTTTCTTCTCCTTTTTCTTGTACTGGACAATGCTAGAGCGGAGAGATTGTAAAATAAAGAAAGGCAAAGAGACCCTAATTTTATGCCAAAAATGATAGAGCAAAAAAAACTGGTAAGAATGGGCTCTTTTAAACCTACCATCCAGGGTAACATACTCCATGATTTCCACTATAATAGTAGCCCAAATATCTTTGAATGAATCTACATCATAGCATCCCCCAAACTCTTTAATAAGGCTTTTTTTCTCCTCCTTAATCTTGGGAAAGCGCTGAATTGCCTTACGAGAAACCTTACTGTCCCGGAAGAACTTTATGCCCTTCGTGCTGAGCCCAAAGATCTCTGCTATAAAATCCTCTATGATATTAATAGTAATTCTCGCTATTGTCACTGCCCCATTTTTCCAAGAATCCACAAATAATTTAGTAGCACTATCTTTAGCCCCATGCAATCTTTCCATGTAAGTAGTAAGACCACCCTTCTCAAGAATGTCCCAGGCTTCTGATATTTTTTTCCATTTTACACAGTCCTTCAACTCTTTGCGGTTAAGCCCTCCTCTCATGATCACACAGTTCTCAGAAAAGGAAGGAAACACAGAGAGAATACAGTAATTCCAAAAACTAGAAACTTTGAAGTTAACAAGGGTTAACTCGTGTCTATAATTAGTGTTCTTGGGAAAGACACTACTTTCCATCCTCATTTCCCTCTGATTTTTTAAAATGTGTCTAATCATCATAGCTTCTCAAGGTGTGCCCAATCTACCCTCATACTTTGAGATCTGTCGAAGGCCAACTTGGCTTTAATATCAATAGTCATATTTTTATAATCGTTCCAAATCACGATGTCCCTGGCATTAACCGTGAAGTTGGCCAACTCATCAGCAGTACCATTCACCTCCCTATAGGCGTGAGAAATTATGACTTGATTAAAGGAATTAATTATGATTCTAGCCTCCTCGATGATTTCCTTGATTGTCCATGATGGCTTTGTCATGTCACTAATACATTTTAAGATATTGAGTGAATAACCCTCGATCCACACCTTTTGTGCCATGTGTTTCTTGACAAGTTTTAGCATCTAAAGAAGGGCCATAGCCTCCACCACGTGGTTGATTTAAACCCCAATAGGTAAGGCCACTACAGCCATGCAATTAGCCATGTCATCACGGATGAGGCCACTATAGCCAGCTGGGCCCGGGCTACCCTTAGCAGCACCATAAAAATTATGTTTTATCCACCCAGGCAGAGGAGAAAGCCAGATGGCATTCTCCCTAGGATGAGGTTTATGGATAATAGTTCTCAAACCCATGTCACCAGCTTTGTAATCTAGCATTCTTCCAGATGACACCTTGAAGTTTTCCTTTATACTTCTCTTTATCTTCTCAGCTACCACTTTTGGAGGAAGTTCAATGTTTTTGAAGACTCTGTCATTATGTTCTCTCCATAATTTCCATATAACATGAGGAGGAATGATATTCCACAGATGTTGATCAATGGGGGAAACAAATTTTCGCCATTGAATATAAAAGCTTTCCATTTTATTGGGGAAAACCCACTTGATCTCCCAGCATTGTAATAATTCATTCCAAACCTCCCAAGCATAACTACAGTCAATGGCAAGATGATAAACTGTTTCCTCAGCTTTTTTACATAGAAAGCACCTATTAGTCAGCACCATTCCCCTTTTCTGGAGGTTATCAATTGTGAGAATTTTGTTCTGTAAAGCCAGCCAGAAAAAGATGTTAATTTTAGGAATTAAATAATTGTCCCACACCTGAGCCCAAAAGGGGAGAGGGTTCAGTTTCTTTAATAAGAGCTCCGAGAAAGAGGCCACCGTAAAGGTTCCAGAAGGAAGAATTCCCCAAAGGAGCATGTCTTCACTAGAACTCTTAACCTTCCAAATCGCAAGATCTAGCATTAAGGGTTTTAACAACTCATCATAAAGGGACAAATAAATCCATGAACCATTCCTCCAGTAGTTCTTGACCATTTCTCCATGTCTTTGGATACACTGATTGATGAAAGGTTGAAAAGTAGTAACAAAGTTTAGAGGATAATCTTTCATCCAGTAGTCCTCCCAAAAATGAATTTTTCTCCATTCCCTAAAAACCACCTGGCCCCCTTAAAAGCCACATCCTTAGCATTCTGAATACTATTCCAGATAAAAGATCCTTGCACTTTCAGATCAATTTTCCAAAATTCTGAAATATGGGAGAAGGAGAAGAGGTATTTTTTATGAATAATATCATTCCATTCTCTTTTAACACCAAAAATTCTCCAAATCTGTTTAGCCAGCAAGGCCAAGTTGGTAGCTCTTACAGGGCGTAATCCTAGCCCTCCCAATTTTTTGGGAGTACAGACCTTGTCCCAAGCTACTAAAGCTAATCTCTTTTTCTCCTCCACACTCGACCACAAAAAATTTCTCTAAATTTTCTCAATGATATCTACAAATTTACCAGGGATCTTGAAAAGACTGAGAGCATAGACATGGAGGATTTGTAAAGACGCCTTGAGTAGTTGAAGTTTACCAGCTTGACTCAGGATGGCTCCTTTCCAACCAGCCAACTTCCTATTGAATCTATCAACAATACCTCCCCAGAAAGAGTCTAGAGGTTTAAGACCAAGAAGGAGACCAAGATAGGTAGCAGGAAGGGACTCAATGCTACAACCAATAATTCTAGCAATTCTATACTACCTTTTCGCAGGAGTATTAATAAAATATAAGGAGCTCTTATCCCAGTTGATGTTTTGTCCTGAGCCAAGGGAATAGGTAGAAAGAGCAGTTTTGATAGTCTTGGCTTCCTGAATAGAAGAGAAACCCATGATGATAGTGTCATCCACAAACTGTTCATGCAAGCAAGGTCTGGAAGTCGAGGAGGGGGAGAGACCCTTAAAAGACCCATTATTAGCAAGCTTCTAAAAAAGGCACCCTAGACATTCGGCTAAGATAGAGAAAAGGATTGGAGAAAGAGGATCGCCTTGGCTTAAGCCCCTGGTAGGTTTGAAAAACCTTGAAGGAGAACCATTGATCAGGATGGAAGCAGTAGAAGTACTAATGAGCTAATAAATCGATTGAAGGAAAATTTCTCCAAAACCAAAGGATCTAAGAACTTTGATCAACAAATCCCAATCCAATCGGTCATAGGCCTTTGAAAGATCCAACTTAAGAAAGAAACCAGAATTAAGAGAGACCTGGGTAGAGTGGATAACCTCATGAACCTTCAAAATAGAATCAAGAATCTGCCTGCCAGGCACAAAGCCACTTTGTTGAGGGGAAATAATCTGGGGTAGAAGAGACAACAGACGAGAGGTAAGAACTTTGGAAATGATTTTGTACACAGAGTTGCAAAGGCTGATAGGTTGAAAGGCATCCATCGAATCAGCACCAAGCTTCTTAGGGATCAAGGTCAGGAAGGTCGTATTGATTTCTTTAAGCAGATATTTAGAGCCAAAGAATTCTTTAACTGCATTAGAGATGTCCACTTCAAAAATATGCCAAAATTTCTATAAAAAAAACATAGGAAACCCATCTGGGCCAGGGGATTTGTCACCTTCAAAAGAGAAGACCGCAACCTTGATTTCAACCTGAGAGGGAATAGCCACAAGAGCACGATTAGTAGCATCATTGATAATGGAAGGAATGTTATCAAGAAGAGCATTTTGATTCTCCATGTCAAGATTAGGATCTTTGGAATGTAAGGAAGAAAAGAAATTAATCATAGCCTCAGAAATTTATTTATCAATGGTAATTTCCTTATCCTCCACTTTGAGATTTGAAATTCTGTTAGAAGCTCTGTGTTTAAAGGTAGATAAATGGAAGAATCTAGTTTTCTTATCTCTAGCTTTGAGCCAAATAGATCTAGATCTCTGCCTCCAGTAATCTTGTTCTTTGGAAATAATATTATGAGTCTTAGCCAGGATGCTTTCCTCCTTATCCTAAGTTCCATCGTTAGTCCCGTCTGTTGTATAGTTTCCTGAATAATATCCAGATCTTTTTTAAGGTGACTTTTGGCCTTAAAAATATCACCAAAAACCATTTTGCTCCAAATCTTAATATTTTGGTTTGCATTGAGAAGTTTCTTAACCATTCTAAACATAGCAGTGCCATGGATTTTAACCTTCCACCAGTCTTTAATATTTTGTTCCATCTTCGGATGGTCCACCCACATTTTTCCAAACCTGAAGGGCGGGCGACCTTGTTTAGTGATTGGATCTGCATTGAAGCAAATAGGGAAGTGATCTGATCCAATCTTTGAGAGAGAAGACAACGTACATCCAAAAAATTTAAGCCAGTAGCCACTGATCAAAGCCCGATCTAATCTAATTTGAATGAGGTCTTGGCCAATCCTTCTATTAGACTAGGTAAAGTTGACACCCTGGAGCTCCATATCAAAAAGAGCTTGTTTATTAATAAATTCCATAAGATCCATTCTTCCTTCCAAAATATTTTGGTTACCCACTCCACCAGACTTCTCATTGTCTCTTAAAGGGAAATTGAAATCCCCAATAATCAGTCACAGCAAATCCAAAAAAACTCTTCTATGGTTATCAATTTTCCTCCAAAAAAGAGATCTACCAGTTTTAGAATTGGGGGCATAAATGGTAGTAGTAACCCATTCAAAATCCATCCTAAAATGGAAGAAGTTTAAATTAAGGCATTTTAAATCTTCTAAAACCACAGAACCTCTAACATTATTCAAGTTCCAGAAGACAACATCCCCACCCGAGGCCCCTTTAGAGCTTATCCCAGCCACCTCATTATTTTTAAAAATTCTAATTTTTTCCACCTTCTCTTTACTCATTTTAGTTTCTTGAACAAAAAAAATATCAGGTTTGTGATCTCTAACCAGATTACTGAGAATGTCTTGTTTATGAGGGGCATTCAACCCTCTTATATTCCATGATATGTACTTCATTTTTTAACCGAAGTATAGATACCCTAAATAGTAAGTTGCTTACCATCCGCTACATCCTTTTTTCTTTCTCTCTCTCTGACTTCTCTGTTGGAATATCTACCTTGGGTCTTTTTGTGGGATCCAACATCCACTTTTAGCTTGTGTCCTCCATCAACTTTACTTTGAGTAGTAACTCCCTTGGATCCTGGAGTGGAAAAATCCTTATTCTTCTCTCTCCTATTCTACTTCTTCCCTTTTTGAACTGTCCAGGGTCCTATCACTGGAACCTGAAAGAGTATCAAGAACAAAGGATGAATCCTCTTCCTCAAATTTAAGATCTTTAATAGGAAATTTATCCTTTGATTTTCTCAAAATAGAAACCTCTTCTTGAAAAGGAACCAACACCACCATTTGAGCTGATTTCTCATCAGAAAGACCCAAACCAACCAAGTTTTCAGGGTCTTCTGAGGGGACAAGGGTCTTCTAGATTTTCTTGTTAAGTTTAGCCGCCTTTTCTGAGACTTCAACAGAGGCCGACACATGTGACACAGGTTCAATAATTTCACCTTCCTCCAAAACAGGAGTTGTGTTAGACTCCATTTTCTCCTTTGAAGCCTCATTGTTACTACTATTGTCACCTTTAACCACCTTCCAAACTTGTCTTTTTGGTTCCGCCACAGCTGGCAGGGAAACCTTAGGAGTTTTTTTTGGGCAATGTTTTGCCCAGTGCCCCATTTTGTGACAAACAAAAAAAAAAAACATAAGCGATTCAAAGGTCACCTCCTGTTTACACTGACCCAGTTTAGAGTTAATGTTAATAGTCGAAGGAAGATTTTCAAATTGGGTAAGATTGACACAGATTCTTGCAAAGACAAGTTTGGACTTGGAGAAGTGTGTCGTTGTTCAAGAGGTGGGATTTTTTTTTGTTGGTTGCTTCTTCTTTCATGATTCCTATGGAGGTGGATGTGTCTCCTTTAGAGGTGGGGACTTTTTTGTGAATATGGAGATTTTAATTTGTATGGGAGCTCTCTTCTAGCGATATTCAGATGATAGGAAGTTTTATGGTATGCTCCTCGTGTTGCTGGTCTTTTTATCCACTAATCCTATAAAGGTGGGCTCCTTTTCTATTGAGGTGGAAAGGGGTTTTTCAGCTTGGCGATGGATCTTCAGTCATGGGGATGTTTTTTACCATGTTAGTTTCTGACAACTCGGCTTATCGCATGGGGCAATTTTTTCTTTGGCCTCATGATGGCTCTGTTTTCATTGTGTTTTCCTTTGTGTCCCACTCTGTGGGTTGCTGGTAGTGTGTTGACAATGATTTCTTTTGGAACCTATAATGTAAGTGGTCAGTCATGACCTTGAGCTTTCCTTGTGCCTCTAGACTTCTCTGGTGAAAATAGGTCTTTAGTGGCCTGTTGTTGTCTCCCACCACTTTTTGTGTGGTGTTATTGTCCCTCACAGCCTCTAGTTGAATTTTTATAAAGGGCCAACCCCCTACATAATTTTCTACTTATTTCAATAAAATTATACCTTTTATCCACTAAATGCAATTTGGAAATCTCATGGTAGAAGAGAAATAGTATTTTCCTATGGTCTCTAAGATTTTAATGTCAAATAGAAATCTTGATTTTTTTTTTTCTAATTTTGGCCTTCATATTTTTATAGTGATTTTCACCTTTAAGCTTTTTCTATTATGCAAAGCTATGTTTCTTATTGATCCATAGCTAGCTACTCCAATTTATTTAATTTCTCTATTCTTATGGGCTCTAGGTTATCTGTCAAGAATCTAGAATCCTAATTGGAGGTCGGTTGCTTTTTATTTCTTCTGAATTCTTGTATGCTTGACTATACTCCGTGTTAAAAAATTGCATTTAAAGCCTCTTAAGCCTAAGCTCATGTGAATTTTAATTATAACTATGTTGTTTGATTACTCTATAATCAATATTAACAAGCCCGTTTAATCAAAAATTACTAGCGAGCTTGGGATTTTGAGTTTTGGGCCTCCTCCAAGTAGAGGAAACCTTCAAAAATACCCTTATGTACCTTTAATTGGAGAAAAAAATGTTTTCTTTAGTTAAAGGCAAAAGAATAGTTTTCTTTGTCCTCACACGCGACTCCTTTAGTTTAGATATGGTGAGATAAATGATTTATACCATATTTGTTCCACCATACTTACATTAGCCAATCAATGTGGGACTAAAATATGTAGAAGAGGTGCACACAACACTGGCTGACTTCAAACTATTAATTATAATATAGGGGAGTTTAAAAGAGTTTCACAGCTAACAATCATCTATATACTCTCCACTTGTCTTTATCATTTTAATTTCTCATCTTTCCAAAATGTGTGAGCATACCACCACTTCTTAAGAGTTGAGGGAATTTCTAGGAGTGTACATCTTTATCTATTCCTCATTTGTGAAAGTAAGCGGCTAATCTCCATGTAAAATGCACTAAAGACAAAAAAAAAAGTCAAACTTTTTTTTCAGCTTCGTGAAAACATACTATTTTTTTTGTAATTGGTTTCTCTTTTTCCACAACAAAATATGTAGACCATGAAGAACAAATGCTGAAATTTTTCATAAAAATCCATTGTGTTTTTCATTTTTTGAGATTTGTTAATGGTGCATTTTACATGGAGGATAGCTGCATCCTTTGTGAAATCATCATAGTTAAAATAAGATTTAATTTGTTTCTTATAAAATTTTCATTGGCTTTACCCTTCAATATTGACGCACATTTAGATTTTACTCAAATACAAGGGGATTTAACCACTAAAGGTTGTTCTTGATAGGACTTGACAAGGGACCAATGAAGTGAGGTGATTTGAAAATTCATTCATCTAATTCTAGGCAACACAAATTTTATATTAAAAAAAACAAGATGTCTACTTTTAACTATTAGAATAAATAGAAACATTGTATTTGCTCTTTTGAAATGAATATAATACATACTAAGCATTTGAGTACATCAATTGCTCATACTACTTTTATCAAGTATTCCACATTCTAAAGCATTGCTTAACAATATAGTATGTAGGAACATATTAAAAGTGTCGTAATAATGGCTTCAAGTATGAATAAATAATAATACAAAGTTTTGTAAAATCAAGATAATATCATCTATATTTAAATCAGTTATCAAACATTTTTCAACTCCAAAAAGAAGAGCATCAAACAACATTTTTCCTTCAATCATAGGTAAATAGTTCCCCACAACTCCCATCAAGAAGTAGCATTGAAGATTATAATCCCCCACTTAGAGGATATGAGATCTATGATTCTCCATTCTGGCTGACCTTATCTTACTCTTATAAATATTTGAACTTTTAACTAGGTAGCATTAGTAGCATTTTTTTTCATTTTCAATCTTCCATTTATTTATTATATTATTTGTCATGCTTTATGGACTACTCAATTTTTTAATTGATTATCAAACTCCCAATTGTAGTTTATTTTTTATCCTACAACTTCAACTTCAAGTATGAGAGGGGTCTTTTGTGCAAATGCATTAGTTCTATTTAAAATGTAAATTAATACTAAACTCATTAAGTATTTTTATCTCCCAAAGATCTTTTTTAAAGATGATTTTATAAAAAAATGTTCTTATAAAGTTACAAATCAAAGCTTGAAAATTCATATATTGAGAGATGTTATGGTACAAATCTTAACTTCAAAATTGAGAAAAGGAACAGATAAATATGTAAGACTATAATAAACCATCTAAATTTTTCAGATTTCAATGTTTATATTCTCATTAACAAACTACATGGAGAAGTTGTCATATCAGTGTTTGTATTTTCAAGTATAGTAATGTTCATATCAATTAAATACATGTTTTGTAGCCAACTATTTTCAACTATGAAATAAAAGGGGTGAAAATTTATTTAATTAAGAAGAAGTACAAAGCATGGGCATCAAACAAACCTTTCAAAGTCCACTAAATTATATAATTGTTGAGACAAGCCTAGAGATAATTGACCCCTATCCATAATATTCCAATTTGAATAATGTTCACACTATTAAAATACATGTTTTGTAACCAACTTGGTTATGTTGTTGACTAATGTTTGTTAGGATTAAGGTGTCTCAACCTTGGATAATTCCTATTCTTATTATTTGTTTTGTAAAATGTATTTCTTGCAAATAATGTAATTAAGTGTGAGTGTACATGTCTAGCTGGCATGTTGATGTGTCACTCCACTTGATGTGTCAACATCTTGAATTGTGTGTAAGGAGATCATGGCTGAAATGGTTATGACAGATTCCTATGACACGTAAGAGCTATTTATAGGAGATTTTAATGACAGGTGAAGACATGAAATGACATGTGGCAACTGATAAAGTTGAGTACTGTACACTCTTCCAATCCTTGATCCCAATCGTGGGGTTTGGGGCATCGCCCAAATTTTTTTTTAGGGTTCCGATTTTCTCAGAGAATGGTAAAACCCTAATACAACTATCTTTGGGAGTTGCCCTAAAAAGGAAAGCACAATGATATAAGCATTTTTTAGGGTTACAAGAGAGGATACGAAAAGAGTGTATTGTTGGTATAATCTGGTGCTACTGGATTTGTGTATGTGTGTCAATTGTCTCCTGAAAGAACTTGCATTGAAAGTGTGTTATAACCATTGTGTTGAAGATAATACATTGTGCAGGTTTTGGAGTGCTGGGGTTTTTTACCGAAAGGTTTTCCCCAGGGTAAATCATTGTGTCATTCTCTATTTTCTATATGCATGGTATATGGTTGCAATATCTTTGTTAAAGTAGTTAATGAATCTAAAATTGTAAGGATTTAAAAGAATTTGCACAATACTTTCCTTTAGAGATTAGTGTAGGAAGCTATTTCTGCACCTGAGTTTCCTTACAAGTGGTATCAAAGCCTGATCAACTTTTGATCCTATTTGTTGGGTAGGGTTTTTTGAGCTAATCTCAAGTTGAGTGGGAGTTTTTTGTGCAGAGCATTCTGAATCTTATTTGTAGATTGAGATGGCACGTTCCTCATATAGTAGAATGGAGGTGGAGAAATTTAATGGCACTAATTTCGAGTTGTGGAAAATCAAGATGGAAAAAATGCTTGAAGACTGTGATCTATGGGATGCTACTTCACTTGCTGTGAGACTAGCAGTGATATCTCAAGTGGATTGGGAGATCAAGGATCAGAAGGCTAAGGGTCTCATCAGACTCTATCTAGTAGATGCCATTCTTCTGAATGTTCTTGATGAGACTACTACAAATTCTTTGTGGACACGGCTTGGGTCTATGTATCAGGCCAATTCTCTGGTGAATAATTTGTTCCTGAGAAAGAAGTTGTATTCTTTAAGAATGGAGGAAGGTGGATCCGTAACTAATCATCTCAACGCATTCAATTTATTAATTACACAGTTGGCATCATCTAGTGCCAAGATCGAGGAGGAGGATTGATGTATGACCCTACTTTGTTCCTTTCCGGATTCATGGGACCATCTTGTGATGGCTCTCGGATGTACTGTAGTCACATTCTATATGGATGATGTGGTGTCTTCGCTGCTATCTGAGGAGATGTGAAGAAAGACTTTGGATTCATCTAAGGAAGCCCTTGCTGTTCATGGGAGATCCAAGGACAAAGGAAAGAAGAATGACAATAAGTCAAAGAAGGGCAGATCCAAATCCTGTGGGAGTTCTAAAACTCCTGGAAAGTCCAAGGAAAAATGTTGGAACTATGGTAAATCTGGGCACTTTCAGGAGGGACTGCAAAGAACCGAAGAAGAAGAAGAAAGGCTCACATTCAGCTTCTAAAAAATCTCAAGAAGATGGAGATGCTTTTATTGCAGCTTTGGAAGCCCATGCATCTGATGATGTGTGGTTAGTAGACTTGGGTGCTTCTTTTCACATGACCTCTCATTGAAACTGGTTCTCAAAATATGAAGAGTTCGATGGTGGAAAGGTGTACTTGGGTGATGATTCTCACCTAAAGATAGCTGGATGTGGAAGGGTCACTATCATATTTCTTGATGGATGAGTAAAGGGAATCAATGGAGTTATGCACATTCTGGGTTTGGCACGAAACCTATTATCTGTAAGTATGCTGAATGATGTAGGTGTGCAAGTTGTCTTTTCGAAAGATGGATGCAAGATGATGAGAGGTTCTATGGTGCTCGCTAAAGGTACTAGGAGAGGTACTTTGTTTCAGCTTGATGCATGCATTTCTCAGTGCAATAGCTCTTCTATTTCAAAGAAGAGAGTGGCTATCACTTCATCCCCACTATTGTATGCTGAATGTGGACCTCTAGATTCAACACAAAGACAACATAGTCCTTACACAATCGCTTAATTTACAAAGACAAACATGAATTGTTTGCTCTACAAATACACTTGAAGTGACCTGTTGCCTCCTAATTAGATGTGGATGTTGATTTTTACCCTCAGAACGAGAGCCAACAACTTGACCATTGCTAACATGGAGGATTTAAGAATGCAAGAAGATGAGAAATTCCATTATTCTATGAGAAATTTGCAACTAGTCTATGTAAAGAGATGCAATTTAAGCTAAGAAACTAAATTGCTCTAATCTAAGAATGATTTGCAGCTATTCTATGGAAGTAAAGATGCAATTAAACTAGTAAAAGAAAGCAAATGCTCTTAGTCTAGAATTGAAAGCTTGTAATCTATGAAAACTTGAGAACATCAAATTGAAATGTTAGATATGAGAATGAATATTAAATGAAAGCATATATCATTAATTCCAATTGAAATATTGGCCTAATTATGCAAATGAACTTAGAAACATGAAATCAAAGTAAATTGCCTATAATATTGATGCTCTCCAAAAAGTCCTCTCTAATGAAGAAAAGAAGTCCAATTTATAGAAAACCATGGAAAGAGGATGAAGAGTTTCTTGAAAAGAAACAGTTGTCTCTTCATTCTCCATTTGAGACAAATAAGCAAAGATATTTAAATAAAAGAATGAATTATCACCACATAAGTGTCTTTTCGAATGGAATTCCTTTTTGAGGATAATTCACTCAATAATTAAATAGCCTTTCAATTCCTTTTATGTATATTAGCCAAAGGGGGTGGAATTGATTTAATTAAAAGCACTTAGGAATTTAGGATTAAATCAATTAATCATAGGGATTTTAGCTAATAATCATTTGAGAAACTAGGAATTAAATGTAATGTCAGATTTAAGCAAATTTGGGTTTTCTGCATTTGAAACTCAGTCAATTAAAGTCAATTAGGAGAAGAATTTGCCTAATACAATAGGACTTCGAGGATAAGAAAATACACCAAAATTGATTAGGATATTAGATGCTAATTTTGGGGTGTTACACCCACCATCTGAACGAGTAGTAAAGAAGACTGTGGCAATGGGTTTTGATGGCAGTACAGTAAGTGTACCTAAGGGTGCAAACACTTTGGAAGGCAAGCTTCCTGTAGAAAAGACAATTTTGTGGCATATGAGATTTGGCCACATTGGTGAGAAGGGTCTTAGGACCTTGAAAACTAAAAATCTCATTGAGGGGTTAAATGATTGTAATCTCAAATTTGATTTCTGTGAACACTATGTTTATGGTAAGCAAAATCATGTTTAGTTCTACTCCAATTCTCACAAGTCTTCTGGTATTTTGGATCTTATTCATTCTAATGTATTTGGTCCTGTAAAAGTTCCTTCTATCTCCAATTCTGTATATTTTGTATCTTTTATAAATGATTACATTAGAAGGACTTGGATATATTTCCTGAAAAGTAAGACACAGGTTTTCAGTCGGTTCAAGGAATTTAAGGCTCTCGTGGAGAATCAGACTGGTAAAAGAATCAAGTGTGTGAGAACTGATAATGGTGGTGAGTTTTGTTCCATAGAGTTTGAATAGTTCTATAAAGAATAAGGAATCGAGAGACATAAGAAAAATCCTTACACCCCGTAGCAAAATGGAGTTGCAGAGAGAATGAATAGGACACTGATGGAGAAGGCTAGGAGTATACTTAGTGGTGCTGGTTTAGAACAAAGGTTTTGGACTGAAGCTATGGCCACTGCTTGCTATCTGGTTAATAGATCTCTTACATCATCTCTTGTTGGTAAGACACCCATGGAGGTGTGGTCTGGTAAGAAGCCTTCAATTAGACATCTTCATGTTTTTGGTTGTGAAGCTTATGCACATATTCCAAAGGAGAAAAGATCTAAGTTG
>MU225605.1:50811-87969 GCA_018584345.1 Thuja plicata | reverse complement strand
GGTGTGACAGTCAGAGCACTATTTTCCTTGCAAAGAATCCAACTTTCCATGCCAGAATGAAGCACATTGATGTGCAGTTTCACTTTGTGAGAGATATGGTGGAAGATGGAAAGGTAAATTTGGAGAATGTAGATACTGTGAAGAATGTTACAGATGCATTAACAAAACCAGTGGGCACTACAAAGTTTAGATGGTGTTCAGAGTCTATGGGCCTTTTGGCCTATAGCGGTTAGTTCCTATTATGTTCTTATTGCTCTTACAAGGTGTTCGACAAGTGGGAGAATGTTAGGAATAAGGTGTCTCAACCTTGGATAATTCCTATTCTTATTATTTGTTTTGTAAAATGTATTTCTTGCAAATAATGTAATTAAGTGTGAGTGTACATGTCTAGCTGGCATGTTGATGTGTCACTCCACTTGATGTGTCGGCATCTTGAATTGTGTGTAAGGAGATCATGGCTGAAATGGTTATGACGAATTCCTATGACATGTAAGAGCTATTTCTAGGAGATTTCAATGACAGGTGAAGACATGCAATGACATTTGGCAACTGATAAAGTTGAGTACTGTACACTCTTCCAATCCTTGATCCCAACCGTGGGGTTTGGGGCATCACCCAAATTTTTTTTTAGGGTTCCTATTTTCTCAGAGAATGGTAAAACCCTAATACGGCTATCTTTGGGAGTTGCCCTAAAAAGGAAAGCGCAATGATATAAGCATTTTTTAGGGTTACAAGAGAGGATATGAAAAGAGTGTATTGTTGGTATAATCTGGTGCTACTAGATTTGTCTGTGTGTGTCGATTGTCTCCTAAAAGAACTTGCATTGCAAGTGTGTTGTAATCATTGTGTTGAAGATAATACATTGTGCAGGTTTTGGAGTGCTGGGGTTTTTCACCGAAAGGTTTTCCCCAGGGTAAATCATTGTGTCATTCTCTATTTTCTGTATGCATGGTATATGGTTGAAATATCTTTGTTAAATTATTTAACGAATCTGAAATTGTAAGGATTTAAAAGAATTTGCACAATACTTTCCTTTAGAGTTTAGTGTAGGAAGTTGTTTCCACACCTGAGTTTCCTTACAATATTTTCTCTGTAATGTATTCTTAATATTAGGCCAGGCAATCATGGGCTTGAAATTAATAATACTTTGTAGAGTGAAATTCAACCCATAGTCGGTCCAAAACCCATCAATGGGCTTGTGAGAAAGAATAAAGCCCAACAAAGGGGTGCCATCTAGAACCAGTCTTTGATCTCTCACAAACTCCTTGAACCTATGTCATGGAAACAGTTCAAACGGAGAATAAAATTGTGCTTCCCCATTAACCATCTCCAACAAACTATAATCTACTCTCGCCAAGCTTTCAACACCAAAATGAATTGCTACCCACTCCCTTCAAACCCGAAGGTGAGTTCTTTGGTAGAGAACTCTTATTCCTCGTGTTCAACAATGGTAACCTTGTCAATGCTCTTTCCACTTCTCTCATCATCCATAAAAACATTATGAATAACATTGTTAAGTATTAGTTTTTCAAACCATTTGGTTATCTCAACCTCCTTTGCACTCAAGCACATTTCCTCATTTTCCACCAAAGCTCCAAGTTTTTGGATATTAGGTGTAGAACATAAACAAATTTCCATATTGTTTCTCTGATCTAAACCATTTATTTCATCTATTTCTATTATATTCATTTTAGTGCTGAAGTACTCATCAAGAGCTTCATCTATTTCTATCGATGAAATTGTATGTTTTGTAGCAATAACAGTTTTTTTCTTACAAGATATAACTACTTTTGATTTCTTATATGTGAAATTACATTTGTAATCCTTACAATCATAATTTAGGATTTTTGTTTTTCAATTTCTTACCTTTCATTTCAATTACTCATTTTAGACTTCTTGATTATACGAGTTCTTAGATATATTGCGGCAATATTTTGTGTCATTTTTAGGAGTTGTCATCATAACTTCCACTTCATTGTGACTCTCTAACAAATATAAACAATCCACTTTATTTTCTTTTGCAATTACTAGAACCTCTTTCGACTCATTCCATTTACAGGATTAAAACCTAACATTACATCTTTGAGAGAGCAATTTCCCAACTGAAATTGAATTATTTTGAAACTGAGGGACATACCTAACATCTTGTAGCAACCAACTATTTTCATTTGTTAGTTTTAACAAAACATCTTATTTTCCATTAATATTAAGAGATTTATCATCTATGATAAATAACTTAGCAAAATTACCGCTTTTAAAGGTTTTTAAAAACTCCTTACACCAAGTAGTATGAAATGATGCTCTTGTATCTAGCACCCAACATTTGTTGCAATTATATTTGAAGTTAAAGCAAAGAGATTCACCATCATCCATATCTACTCAGTTTCTTCACAACATCTCATTGACTTTAACCAAGCTCTGATACCAATTGTAAGTTATAAACGAGTAGATAAAACAAGTAAACATTTACAACAATATAAATATAAAAGAAAATGCATAAGACAAAAAATTGTAGTGATTCACCAAATTTGACTACATCCACTCTAAAAAAGGGAAATATTTTTATTAATG
The DNA here is from genome assembly GCA_018584345.1 of Thuja plicata. Lineage (NCBI taxonomy): Eukaryota > Viridiplantae > Streptophyta > Pinopsida > Cupressales > Cupressaceae > Thuja > Thuja plicata. The sequence goes on along the minus strand of MU225605.1, from coordinate 85,398 downwards.
TCACACCAATACATCACCATACATGGTCTATACACATCTACTTATACACACATTACAACTAGAAAATGAAGAAATAAGAATAGGAAAAGTCATGTGACCGTTGGGCTTCACATTCCCAACATTCTTGACTTAGGTGGTATTATTCACTTTTTTGTTTTGAATAGTTGTGTTGACAGCTATGTTTCAACCTACAAGTATCATTTTTTTAATTGTTGCATAGGCACAAGAATAATTTCACTGAAAAATGGTGGTATGCCTTTATATCAGATATTTGATGGTATTGATTAGTGTATACACCCTAAATTGGTCAAAGAAAAGTCAAATAAAAATCAAGAAAGACAAATCAAGTAATTGAAGATCAAATCATGAATTAATTGAAATCAAAGCTATTTTAAATTAAGAAAATCAAATAATTGTGCAATTTATTTTGATCAATTAATTGTATAGTGTAAATCAGATTTAATCAAACCCATTCAAAGAGAGACATGACTAAATTAAATCAATTGTTTAATTCATTTATTCTCACCTACCACAAAAGGACAGAAACTCAATGAACCAATGAGGTGAGAGTATTTGAATCATGTTGATAACTTAAAAAGCTTTTCTATCTCCACCATCCAAATTGCCTTTGCTATCTTGATTGTTTATCTTTGTCTTTGTCCCAATATTTGTAACCACCAACTCATTCACTTGGTTAACCATTAGATGAATCAACCCTCATCTAACTCATGCTCCTAATTTGGGGAATTCTAGAAATAGGAGAAATTTTCAAGAGCAAATCATCGCTTTACATCTAGGGTTATTTCCATTGTCATTAAAACAAATTTGCATTCATTGTTTAGATTAATTAATTCAATAGCTTCTTTAGATTTATTTTTACATTCTAATACATCATCTTTGTAGATTAATCTTCATCATATATCAAATTTCTTATTCTAGGATTGTCACTTTAAGAATGCTTAAGATCGGAGAGCATGCTTAGTCTTCTTAATTAGAGAGACATAGAATGATTTTAATCCTCTCAATTTAATCCTTAATCTTCTTAGTTAGATAAACATGAAATGATTTTAATCCTTTCAATTTAATATTTAGCATGTTATATTTTATCTTTGATCAAATTAAGTAGATTAATATAATGTTTCATTAATATACATTGACTTGTATATAGTTACCTACAATATTTTCTTGTTTATACAGTTTAATTGACTATAATATAAGATCATGCTTTATAATCGTGTCTATGTGACGAATTATGCAGATTATCCTGTAAGTAGTAGTGTTACTGTCAGCTCAGGAAAATTTATTTCACTTTTTTGATATCCATGGTCAACGTAAGGACATTGATATAACTCTGTGTTAAATAAAATCATTACAGTGTGATGTGAAACAAGATAGAGTAACTAGTTCAGCAGTTTATTTTCTTTCGTGTACAAAATAGCAATGCAAATTTCAAAGAATTTCCTTATTTGTCTCACAACTACTCCTTATCTATAATGATGTCTATATGGTATAGACCATGTTTAGCAATACAAAGGTATAAATTTCCTTATTTAGCTCAAAAGTTCTCCTCGTTTATGATGATGGGTTATAGTCAAGATCATTTTTCTACCATATACTTGCAAACTTAGTGGCACCAACAAATGACAGTATATTGTTATTTAATTCTATAGTAGATTCTTCGTCATATTATATAGTGCTCTGCAATCTAGGCCATAGCCTCCTTAAGTGGTATTTTCCCCTTTCAGTATTTGCATCATAGCCTTTGTTTTTGTTAGATTTGTTGTAGAAAGTACAAATATAAAACAAAGTATTTCATGTCTAAAACATCGGAATAAACAAAGTAGATCAGAGCATGTTTTCATAGATTAATGATGGATATCAGAAATAACAGAAGGAAAAAATATAACAGTAAGCATCAATACTAGTTTTGCAGCTTTTCTCTGTATTTGGAGATGTAAAAGTATGACTGCTGTGTAAAAGACACTCCCATGTCAGAATGGCAGATGGAAAAATGCTGCTCAATACTTTTGTATGTAATGCAGCTTAATCAAAATAGGAGAGTACATATACGCCTTTTTCAAAATGTCAATAAAATAAAATAGTTGGTTAAAAAAGGGAAAAAATATATATTTTAAATTACGTAAAACAAAAGTTATTAATATTTAGAAAAATTTATTGTGAGAATTTTTTTTATTAATTTTTTTTTTTTTTTAAATAAATCTATTAATTTTTTTTCATTCATAGCTTTATGGCATACTTGTTATTTTATTGCATCTTTGAATTGTCTTGATTCAACTTGAATATGAGAAAGAAAAGAAAAATTATATTTGAATTAAGACAAGTAGTCACTTCATAAAAAATTTAAGACTTTTTATTTTACTTGGTAAAAATAATGTGTTCAAAGAAGATGTCAAATTTGGTGAGGTTGAGAAGAAGATGGAACATCTTGTACCAAATTAATAATGATTTTCTCTTTATCATTCAAATTTTCACTCCAATTAACTTAGTCTCTTCAAAAATTTATAACTTTTCAACTTATATTATTCTATAAAATTCACACCACCTTAAAGAAACTCTTATATTTAGTGAAAATAAGACTATTCATCTAAGATTCTATTTAAGACTATTTGTCTAAGATTCTATTTGGAAATTTTCTAAATTCCTGTCCTAATAATGTTGAGTCTAATATGAAAAATAGAAATATAAAACAAAATATCTCATATCCATTACAACAAACTGTAATGCAAAGGCCAAAATAATTACAAGTTATAAAATAAATGCCAATATTCAAATGGCCTGTGAAAGGTGGTAAAAATAATGAAAACATTTTACATGAAAAAAAGAGTTATTAACACGTGAGGAACCAAAAAGGAAGGGGAAGAAATATCAACAAGTAGTATATGGCATTAAGAATGGCGCAGTATCTTTTTCAAATATATACTGTTAAGAATAAATTCCTTCACTTTTATACTGTTCCTGAACACTATTCAAGTCATATGGCCATTTATATTTCTCTACTATTTTATTGCCATGCTTTTATGTACTATTTTATGTTGTCTGCGTATTGTTTCATATGCTGCGCAATATGTTCATATTATTCTATAGGGAAGTTGTAGAAATCTAAAATAGTATTTACTTATTTAAATAAGAACTTTATTTATTTAATTATTTTACAATATTTTTTCTAATTAATAGATGTTTATTATTAGACTTTGTCCTTGTAAACAGAGAACTAATATTTTCACTTGAACTTTTTTCTATTAATTTATAGTTTCATTTGAACTAATGTTTTCACTTGAACGCTTATAATTTGAAATATGTTTTGTTTCTATAGTATGTAATGCCTACATTTTATATATTGTATTATTTGTATTTGTTATTTATTTTGTGATCAGTATGTTCTTTTGTAGGTTCTTTTATTAGTTTATATTATGAAAAATAAGGAAAGTGTTGTTGACATAGTGTATGTACAAGTAGAGGTACATGACAATTCATCATTTCAAATTGAACATTCAATTTAGAGTTAATTTTGATGGAAATGTGGTTGATTTGTATTGATTTGAAGTGTTTTTTTTTTAATTTTATTTTGGGCGATGTCTAAGGAAGAAAAGAGAAGCCGAGGAAGAGGAGAGCAAGAGAGGATGTTTTGTAAGTCTAATGATTATTTTTTGGTTTTATTTTTTGAGTTTGTTTTGCAATTGTTTCACTTTGTACTTGGTTAAATTGGTTTTTCAATTGCCTTTGCGTGGAAGAGTTAAAATTCATCCATTTATTTTTATTTTTTTTTGGGGGGGGAGGAGAGGTCTACATTTTGGTTTGACCAATTTCTAAGAAAAAGTAGAGCAAAGGCTCAATAAGGGAAAAAGACTAATCAACATAGTTGTATATTGTATTTTCATTGTCACTCAACCCTTGCTTCGTTTGTTCCCTCTTAGAGCTTGCTCAAGCACATGCCAAAAAAAAAATTGAAGTAAAAAAAGAAAACATTCTCACCGAAACAACCCATAAAAATTTTCCATTGAAATGATTTCTTCCATGCACATTAGGTGCAAAAATAAATGAAACATCAGTAATGATTAGTTTTCTAGGCCTAAAAGGAGGCAGGCACAACTGAGAGGGGGGTGTGAATCAAATGTACACACCTAATAAAAATTTAATTTCACTTTAGCCACTTAGATCTTAAAGATAAATTGTAAGGAAAGATCCACAAAAAATAACACAAAACATCAAGATTATTTTCGAGGAAACCTAGTTAAGGGAAAAACCTCGTTGGGAATCAAACCCACAAGATGAATGTACTCTACTAAAAGTACTACCTAATAAAGAGAAAAATAGAGAACAAAGGATGCACTAGAAACCACAAGATAAAAACCCAATCTACAGGCTCACTACTCAAAGCTCACTGCTCATAGTATAACCACACATCTAGCCCTCAGTCAAGTTCACCAATCTATCTCCAATTACAACAGAGTCCATACATATAGTCCATTACCAGTGAGCTGAAAAATAACATATCCAATGCCAATATAGTTCCAATGAAATACAAATTCTGCCTGAAATGCAGAATACAAATATAAGTAATTCTCCTTACATTCGCACATCTCTCTCAATTAAAAAATGATCTCTCATTTATACCAATTACAAAGAATAATCAACCACTAGATCGACTAAGACCTATTACAATAAAAGATATAAATATTATGCTGAATCTTCCAAGTGATCCAAATCAAGTCACACAAGACTTAGATAGGACCCAAAATATTTAACCGTGAACACAATTGTGTTTTATCAAATCAGCATCAAGAGTCGCAATACATTACTTCATCAAGTCAGCTAGGACCTAAATGTAGAAACACAAACACGCTACCAAAATAGAAAATCTGATCACCTCAAACAATGCAGTCCAACAACACATTCATCACACATTCCAAGAATACCAACAAGCAATATGAATGCCATCCATAATATTCACGATTGGGCATCATCTCATCTTCATCTCTGATCAATAAGAACACTAAAATATCAAACTCTATCACAACAAAACATAGCATTTCATACTTTGAATCATGAACAACACTAGATGTGAACACAATGATAAGGCACCATGTAACCACCAGCTTTGCAACCTCTAAAACATAAAATCCAAGGCATACTAAACTAAATACTCATCCACTGTAAACAGGACATTGTAATAGCAGCAACTAGTAAATCAATCATACCATGCTCAATCTATTATCCAAACTTCTCTGAACCTATATAGATCATCTATAGACACAATTGAACAATGCCTCACAATTCCAACTCAAGATATTCAACATATCACCTGAACAACTAAAATCCTCTTAACTGAACACACTGTCTGAAACAACAATTAGTATGGTGACATCAATGAAAAAACATTAATGGAAGCACACGCATGTGCCAAACTCTGACATGCTCAAAAATATTCCAAAAATATCCCCTTTTAACATTGAGGGAAATATGTGAAGTGAATGATCAATGCACAAAGACATTAATATATCCACCTGGTCACTCTAAATATCCAACTTCAACACAATATCTCCCAATAATAATCACCTTTTTTCACACAATCTATCCCCCTTTGACATCAATAGAAACGGACCAAAGACATCAAAAAGAACTGAACTCACATCAAAATTCAAAAATAGAAAAACCATAATAAGCATAAGACTAACCCCCTAAGGAGTAGTCCCCAAACTCATCAATCTAGTGAATGATATTGTGATAGATTGATGGACTGATGTCATCCCCAACATTATTAGTTTTGATCAGGAGGGGCTATCACCCTATTCTTCTCCTTGATATACATAAATATATCGTTCGGAAAAGGCTTTGTAAAGATATCAAAAATTTGTTACTTAGTAGACAAATATTCCAGTTTCACTGCCTTTTCACTCACTTTATCCCTCAAAACATGCTACTTAATAGAAATATGCTTTGTCTTTGAATGTGACACATGATTCTTTAATATGTTTATATCACTAGAGTTATCATAGTGAATAGAAATAGGTCCAGCAATGCTTATCCTTATACCCTTGAACATTTTCTTCATCCAAACATCTTGATTACAGTTTATGCAGTAGCAACATATTCAGCCTCAGCAGTAGATTCAGAGATACAATCATGCTTCTTACTAGTCCAAGAAACTAGTCTCTTACCCAAAAAGAATTCACCTCTACTACTACTTTTTCTATCATCCACATTACTTCCCCAATTACAATAAGTTTATGCACATAGAGTTAATTCATCGTCTTTTTCATACAATAATCCATAGTCAACTATATCCTTTAAGTATCTAAAAATTTTCTTGACAGCAACCATATGTGATTCCTTCAGTTTAGCTTGAAACCTTGCAGTAATTCCAACAACATTTGATATGTAAGGTGTAGAATGAGTTAGATATTACAATACTCCTATTGTAAATCTGTATAATGTCTGATTATCACAAGGGGAATCACCATCCTAAGTTAACTTGCAATGAGTAACCATTGGAGTTCCTACTGGTTTGGAATCTTCCATACCAAATTTCTTCAATAATTCTTTGACATATTTGGATTGTGATAAAAATTCATTTATCCAACTGTGTAATTGACAATCCAAGAAAGAATTTTTTCTCACCTATCATAGACATCTCAAATTATTTTTGCATTTCATCAAAAAACCTCTAACCAGCTCATCATTACTACCAAAATTAATATCATCAACAAATACTTTAGCATTCAAGATATTATCAACAAATATTCTGAAATATAAGTTACTATGTGCAATACCCTTGCTGAAACCAATATTTGTTAAATATCTATTGAATTTGGCATACCATGCTCTAGGAGATTGCTTTAATCCATACAAATATTTCTGCAATTCTTAAACCATATCTCCTTCCTTGGTTAGAGTAAAACTACCAGGCTTCTCTATATAAACATCTTCCTCTAGTTCACAATTTAAGAGTGCATACTTAACATCCATTTGATAGACTTTAAATTTTCTATAAGCTGCATATGAAAGAAATAGTCTAACAGCTTCAAGTCTAGCTACAAGAGAAAAGGTCTTTGTAAATTCAATACCTTCCACCTATTAATATCCTTTGCTTACCAATCTTTCTTTGTTTTGAACCACTTTACCATCTTCATTCATCTTGTTTCTGAATACCCATTTAGTACGAATCACATTTTTGTCAATAGTTCTAGGAACAAGAATCCAAGTCTTGTTCTTCTCAATTTGATCAAGTTCTTCTCTCATTTCTTTCATCCAACTCTCATCATTACATTCTTCCATTATATCTTTAGGTTCAAATTCAGATGACAAACATGTTTCATCCCTAACAATTCTTCCTCTAGTTTGTTGGGGAGCTTTGGCCTCCTAAAATTTTAATATATATTATTCCCTTTACCTATTATTGGTGGACGTGGTTATTTCTTTTGGTGAAGGGATGTGCTACTTGGTGGCAGAGGTACATGGGTTATGTTGGGGTCACTATGTGTGACATCCATTGATGTGATGGTCGTGGGGATCGACCCTATAGTTGTACCTTTAGGTGAGAAGGTGTTATAGAAATAGAGAAATTTTGGTTTTTCTGCTCCATGGAGAATAATAACGATGTTTGGTTGGGTGTGCTTTATGTCTCCTTTTAGATAAGAAAGTAGAGATTGGGAAAGGGAATGCCCTCTCTGTGATCTCTGGTGGGGAGGAAATGTTGAGGTAGCCTGCAAAGTGGGTCATTCTCCTTTTTGTTGATTATTATGTTAGAGATTTGTGTTCTCTTTGCTGGGGGTGGACATGTCTTTATGTGTTGTTTTGTGCTCTTGTTAAAGGAAATGTGATGCTTCAGAGATTGTTGAGTCTGGGGAAGATGGTTCCTAACATGGTTCTTATTAGGAAGGTGTCAGATCTTAAATATTGAGAGTCGGAGTGGCTGACAAGATACTTGTAGCCTGGGTTTGTTTTTTGGTCCTGTTGTGATGGAAGTGGCTCTCACTTTCAGTTTCTTTTTCTATCATCCACACTACTTCTCCAATTAGAATCAATTTATGCAAATAGAGTAAATTTGTCATCTTTTTCATACGATAATTCATAGTCAACTGTACCCTTCAAGTATCTAAAAATTCTCTTGATAGAAACCATATGTGATTCCTTCAGTTCAGCTTGAAACCTTGCAACAATTCCAACAATAGTTGATATGTATGGTCTAGAATGAGTTAGATATTACAATCCTCCAAATATAGATCTGTATAATGTCTGATTAGTACAAGGGGAATCATCATTCTTAGTTAACTTTCAACCAGTAACCATTGATTTGAGCAGTGATCTCTTGCACAGTGTGTCCTCACCCCTAATAGGGTTATTTGTAAAAGACTCCTAACATGGTCTGACCTTTAAATAGGTCTCTGTACTTATTGCATTGTAAAGATCAACTCCTAACAGGGTTGCAAGATCTTCTAGCAAGGATCATTATAAACTAGTATATTTATTTGTGGGTGCTAATTCCAATTGGGGTTTTTACCTAGTTTGGTTTTCCCCATCACCAAATTTGTGTTGTTCAGTTTTGTGTTATCTTGTTGAGTTTATGTTTAAAGTCATTATGTACTTAATTGAAAAAGAATTGAATCTTGTACATAACTGATTCACCCCCTCCCCTCTCAGTTATCTCTTGGGACTATTCCTAACAATTGGTATCAGAGCCAAGTGCCTTGGAGAGAAAGCTTAACAACTTAAGGTAGATCAGATGGCATACTTCAGAAAAGAGAGTCTTAAGTTTGATGGAGACAATTATATTGATTGGAAGAACAAAATCATAACACATCTGCAATGCATTGGTTTTGAGATTTTTGAAATAGCCACACAAGAATTTGTTGTTCCCTCTCTAAAAGACCTTGCAAAAGATGATGCTACTAATAAACAAAAGGATGTATTCACCACTAATGCAATTGCCAAGGAAGCCTACACCATGTGGAAGTATTTGGAAAGTATGTGAAGGAGATATTGAAGACTTTCAAAATGGAAGATTGCAAACCAGTAAGCACCCCCATGATAACAAGAAGCAATATTTCTAAAGATGATGATTCCACAATAGTTGACAAGACACTATGCAAGTCTATGATTGGAAAACTAATATATCTTACTCAATCTAGACCAGATATTTCTAATGCAGTTGGCATAATTGGAATATTTGTAGCTGAACCTAAACAAAATCACCTAATGGAAATAAAAATAATATTCAGGTATTTAAAGGGGTCTATAGACTATGGTTTATGGTATCGTAACACAAAGAATATACAACTTCATGTGTACACAGATGCAGATTGGGCAGGTTGTGTTGATGACAGGAAGAGTACCTCAAGAGGAGCAGTATTTCTTTGAGATAGGTTGGTTACTTAGACAAGAAAGAAGCAGAATTGTATCTCTCAGTCAACAGCAGAAGCTGAGTATGTTGCAGCAACATTGAATTTTTCAACAATGGTTTGGATCAAACAGATGGGTATGTGCAGGATCATGGTATGTCAAACTAGGCCTTAAGTGGCAGTGAAAATTTATAAAATCAGGGTTAGGAAAGTTGACGTAAAAATTTGGACAAGTTATCAATCTTATATCAAAATATGTAAGAAGAGAATCTATAGAAAATTGTATCTATTTTCTAAGCTATTATCTCTTCTTTAAAAAAAAAATATTTTATATGGTGAAATTTCAAATTTCAATGCAGTAGTATGAAAATTTTAGGAAAAAGATAAGAAGAAAGTGTATGTCTGACCACCTTAAACACAATCAAATGATAATATTTTTTTACAAGATTCTAGATATAAGTAGTAGGCTCATGTTCGGATGTGACGTATATTTTTTTGTAATTTTTTTCCAAGTAAATAATTAATTATGATTTGTCTACTACAACTTTTCCAGAATATAAAATATCTCGTGTTTGACCACCTAAACTTAGTCTAAAATTCATCAAATTGAATTTTTTTTAGTTTTTAATTGTAGTAGGAAAAGTATTGAATGTGACTAATGTTTTGGATTTCAAAAATGTTATACCGTTTGAAAGTTATAGCTATTTTTCAATTAGTCTATCAATCAGGACTAAAAAATAAGAAGTAGGTGTATGTCTGACCACCTTAAAAACAAACAAATGATAATATTTTTTTACTAGATTCTATATTAAGTAGTAGATTTATGTCTGAATGTGACGCATATTTTCTTGTATATTTTTTCCAAGTAAATACTTAATTATGATTTTTCTTCTACAAAGTTTCTAGAATATAAAAACTCTCATGTCTGACAACCTTAACTTAGTCTAAACTTCATCAAATTGAATTTTGTTTGTTTTTTTATTTTAGTAGGTGAAGCATAGAATGTGACACATATTTCAGATATAAAAAATAATATACCATTTGAAAGTTATAGCTATTTTTCAATCAGTATACCAATCTGGGCTTCTTTTTCACATCGCCACTTTTTGGCATACCATGATCCTGCACATACCCAGATGATTAAAGACTTTGGTATTCAAATTGATTATCCTATTATTGTTCACTATGATAAAACTAGCACTATCAATGTGTCAAAGAACCCTGTGATGCACACAAAGACAAAACACATTGAGATCAAATATCATTTTCTAAGAGAAAAAGTTGCAGAGAAAGAAGTAAAGTTGGATTATGTGAGCACTAAAGAACAATTAGCAGACATTTTTACAAAGCCTATATCAAAAGATACTTATGAGTATCTCAGGGAGAAGCTGGGAGTAATTCCCTTTCCCGAGTCTGATTATAATTTGCAGCAAGAGCATCAGTCCTAGGTGACTGATAAATGGTTGACTACTCTACTTTTGGAGTAGTACCTGTGCTTAAATTTTTTTGGTGCCATTTTCCATTGATGTCAAAGGGGGAGTATATAGTAAGGGGGAGAATCTACTCTAGGGGAGTATACAGTAATGAAAAATATAGTAAAAAGAGATGTAGCACTTAAGATGAGATTTTGATGAGGATATTGAGAAGATTTTAAAAAGAAGGATACTTTGGGTTGATGGTGTTTTTCATATCATATGTTGCCATCAATGTCAAAGGGGGAGATTGTTGAAGATTTGCTTCTATGAAAATAGTTGATTATATGTTTGTCATTGATGACAACATATAATATACAACAGTGTCTTATAAGCAATTATCAATACAAATATTCTGGAGCCTTGCATGTTTACATCTATGTTGTAGACATGTTCTGGATGCAATGTTCATACACATAGATTCAGATATGCAGTTATAGTTGAGTTATGTTAATCTTTTTTGGTAGTTACAGTTTCTGGAGCTTATATGTGTAGTTGTTGTCATTTTATGGTTTTTCTTCATAATGAGGTAAGTCTCTTAACTCTTCTACAAATCTCATTTGGTTTTCATTTAGTGGTTTGGAATTGATTGAAGAATCTTTTCATGGTAATTTAATTCCATTATAATTTGATTTGATGAATTTTAATGGAGATTTCATTATTAATGAAGATTTTATTATTTTCATCATGCTTATTAGGAAAATAAGGATTTTATGTTCATACATTTCTAGATTAGGAAAAGGTTGGTTTCATGGCTAAGTAAGAAACAAGATTATATATCTCAGTCCACTCCTGAATCTGGGTATGTTGCTGCTACTATAAATTGTACACAGGTTGTTTGGATGACACAAATGCTGAAGGACATTGGAATAATTTTTGAAGAGCCAGTGGTTATCCATTGTGATAACACTAGCATAGTGAATATGTTGAAGAAACTTGTAATACATTCAAAGAATAAACATATTTCTATTAAGTATCATTTATTGGGAGACAAGGTAGTACAGAAAGAGATCAGATTGGAGTATGTTAGCACAAAGGAACCAATAGCAGATATATTTACAAAACCTTTGCCAAAACATGCTTTTGAGTATCTCAGAAGCATGGTCAGGGAGAGAGCCCCTCCCTATGGTAATTAATTTATACAGGAATGCATTAGTCCAGTGGATTTTCAAAGCTATATCATTTTTTGGACTTGATGTATGGATCTACTCCTCAAGGGGAGTGATCATAGGAACACTACATAATATATTTGGGTAATTTTGCACCTGATTGTTTCAGACATAAATATTTGAAAAAGATACACCTTGTAGAAAAATAAAGAAGATTCATGACACCCTTTTTTATTGTTGTCAAAGGGGGAGAGATTCTATGTAAAAATCCCTACTATTTTAGGGAGAGCTATGTTGAGGATATTGAGAAGATTGTATTGAGAGTGAATACTTTTGGGTTGATGCATATACCCATATGTTGCCATCAATGCCAAAGGGAGAGATTGTTGGATAACGTTGGAATTGGATACTACTGATGTTGTTGGCATTCATGTCTTGTCACTGATGTCAACATATTTTTCTATGAAGTACAGACTAGTTATTACTGTTGTATGATGACTAATAGAAGTGCACGAATAATTTGCAGATGAACCAGAATGAGAAAAAATGGGGATATGGATAAGGATGTATATTGATATTATTTCTAAGGTCACTTGGCTTAATATTGCATATTGGATGTGGTGCAGGAGCACCTAGGTAGGCTAGTTGTGGAAATGTAACCTAGGGTTGGCTCTTTCTTTGTTTTGGCTTGTAGTGGTTCTATCCATACTACTAGGTAAATAAAGGGACCAAGATTCCTAGTGTGTGAAGTGTTTGTAGGAGGATAGGTCTTATTTGTTCCTTGGTGACCCTTAGGTCCAATTAGGCCCAATTAGGGAATTTTAATATTTTGTGGAAAAATGAGCCAAGAGAGGGACTAGAGGTCCTTTTTTATGTTATTTCATCATATTTACTAGATTGGACAAGTTTGGCTAGGGTTTCACCAAGTTTGGCCATCAAACCCAAAAGTTGCCAAAAGTTGTCAATGTTGTCATTAACAACTTTTAAGACAAGTTAGCATCTTCAAAGAAATCAGTTGGGTAACTATCTGAAACCAACCATTTAGTGTTTGGTTCATCTATATAAGACCATCCTTGAGATTTTTGAAGGGTTGGGAAGTTTTAGAACTTTCATGTACGGACTGTGTTAATCAATAATAGTGTGAATTTGTGTGTTTTGAGGTGATCGGACAATATAATGGATTGAAAGTGTTCTTGTAAGCTTTGTTTCTTGTAATTTAAGTTAATATTGAACTTCCTGTGGTGTTATTTTGGTAATTTGAATAGTTTTGTTTGCTTTTATAAAATCTTGAAAGTTCAGTCTAGTCGCTGGTTTGGTTTTGAGCACTGGTTGCAAATGGAGTCTTAACTTTCTTTTCCACCGTGGATTTCACCCAGGCTCTTGGATTATGGAATTAGAATCCATGTACATTGTGTACATAGTAGGTTGGGCCTTGTAAGTGGTGGAAACTATTTTTAAGATGGTGTCCTAGGTGAGCCAGAGTAGCATGGCTAGGGATCACCAGAGGTTGCAGAGCTAGCTAGAGGGATTGAAAGCATCCATAGCTTCAATCAGAGGAAATGGGAAGGTAGAGGAGTTAGAGGAGGACCCCCAAATAGGAGGAGAATTTGTGAGGAGTTATCTTGTTGGCCAAGAAAGTCCACTTCTTGTGCAAATAGTGAAGGAGGCCTAAAACCCTAAGTTTTAAGCATGAAAGTAGGAAGGACTGTACCGACACTTCAGGGGCCTAAAAACTAGAAAATATTTAGTTTCTCTAAAAAAGGGTGTCTAGATCTTAATCCTATTTGGCACTTGTTAAGACATTTTCCCAAGATAATGCAGAAAAGGTGTCCAAATAGGGTTAATTGCTTGTAGCCCTATTTTGGGGGTAATTGCATAGGTTTTTGGAGCTCGTTTGTGTTTTTGGAGCAAAGTGAGTTTGTAGGGGTTGGAATTGGTCTTGTTGACATCTTCATATGTTGCCTTTTCAATTTGGTGAATATTGGAATCCATTTAAATTAGATTGTGCAAATGGACAAGAAAGACCAATTTGGGTCTAGTATGAGGTTTGCAAAGCTATGAGTTCTATTTTGTTGGTGTTTACTAGTTGAAGGAAATTAGGATCTTGTGATAATATACCTAAGAATAATATGGTGAATAGAAAAACCCTAGTAGGTCAGTGTTTGACCTAAGAGACCCTAGAAGAGGTCCAAGGAGCAAGACTAGTGCTACATCAGGATGAGTTATAGAAGTTTTGGTGAAGACTTGTTATTGGACTGTGACAGTGATGATTGATAGAGTGAGACTCTATGTTTTGAGTAGATCTTACATGCAATGATGATTTAGGTTATGCGAGCTTAAGGGATGAGATAAGACATGTTAAGGAATGTTTTTTATGGGTCCCAAGTTGTATTATTTTTGATGATGTCAGTTGTGGCATATATTCTCGAGGAGACCTATTTGGGTTGGACTTTAGAGACATATAATGTTTTTTGGATTGGGAGCATGGATTATGGATCTTGGATTATGTCTCATGTATTGTAATTGATGTACATACTTGTTATAGGTACCGTGTGTATGTGAGCAAGGGGTTAAATAATTATTTGTATATTGGGAAAGCTTAAATGGTTGACCTAATCAATTATTGTAAGAGGGTACATATGATAGATCTTTTCTTTTGAAAAGATGTATGTATGAAAGAGAAGGTGATTGATAGAGACAAAGAAGTGTGGAAGCTACGAGCTTGATTTTCTGCTGGTTGTAGAGCAGAGGATATTGTTATTGTACTTCATTGGAACTGACCAAGAAAAGATAATTTCTATCAGACAGTTCACTGGATTGTATATTTTCTATATACACTTGTATTTTGGATTGTAAGTCCTTGAGGGTGGCATTAACCTTCTTTAGGTAGTGTGCGTAGGTAGTGAGCCCACTCTTGCTCTTGAATCCTAACAGAGTCTATCCTTTAACAGGGACTGTGTACTGTAATGTTGTAATAAGCTCCTAACAGGTCTAAATATTTTAACAAGTATACTATACTCTCAGTACATTATTTGTGGGTAATAATTCCCATCGTGGTTTTACCTTTATTTATGGGTTTCCTTGACAACAAAGGATTGTGTTATTGTGTTATTATGTTGGCATTTTATGTGTTATCATTTGGATGAAAATTTTAATTATAAATTTTAATGTTTAATAATCTGTCTCACCGCTGATTCACCCCCCCCCCCTCTTAGTTGTGTTGGTGAACTATTATTCCTAACACATTCATCCCTACCAATTTAGGGGAAGTTGATGTCATGTACCTATCTACATTAGTACCATAGCCAAAGCACATGTGCATGTATAAATTTTATCAAATAGTGAAGGGGATATAGACAATGTGTGGAGCTCATGAATGATTAACTATGATGTCTTCCCTCTTTGTACAAATACACCAGACACAATTAACCATAACCACACTATAATACCCACCTCTTAGTTTACCTTTCAGTTTTTAGTTGTCGAACTCTTTTAGGATTTTTTATGTATGTGTGGTTTATTTAAGATGATTTTAGAATATTTATGTATTGCATTTCATTATTGTTAGAATAGTCCCAAGGGATAACTGAGAGGGGGGGTGAATCAGTTATCAGCTAGTTTAATTCTTTTCTTCAATTAAATAAAAAAAACATTAAGCATTAACACATTTAGATAACGCAAGATAAAACACATCAATTTTGGCTACAGGGAAACCAAATAGGTAAAAACCCCAATGGGAATTAGTACCCACAAAGAACTATACTTGAGTATAATTATCTCTATTAGGAGATCTTGCAACCCTGTTAGGAGTTGTTCTTTACAATGCAATAAGTACAGCGACATGGTTAAGGGTCTAACCCTATTAGAAGTCTTTTACAAATAACCCTGTTAGGGGTGAGGACTCACTGTCCAAAAATCTCACTGCTAAAATGATGAAGGCTGCAACCTTCAGTAAAATAGATATGCACTATATCTGATAAATGAACTATTTAAGTAGACCTACTATCTTGATCAATTCCAATGTGTTGTATACTTCCACTTCTTCTTCACATAGATCTTTTCTTGATGATTGACATGTCTCTACTATCCCAAAACAACAGACATTCTGTTCTATACTTTTTTGTCTCTTTTCTTATCATTCACAATTAGCATTCACCATATGAACTACTATAAGTATCTTCCCAAAAGATGTGATCTTTGTCGGCTTTAGGAGTCCCTTCAATACTTCTTTAGTCAGCCACATCAAGCACACAACCTGATTAGAATCACGCAACCCAAACTGAGTAGACGCGACGCATCACAAAGTCGGCTCCACCAAATTAACTCCAACTTCATGATTCTGATAGAACACGTTTGGCACTTTTAGACAATTATCCT
Organism: Thuja plicata; assembly: GCA_018584345.1. Classification (NCBI taxonomy): domain Eukaryota; kingdom Viridiplantae; phylum Streptophyta; class Pinopsida; order Cupressales; family Cupressaceae; genus Thuja; species Thuja plicata. The sequence continues at coordinate 69,081 of MU225605.1, read as the reverse complement.
TAACTCATAATTAAACATGAATATAAACACGCATATCCCAAAGATAGGTGCAAGTCAAGAAATAATTTAATTACATCAACTCTTCAAAGATAATCTTTAGTCACTGTAACTGCCATAACTGATTAACATAACTCAACTGAAACTTCATATCTGACCTGGCGTGAATGCACATAGCATCTAGAACATGTATACACCATGGAAATAAAAACACATAGCTCCAAAATATCTGTACTGATAATTACATATAGAAAATTGATGTATATTATATGTTGTCATCAATAACAAACATACAATCAACTATTTCCATAGAGACAAATCTCTAACAATCTCCCCCTTTGACATTGATGGCAACATATGATATCATCAACTCAAAGTGTCTTCCTTCTTTTTATAATCTTCTCAATATCCTCATCAAAGGTTCCTCTTCACTGTTGTTTCTCTTCTGACTATATACTCTCCCAGAGTATATTCTCCCCCTTACTAATACTCCCCCTTTGACATCAATGGAAAAGGGTACAAAAAACTACTAGGCACTGGTACTACTCCAGAAGTAGAGTAGTCAACCATTCATCAGTCACCAATGATTGATGTTCTTGCTGTAAGTTCTAATCAGACTCAAGAAAGGGAATTACTCCCAACTTGTCCCTGAGATACTCAAAAGTATCTTTTGATAATGGATTTGTAAAAATATCTGCTAATTGTTCTTTAGTGCTCACATAATCCAACTTTACTTCTTTGACTGCAAATTTTTCTCTTAGAAAGTGGTATTTGATCTCAATGTTTTTCTTCTTTGTGTGCATCACAGGATTATTTGACATATTGATAGTACTAGTGTTATCACAGTGAATAAAAATAGGATAATCAATATGAATACCAAAGTCTTCAATCATCTGTTTGGTCAAAACCATTGTTGATCAATTCAATGTTGCTGCAACATACTCAGCTTCTGCTATTGACTGAGATATACAATTATTCTTTTTACTTGTCCAAGTGACCAACCTATCTCCAAGAAATACTGCTCATCCTGATGTACTCTTTCTGTCATCAACATGACCTACCCAATCAGCATCAGTATACACATGAAGTTGTATGTTCACAGAGTTAGGATACCATAAACCATAGTCTATATTCCCTTTTAAGTATATGAATATTCTTTTTATTTCCATTAGATGATTTTTCTTGGGTTCAGCTGCAAATCATCCAACAATGCCAACTGCATTAGAAATATCAGGTCTAGATTGAGTAAGATATATGAGTTTTCCAGTCATAGACTTGTATAAAGTCTTGTCAACTACTGTGGAATCATCATCTTTAGAAAGTTTGCTTCATGTTATCATGGGGGTGCTTACTGGTTTGAAATCTTCCATTTTGAAAGTCTTCAATATCTCCTTCACATACTTAGATTGATTTATGAATATGCCTTTGTCTATTTGTTTTACATTCAATCTAAGAAAATATTTGATAGGTCCAATCATGCTCATTTCAAACTCACTTTTAATTTCTTTGGTGTATTCTGCACTAAGTTTGTCATTACCTCCAAAGATAATGTCATCAACAAAAATAGCAATGAGTAGTAATCCTTCATCTGTATCTCTTATGAATAAGTTACAGTCTTCTGATCCTTTTCTGAATCCTATCTTTTTTAAGTAACCATCAATTCTCCCATACCAAGCTCTTGGGGCCTATTTAAGTCAATAAAGTTCTTTCTTTAGTCTGCATACCATGTCTGGTTTGTCTGAAAGTTTGAATCCTTCAGACTACTCTATGTGGACTTCTTCCTTCAGATCACCATTCAGAAAAGCTGACTTGACATCCATTTGATATAGTTTGAAGTTCTTGAATGTTGCATTGGCAAAAAAAAACTTGATAGCTTCCAGTCTTCTCACAGGGGAAAATGTATCAGTGTAGTCAATTCCTTCTCTTTGCGCATATCCTTTACATACTAATCTTGCTTTGTTTCTTACCACTATGCCTTCTTCATTCATTTTGTTCCTGAATATCCAATTTGTTCCAATCACATTCTTGTCGTGAGGTCTAGGGACCAATTCCCATGTATCATTCTTGATTATTTGATCTAATTCTTCTTGCATAGCACTTTTCCAATCTGAATCTTTGCATGCATCTTCTACACTTAAGGGTTCAATCTGTGAAAGTAAGCATACCTCTTCATCAACGGCTGAACCTTTTTCTCTGGATCTTGTCAAGACTTTAGCGCTATGATCTCCAATGATTTCATCCTTAGAGTGGTATTTGGATGTGTATTTTGAGTTTTTAGGAGTGACACTTTCTTCTGTAATTTGTGATTCTTCTTCACTTGGTTCAAGATTGTTACATGAAACATCAATACAGTCAAACATTTCTTCAATAACCGTGTCCTTATTGATGGGTCTAGGCTCATATTCAATCATGGGAGCACATTCATATTATCTTTCTTGAATCATAAAATTCTCATGTCAATCTTCACATGAGTACTTTCAATGATCTTCTTCAATCTTAGATTAAAACATCTATAGGCTTTGCTTTTAGTAGAGTAACCAAGAAAAATACCTTCATCGCTTCTAGCATAAAAATTTCCAATGCTATCATCTCTCTTGATGTATCACTTGCTTCCAAAGATTCTAAAGTATTTTACAGTAGGTACATTACCAAACCAAATTTCATAAGGTGTCTTGCCTGCACCTGGCCTTAATTGTATTCTATTGATAGTATAGACTAATGTATTGACCGCATCTCTCCAATAGGTATGGGAAACCTTTCCTTCAGTCATGATAGTGTGTTTTGTGTCAAGTATTATTTTGTTCCTTCTTTCTGCAATCCCATTTTGTTGAGTGGTTCTAGGTGCACTTAACTATCTTTTGATTCCATTTTCTTTGTAGTAATCATAAAACTGGTCAGAGGTGAATTCTCCTCCTCTATCAGATCTCAGATATTTTATCTTTAATCTAGATTCATTCTCAACCTTAGCTTTGAATACTTTGAACTTCTCAAAAGCTTCAGATTTGTCTTTTAAGAATGTAAACCACATCATCCTTGAGAAATCATCAACAAACAAAATGAAATACCTTTCTCCATAGTATGATCTTGTTTGAGTAGGTCCACATAGGTCTGTATGTATCAGATCTAATTTATTTTTAGCAAAGTCTTGTTTACTCCTAAATGAGGTCCTCACATGATTCCCCGTCACACAATCCCTGCACATAGTGTCAACTGGTCTTGCAATACTTGGAAGGTCTCTTACTGACTTTACATTACTTATCTTGACTATGTTGTCAAAATTGATATGACAAAGTCTCTTGTGTCATAACCAACTGTCATCCACTTTTGCAACAAAACAACTTACTTTAGAGTTAAGTTGGAAAACATTACCTTTGGTCCTTGAACCTGATCTAATCATTTCTCCTTCTTTGTTGTTGATAATACAACTTTTTTTCTTGAATTCCAACTGATATCCTTTGTCTAGTATTTGTCCAACACTTAGTAAATTATGATGCAAACCATCAACATAAAGAACATCATCTGTCTTTTTCTTTCCATCTAAGGTGATAGATCCTCTACCTATGATAGGTTTGGGTGTGTTATCTCCAAATCTAACCATGCTACCTTTGTACTTGTTTAGATGTATAAATATGTATTTGTCTCCTGTCATGTGGTGTGAACATACATTGTCAATGATCTAGTCAGTTCTAATGTTAGCTTTGGAAAATAATGCTAACTCTTGTGCTTTTCCTTCATCTTCTTTGTCTATTTCTTCAAGCATCTTCTCAATGTCTTTATTGGCAATGAATCTTCTTTGTTATCAGCTAGTTTAATTCTTTTATTCAATTAAATACAGAATAACATTACACATTAACACATATAGATAACACAAGATAGAGCACATCAATTTTGGTTACGGGGAAACCAAATAGGTAAAAACCCCGGTGAGAATTAGCACCCACAAAGAATTGTACTTGAGTATAATTATCCCTGTTAGGAGATCTTACAACCCTATTAGGAGTTGTTCTTTATAATGCAATAAGTATAGTGACCTGGTTAAGGGTCTGACCCTGTTAGGAGTCTTTTACAAATAACCTTGTTAGGGGTGAAGACTCACTATCCAAAAATCTCATTGCTAAAATGATGAAGGCTACAACCTTCAGTAAAATAGATATGCACTATATCTAATAAATGAACTGTTTAAGTAGACCTGCTATCTTGATCATTTCTAGTGTGTTGTATACTTCCACTTCTTCTTCACATAGATCTTTTCTTGATGAATGACACCTCTCTACTATCCCAAAACAACGGACATTCTGTTCTATACTTTTTCTTTCTCTATTCTTATTATTCACACTTAGTGTTCACCATATGAACTACTATAAGTATCTTCCCAAAAGATGTGATCTTTGGCAGCTTTAGGAGTCCCTTCAATACTTTTGTAGTCAGCCACATAAAGCACGCAACCTGATTCAGATCATACAACCCAAACTAAAGAGATGTGACGCATCACAAAGTCAGCTCCACCAAATTAACTCCAACTTCACGATTCTGATAGAACAAGTTTGGCACCTTTAGACAATTATCTTTAGCTCATAACTAAACATGAATACAAACATGCATATCCCAAGGATAGGGGCAACTCAAGAATAATGTAATTACCATTAGAATAGTCCCAAAGGATAACTGAGAGGGGGGTGAATGAGTTATCAACTACTTTAATTCTTTTCTTTGCTTAGATACAATTAACGTAAAGTAAATGAAAATTTAGATAACACAATAGAGAACACAACAATTTTGGTTATGAGAAAACCAAATAGGTAAAAACCCCGGTGGGAATTAGCACCCACAAAGAACTATACTTGAGTATAATTATCCCTGTTAGGAGTTGTTCTTTACAATGAAATAAGTACAGAGACCTGGTTAAAGGTCTGACACTGTTAGGAGTCTTTTACAAGTAACCCTGTTAAGGGTGAGGACTTACTGTCCAAAAGCTCACTACTAAAATGATGAAGGCTGCAACCTTCAGTAGAACAGATATATATTATATCTGATAGATGAACTGTTTGATTAGACCTGCTATCTTGATTAGTTCTAGTGTGTTGTATACCTCCACTTCTTCTTCACATAGATTTTTTCTTGATGAATGAAATGTCTCTACTGTCCCAAAATAACAAACATTATGTCCTGCACTTTTTCTGTCTTTCTTCTTCTCATTCACACTTGGAGTTCATCAAATGAACTATTATAAGTATCTTCTCCAAAGTATGTAATCTTTGTCAGATCTAGGAGTCCCTTAAATACTTATTTAGTCTTCCACATCATCCATTCAACCTGATTAGAAACACACAACTCATACTGAATAGATGTGATGCTTCACAAAGTCAGCTCCACCAAATTAACTCCAACTTCATGATTTTGATAGAACATGTTTGGCACCTTTAGATAATTATATTTAACTCATAACTAAACATGAATACAAACACACATATCCCAAAGATAGGTGCAACTCAAGAATTATTGTAATTACATTGGCTCTTCACAGATAGTCTTCAATCTCTGTAAATGTCATAACTGATTAACATAACTCAACTGAAACTTCAAATCTGACTCGGCGTGAATGAACATAGCATCTATAATATGTATACACCATGGAAATGAACACGCATAGCTCCAGAACATCTATACTGATAATTGCATATAGAGCACTATTGTATATTATATGTTGTCATTAATGACAAACATACAATCAATTATTTGCATAGAAGTAAATCTCCAACAATCTCCCCCTTTGACATTGATCGAAACATATGATATCATCAACTCAAAGTGTCTTCCTTCTTTTTACAATATTCTCAATATCCTCATCAAAATTTCCTCTTCATTGATGCTGCTCTATATACTCCCCTAGAGTATATGCTCCCCCTTACTAATACTCCCCCTTTGACATCAATGACAAAGGGTGTTAAACACCATTAAGCACATGTACTACTCCAGAAGTAGAGTAGTCAACCATTCATCTATCACCAAGGACTGATGTTCTTACTGCAAATTCTAATCAGACTCAAGAAAGGGAATTACTCCTAACTTCTCCTTAAGATACTCAATAGTATCTTTTGATAATGGATTTGTAAAAATGTCTTCTAATTGTTCTTTAGTTCTCACATAATCCAACTTTACTTCTTTGTCTGCAAATTTTTCTCTTAGAAAATGATATTTGATCTCAATGTGTTTTGTCTTTTCATGCATCATAGGGTTCTTAGAAATATTGATAGTACTAGTGTTGTCATAGTGAATAACAATAGGATAATCAATATGAATACCAAAGTCTTTAATCATCTATTTGATCCAAACCATTTTTGAACAATTCAATGCTACTGCAACATACTCAGCTTCTACAATTGACTGAGAGATATAATTCTGCTTTTTACTTGTCCAAGTGACCAATCTGTCTCCAAGAAATACTTCTCCTCCTAATGTACTCTTTCTGTCATCAACACAACCTACCCAATCTGCATTTGTGTACACATGAAGTTGTATATTCTCTGAGTTAGGATACCATAAACCATAGTCAATAGTCCCTTTTAAGTATCTGAATATTCTTTTTATTGCCATTAAGTGATTTTTCTTGGGTTCACCTGCAAATCTTCCAACAATGCCAACTGCATTAGAAATATCAGGTCTAGATTGAGTAAGATATATGAGTTTTTCGATCATAGACTTATATAGGGTGTTTTCAACTGCTGTGGAATCATCATCTTTATAAATATTGCTTCCTATTATCATGGGGGTGCTTACTGGTTTGCAATCTTCCATCTTGAAAGTCTTTAATATCTCCTTCACATACTTAGACTGATTTATGAATATGCCTTTGTCTGTTTGTTTTACATTCAATCCAAGAAAGTATTTGATAGGTCCAATCATGCTCATTTAAAATTCACTTTTTATTTCTTTGGTGAATTCTACACTAATTTTTTCATTACCTCCAAAGATAATGTCATCAATAAAAAGAGAAATGAGTAGTAGACCTTCATCTATCTCTCTTATGAATAAATTATAGTCTTCTTCTCCTTTTGTGAATCCTATCTTTGTTAAGTAACCATCAAGTCTCTCATACCACGCTCTTGGGGCCTGTTTAAGTCCATAAAGTGATTTCTTTTATCTTCATACCATGTCTGGTTTATCTGAAAGTTTGAATCCTTTAGGCTGCTCTATGTAGACTTCTTCCTTCAAGTCACCATTCAGAAAAGCTAAGTTGACATCCATTTGGTATACCTTAAATTTCTTGAATGTTGCATAGGCCAAAAACAACTTGATAGCTTCAAGTCTTCTCACAGGGGAAAATGTATCAATCTAGTCTATTCCTTCTCTTTGCGCATATCCTTTACATACTAATCTCGCTTTGTTCCTTACCACTGTGCCTTCTTCATTCATTTTGTTCCTAAATATCCACTTTGTTCTAATCACATTCTTGTCATGAGGTCTAGGGACCAGTTCCCATGTTTCATTCTTGATTATTTGTTCTAATTCTTCTTGCATGGCACTTTTCCAATCTGAATCTTTGCACACATCTTCAACACTTAAGGGTTCAATCTGTGAAAGTAAGCATACCTCTTCATCAGCGGTTGAACCTTTTGCTCTAGATCTTGTCATGACTTTTGCACTATGATCTCCAATGATATCTTCCTTAGAGTGGTATTTGGATGTGTATATTGAGATCTTAGGAGTGATACTTTCATCTGTAATCTATGATTCTTCTTCACTTGGTTCAGGATTGTTACATGAAACATCAATACAGTCAAACATTTCTTCAATAACTGTGTCCTTATTGATGGGTCTGGGCTCATCTTCAATCATGGGAGCATAGTCATAATATCTTTCTTGAATCATAAACTTATCATCAATCTTCACATGAGTGCTTTCAATGATCTTCTTTAATCTTATATTAAAACATCTATAGGCGTTGCTTTTAGTAGAGTAACCAAGAAAAATACCTTTGTCACTTCTAGCATCAAACTTGCCAATGTTATCATCTCTCTTGATGTAGCACTCACTTCCAAAGATTCTGAAGTATTTTACAGTAGGTACATTACCAAACCAAAGTTCATAGGGTGTCTTGTCTGCGCCTAGCCTTAATTGTATTCTATTGATAGTATAGACTATTGTATTGAATGCATCTCTCCAATAAGTATGAGCAACCTTTCATTTAATCATGATAGTGTGTGTTGTGTCAAGTATTATTTTGTTCCTTCTTTCTGCAATCCCATTCTACTGAGGGGTTTTAGGTTCACTTAACTGCCTCTTGATTCCATGTTCTTCATAGTAATCATAAAACTGGTCAAAGGTGAATTCTCCTCCTCTATCAGATCTCAGAAATTTTATCTTTAGTCCAAATTGATTCTCAACTTTAGCTTTGAACACTTTGAACTTCCCAAAAGCTTCAGATTTGTCTTTTAAGAATGCAACCCACATCATCGTTGAGAAATCATCAACAAACATGATGAAATACCTTTCTACGTAGTAAGATCTTGTTTGAGTAGGTCCACATAGGTCTGTATGTATCAGATCTAATTTGTTTTCTGCAGTCTTGTTTTCTCTTGAATGAGGTCCTCACATGCTTCCCCATCACACATTCCCTGCACATGGTGTCAATTGGTCTTGCAATACTTGGAAGGTCTCTTACTGCCTTTACATTACTTATCTTGACTATTTTGTCAAAATTGATATGACAAAGTCTCTTGTGCCATAGCCAACTGTCATCCACTTTTGCAACAAAACAACTTACTTCTGAATTGAGCTAAAAAACATTACCTTTGGTCTTTGAGCCTGATGCAATAATGTCTCCTTCTTTTTTGTTAATGATGCACTGGTTGTTTTTGAATTCCAACTAATATCCTTTATCAAGCAACTATCCAACTCTTAGTAAGTTATGATGTAAACCATCAACATAAAGAACATCATCTGTTTTATTCTTTCCATCTAAGGTGATCTAGAACCTATGCCTACGATGGGTTTGGGAGTGTTAACTCCAAATCTAACCATACCACCTTTGTATTTGTCCAAATTTACAAATATGTCTTTGTCTCCTGTCATGTGGTGTGAACATCCGCTGTCAATGATCTAGTCAGTTCTGATATCATCTTTATAAACTAATGCTAACTCTTGTTCTTTTTCTTCATCTTCTTTGTCCATTTCTTCAAGCATCTTTTCAATGTATTTAATGGCAGTAAAACCAATTTCATCTTCTCCTGAATCATCATCAGTTACACCAACTTCAACATGATAACATTCCTTAGTATACTTGGGCTTGTAATCTGATTTGAACTTCTTGACTCTTGTAGGACACTTGGATGCAAAGTGACCAACTTTGTTGCATGAAAAACATTTGAATGGTAGTTGTCCTTCATGTTTTCCTTTATCTTTCATTTATTTCTTGGCAATAATAGCAATGATTTCTTCTAGTTCTGTATCCACTTCTTCATTATTACTAGAGTTTCTTATGGATTTCTTGTTGTGGACTGAGGCTTTGAAGGCTGTCTCACTTTTGGGTTCTATCTTCAATCTTGATATCTCAAATACAGATATTTTTCTGATCAAAGTCTGTTAGAAATATTAAGAAAACAAATAGAGATTAGGAAAATGGGAAATAATCCAAGAGAGAGTTGCAAGAAGAATTTTACCATAACCAAGTGAAAGAAGATGATTCAAGAGCTTTCACTAAAGAACACCAAAAAGCACAAGATCAACACCAAGACAATGTTTTTGAAAGGGAAAAACTAAGAAAAACCCCTTGTGCATAAACATGAATGAGGCAAGAAGCTGAGAGAGAGAGAGAGAGAGAGAGAGAGAGAGCTTATTACAATATTGCAAGAATGAGAATGAGAGAAGAGAGAAGAAATCCAACTTGTGAGAACCAACTTAGAACCAAGTGAGAACCCTAGAACCCTAAAAAGTGTGTGAGATCCATCTCTTAAGTAGAGATGAGTGGAGGAGTTTGCATGTAACTCCCATACTCTATGTGTGCCATATTCACATTTGGTGTGTGCCATGTGTAGGAATCCTCTTAAGGAGGAATATCTAATTTTCTTATTAAAGGAATTACAAATATGAGACAAGACCTTGGTTTAAAAAATACCAAGGAAAGATTATAATTCTAAAATCCCCCTTTAATCTTTACTTGGGGAGATGAGATTAATAGGAATCACACCCAAATGTTTACAATGGTTTTGAGATGTTTCTTTTGAAAGAGTCTTCAGTAGATTGTTGATAGCTTGATCATCATGTATTTCTTCAACTAGATCAGTGGAGCTTGAATGGTACATAGGAATGTTTTCTAAGTGGATAACACTTTGACAATTGAAAGGTGTAGTTTCTTGCAGAGGGGGACCCAAATCTTTAAGTGACCACTGAGATTGTTGAGATGCATTTATGCATTCTGTATATTCATTTTCAGTAGAAAACAAAGGTGGGGCATAATCAACACCTGAGCCTGTAATAAGGCAAGAACCACTAGTAGAGCACCCATCATTGGGATCGCCTAGTGCTGAATCAGTAACACTTTGGAAAGCAAAATCATATTGTGAATCATCAATCATATAATCAGGAATGCAATCTTCAGTTGCATAAAACAAATCTATAATGTATTCATCATAATATGAAACATCTAGTGGAGGAGAGCTACCATCATTATCATTAACCTCCACAACAATCATAGGATTAGTACTATCATCATGAATTTCATCTTGAGTAATAAACATATATTGAAAAGTATCATTAAGGAAGTTAGAGATAATTTCCTCTTCTTGTTCAAGAATATCATCAACATGAGAGCAAGAATCATCAAATTGCATTGCATCATAAGGAGAGAGCATATAATCACTTTGAGTAGGAAAATAGTAATCAAGAGGGTTATTCCAAGAGTAGCCTTCATCATAATATTCATCCCAAATAGTATTATCATCATAGTGAGAATTAGACATCCCATATCGAATAGCAAAAGCTTGACGAGTGTTAGGATTATGATATTTTTGAGTATTAGGATTAGATGACTTCTCATGTTTAATTTTCTTAAAACAATTATTGATCACATGACCATCTTTCCCACAATAATTACAATGAGGTCTATTATAATTGTTATGATAACCATTATTATGATTATGATTATTAGATCTATTATAATGAGATCTAGACATGAAGGAATGTTCATTAGATTTGATTGAGCCAAATTGAATTAACTTAGCCTCTTCTTAACGTAAAAGTTGTTGAAAGATAGCATAAGTTAATTGAGATGCTAACAAAGGAAGAGCTAATTGAGAATGTATATTAGTTATAAATTGCTGAAATTGTCTAGGAAGGCGTTTTTTAAAATAATATGAATTAACCAAATTTTAGATAAATTTACTCCTAAACCAGTTAATTGAATTTGAAACGAATCAAACTTAAGTAAAAAATCATCCATAGTTGAGAAATCCATATACTTGAGATCCTCCAATTTATCTTGGAGTTGAATCTTTCGAGATTCAGTTGCACTGTCGAAGGTGTTTTTCAAAATAGTCCACGCTACATGTGCTTCAGTACAATGGGAAATTAATACATATAAATCAAGATGCAAAGAAATACCTATAAGGCCTAAAGCCTCATCATTTTTCTCATTCCAAGCATCAATATCTGCCTTAGAGGCAGTAGTAGTGGGAACAAAAGTCACACTAGTCACCTCATCAAGAATATGTTTATAGCAAAAAATAAAGGTAATATGAGACTTCGAAGCGTGATAATTGGAACTTGTTAATTTAATTTATGGAATTAACATCAACATAATGAATTAAAATAAACTTAAATACAAGTTGTAATATACAATAATGGATCTAAAAATTCAGTTTAACGCGAATAGTAAATGCCAATATGCAAGAATTTTTAACTATTAAAAAAATTTAAATTTTTTGTTTAAATGATTAAACAAATTTTTAGAGAAATAAAATAAAGAGTTAGCTATTAAGTTGAAAAAGATAAGAGAAATAATGGGTTTTGACGATTTAAAAAAAGAAAGATTAAACACTTTGTTATCAATTTAAACTTTTTGATAGAGAAATTTAAATTGATTTTACTGATAAAACTTAATTTGTAAAAAAAAATTGATAATTTTAAAAAATGAAACAAGTCTGATTAAAAAATAACCAAAGAATCTGCAGCAAACCTGCAAGAATCCAAAACATAGTTAATGAAATACGCTATAATAATGATTTTTAAAATGATATAAAAGTAACGTATTAACTTTAAATGTGAAAGATTTGAACAAATATATGAAAATTTTAATAAATCATGAAAGAAGGTTAGATGAAAAAAAAAGAATGAATTATATAAATAATCAAATTAACTAACTGAAAAGAGTCAAAAGAATAAATTGTACATGTTGGAAACCTACCTGTTGAGAGCACGCTCAGACATGCAAACGTTAGAGAAATAACAATCAATAAGTTACACTAACATGTATAAAGCATACTATGAAAATAAGAAACTCCATCATGGCCTCTGATGAGCTGAACAAGGGCACCCAAGACCTTGTTGATTTTATCTTAGAGAGGTGTGTGGGTGTGCTCTCCCAACACAATATACTAATCCCAATATGATTGATTGGTGGATGAAACTAGAATGCAAACTAATGGACGGATGAAGAACTCAAGAACAAGTATGAAGAACTTGTCTCAAGCTATTCATCATATACATAAAAATGATGCAAACTATACTAAGAATGATATGAAAGATCTAATGAAAGGAAACTAAATTCATTCCATTAATCCTAACATGTAATATCTAGATTCAACTATGAACTACAAGCATGAACAATAACAATGAACTAAGAATTCTAGAGCTATTTTAACATGATAACAATGCATAAAATGGAGATGATTTACTCTTGACAAAGGCCTTTATTTATAGAATTTTTGGAGGAGAGAGAGCGCTTGGATGAGGTGGAGCTCATGTGGCATCCACATAGGTGCCACATGAGGGACACATAAGCCATGTAAGAGGCCCACTTTTCTCACACATGTGTGAGTAACTTTGGATGTGATGGGTCAAAGTGTACTTAAAGTACAAATGTGAAAGATCTTGTAAGAGGTGTAAGAGATTTGGGCCAATAAAACACTTTTAGAAAGTGTAAGAAGGTGTCATCATGGGTGTAAGAAACCTTGTTGGCACCAAATTAGCATGTTTTTAAAAATTCAAATTTGGAAATTTGCTCACACATGTGTGAGTAAATAATTAGGACTAATATGTTGTAGGAATCAAGAAATTAGTCTAATTAACCTTAGTTAATCAGTGAATAGGTTTATTTGGTGAGCGTGATGTGAGGTAGGGTAGGATCTAGGTTCAAATTAGTTTAACCCATATTAGATTTAGATTAATTGTGGTTTAGTAGAATTAAGTCATGTGGGGGAATAAATAAATTTTAAATTTATTTAAAATGGATAAATGAGTGAAATGTATATAAATAAGATTTAATACATTAAAAGGGGGAATAATATTTAAATTAGGATTTAAATATTATGAAGGTGAATCATATTTAATTAAATTAATTAATTAAATAAATAAATTGAAGAATATAACAAATATAATTAATTAAAATTAACTATAATATTATAGGAATATTAATTAAATTAATATAAGGATGATTTTGGACGTTTACATTTTGCCCCTTTTTGATGTGGCGTTGAAAGTGGCATCACGTCAAAGAAAAGAAAATAAGATGCCCCAGAGAGAAAATTAATTATGGTGGGAGATGAGATGATGCTCCCTCGAGAAAATAACAGAAAAAATAAATTTTGTGAAATTTTCTCAAAAAAGGCAGAAGAGAGGAAGAAGAGAGAAAAGGGGGAAATTAGGTGGTGTCACGAGACATGTCCTTGGGGGTGGGGTAGACCTAGGCTAGATCGGGGACATGATGCCCCAATCAGGATGGGAGAATAAATAGAAACCTTGCCAAGAGAAAATATGCAAAGTGCAATATGACCTAGCTAAAATGCAATCCTAACTATCATGATAGTGGGATTTATACCATGTTAATGTTGGAGAGCACATCCTAGTTTGATATTACAAAAGGAGTTATGAGCCATGTGCTAGAAAGCACAAGTGACATGGCTCCTTTGCATGTACTAGACTCTCAGACAAATAGGTTGCTAGGAACAAGAATGAAAGATATCAGGTATGATGAGATCTATGAAATGTTACTCATGAGGAGATGAAATACATCTAGATCTTTTTAGGGATTTGAGATGCATGAATCCTGCCCCAGTGAGGCATACATAATCATAACTAAATATCAAAACATAAATGCACTAACAATCTATGACAAGAAGATCATACCACAAATGACACATATTTCACTATATACTCACCATAACGAACCAAGATATAAAAGATCAAGGCTGTTGCAATAAGGACATAGTAAAACACAATATATAATCAACAAAAAGGCATCCTGATCATGTGGTCATTCAGTCCAAAAGTTCTTTCCATGAACAAATTCGATGTGAGGATTGAGAGAATAGCCTACACTGGAAGGATGCATCCTGATGGGCCAAAGATTGATTGATAAAAAATGGAAATTCATCGGCAATTGCTTGTGAATAGAACGATCATTAGGAAAGTCAATCTATCTGCTGATTTGGTGAAAAACTATTGTGATCACTGTGTCTAGGAAAATCTCAGTGTGATGGGGTGAAGCTCAGTTTGATAGGATTAGAATGGGTAGAATAGTATGTGATTAGATGGCGAAGGAGGAACATGATTGGACAAAATGATATTGGAGGGTAAGATGGATTGAATTAGGATGGAATAAAGATGAATTGTTTGAACGAGATAGGAAGGAAGATAAGATAGATAGAAATGGAAGATAAATGGATTGGATTAGAAGATAGGATGGGAGAGGAATGGATTGGATTAGAAAAAAGATAGAATGGAAGAGGAATGGATTAGATTAGAAGATAGATAGAATGGGAGAGGAATGGATTGGATTAGAAAATAGATAGAATGGAAGAGGAATGGATTTAGATTAGAAGATAGAATGGGAGAGGAATGGATTGGATTAGAAAATAGATAGAATGGAAGAGGAATGGATTTGATTAAAAGATAGATATAATGGAAGAGGAAGATAAGATGATTGCAAGTTGGAAGGAAGAAAAAATAGATGGGAGGAGAGGAAGATAAGAGGAATTGGAGAATAGGAGAGAATTGCAAGATAAGATAGATAGAAATGGAAGAGAAATGGATTGGATTAGAAGATAGATAGAATGAAAGAGGAATAGATTGGATTAGAAGATAGATAGAATGGAAGAGGAATGGATTGGATTAGAAGATATATAGAATGGATGAGGAAGATAAGATATTAATGGATGAATATGAATTTGATAGAATGGGATTCAGACCAATGACAAGGGAGAACAAAGGAATGGTGGGGATGGAGAGATGGATTGGATGACAGATAAATGAAGGGAATGGATGGATATGTAATATTGAATGGATAAATAGGGAATGTGGGATTGAAGGATGGAGATTCAAGAACTAGGTGGTAAAGGAGTGAAATACCTCACACTATTAGTAGGAAAATGAAGGATGGGAAGATGGGGAAAAGGATGCATGAAAGAGAAGGATGATGTGTAAGGGATGTGAGTGGAAGACTAAAGAATGGGGAATGAGTGGATTAGGATCCAAGGACTATGTTTCAAAGGATGCCCCCATAATAGGGGTGGGAAGATGAAGGATGGAGAGATGGTGGATAAAGGATAAATGAGATGGATAGATAGTTGTGAAAAGGATATGCATTTGGGGGGAGGAAGGCGTGTATTGTCCAAACCATGTGTGGATGTATGAGTGCCTATAGTGTTGTAAGGAAGAGAAAAGGTATGCAAAGTGGAATAGAATTGGAGAAGAGATATGAGATGGAGAGGATGAATAGGATAGGGGATATGATATGAAAAATATGGATAGGATAGAATAATGGATAATGTATGGAGGAAATGCATAGGGTAATCAAGATCAAAAGACATGGGAAAGAAGGATGGAGTTATATAGGATTATGGAAGGGGGTGGAGGAAATGTATAAGACAAGTAATATGAAATGGAGGACATGGATAGGATGTCAAGATCAAACATGGATAGAGGATGATGTACATAGATAGGATGATGGATAGTGAATATGAAACATGGAGTATATTAGTGGAGGGAAAGTATAGGATAGTCAAGATCAAAGAGGGGAAATGGATGATGGATTTAGATAGGATGGTGGATGGTGGATGGTTGATAGGGTAGGTGGAAGATATGTATGGTAGCATAGGCATGAATTGAGATTTACCCCAAGTATAGAGTGCAAGGGAATGAGGATAAGTAAATGGATATATAAGTGAATTTGGACAACAATGAATATGTGATAGGAAGATGGAGGAAGGACTCAAGCATCTAGTTCCATGGATGATATCCCTTGAGATGTCTTTTTCTATACATATAATGGATCAAGGAATTTTAGATAAATGCTCATAGATGTTGGTAGGATGGTGGGAGGGGAGATGAAATGGATGGGGGGATGAAGGGGGGATAGGGGTTTATGAATAGGGTTGGATTAATGGGATGAGAGGATAGGGAAGGATTGGTGGATAATGGATGGGAGGTTGAAAGACTTGTGAAGAAATTGATAACGGAGTTGGAAAGATCATCATTGGCACACACCTTGAAGGGTGGTGGATTAGTGGATGAGGAGTAGTGGATTTTGGGATTAAGGACCCAAAATAGAGGAAGGAGGTGATGGATTTAGGATAATAGATTTTGGGACATAAGACCCCAAAATAGAGTGGGAAGATGGGGGATTTTTAGATGGAGGATTGGAGGAATTATGAATGGAAGAAGATTTTGGATTAGCAAGGTTGGATGCCAAGTTTGATTTTTCTTTGAGATGCATTGCTTCAATAAGTAGCTTGGGAATCCACATGATTTTGAATTTTTTTCATTTGGACCTTGGTAGCCTTTTGAATTTTCTTTCTTGTGGATCATATCTTCTTTTCTTGAACATATCTTTTAGATGGGCCATGCTGATCCTCAGATTTTTTTTTAAATTTTTTTTTTTGTGGATTTTGGCTTTATGCATTATAGCTTTGTTATCCAAATTGCTTCCAATAGTAATGGAATCGGTGTTGAGGATGGATAGTTTTGAGGGTTAATGGAGGGAATAAGGGAGGATGAATGTTGGAAGGAATACAAGGATGTGTGGCTTTGTTGATCTTTATTATGGGTTTGAGGTTATGGAGTGGTGGACTTGGGTATGGTGGATGAAGGTATGTAAGGACCCAAAATGGATGGAAGGGATGAAGGATTTGTTTTTCGGACATAGGGACCTAAAATGGACATGGATGAGGAAGGGATTGAGTTTTGAACACAAGTGCCCAAAATGGATGTGGATGAGGAAGGGATGAATTTTTGGACATAAGGGCCTAAAATGGATTTGGAGGATTGGGGATTGGAAAATTTGAGTTTAGATGGAAGAATTTTAGATGTAGAAGGGGTGGAAGATTTACCAACATCTTGAGACATTCTTTTTCCAATGAGACACTTTTTATTTTGAACACAAGATGTGAGTCCATGTGAATGGAGTTTATAGATGGATTGGATAGATTTGATGGGATTTTGTGGAGGATTAGGATCATGTGGAGGAATAATAGGATTTTGAGAGGGATAGGCATTATGAAATGGATTTGAATGGGCACTTTGATCTTGACTTTGGGGAGGATTATATGTTGGAGTGAGTGGATCTTGAGATGGAAGGGAATAATGCAATGAAATGGAGGGGATGGAATCCTAAGATGGAGTAATTTGATCTTGAAACAAAGGGGGTTTAGTGGATGGGATACATGGAATAGCTTCATGAAGTGGCAGGTAAGCGAAGGTTAACTCTTGACATGGAAGAGAATCATTGGATGGGGTGGAGGGGATGTCTTGATCTTGATTGGGAATGGGATCATGAGATGGGTTAAGGAGGATAAGTGGACCTTGATATGGAAGGAGAGGATCTTCATATGGAAAGGAATCATAAGATGGAGAGGTGTCATAAGATGGAGGAATGTTTAGAGCTAGAGGAGAAGAGGAATCCATGTTATCATGCTTTGGAACAAGTTCTTGACATTTGTGGACTTGTGGGGGTAATGTGATGGAGGAGGTGGAAGCTTCAACTTGAGTGGATGGAGGGATGGGAGACTCATAAGGATTAGGAGATTGAGGTATGTATTGATTTGGAGGGGATGGTGGTGGGTT
>MU225605.1:30714-42547 GCA_018584345.1 Thuja plicata | reverse complement strand
AAACAAATTTATAATCCCTAATCATGCAAATTCATTTACCCATTACAATTACTATCCAAAGATAATTAAATACTTCATATTGGTAACGTTAACATATCCTATAAATCTATTTATAAATTTAGCATATTAATACATATACGGAATAATTACCAATTTAGCTATAATTACAAAATTATATAATCCTAGGTGCAACATAGGTATTTAATAAAAGACGTCTAATAATACCTCTTATTAATCATTAGCTAACTCCATAAATCTCATTGTTTAACTACGATTAATTTATAACAATGGTAAAAGAAAATAAACTCTTCTTTGTCTATAAAGTAATCATAATATTAATTAATCCTACAAAATTATAGTCCCGTTAAGTCGCCCATTCCACAATTTGAAATAAAAAAAAAACAATTTAAATTGATATTAAATTAAGTATTAATAAATCAAATTAATTTTCAACAGTTATTATTACATAAATAACTTTAATTTCACTTAAAACCAATTTAATTATGCAAATAAAATTTAAATATAAACAATCATTTACACAACTATTCCACTAAATTTTAAATGAATTAAATTTTTAGTTTTAAATTAAATAAAATAAATTTAAATTAATCACATGATAAATAAAATAAATTTTAATTTAAACAAAATTAAACTAAAACCAATTTTAAATTACATATTATAATTACCAAACAAATTTAAATTTAAAAAAAACAAAAAAAAGCAAAGTGGAGGGGTCTCGGGCCCCACCCACAGTCCCTTTAAGGGACTGGCCGCAGCCCCCACGCGTCAGTGGGTACCGCAATGGTCTGCGGGCCCACTGCACTTTGCAGTGGGTATCGCAGTCACTGCGGCCCACTGCCCGCGCGGTACAAAGGTACCCGCGGTACCACTTGGGGGTTGGGGGGTTTGGTGGCCCCCGCCTCCACCCAATCAAATTTTTTTTTTTTTTAATTTTTTTTTTTAATAAAACATACATAGCGTTTTTCAATAATCGAGATTCATTTGTATATATATATATATTTTATATTTTAATTCCGAAAACGGAATAAAGTATTTTAAGAGTTGTCTATCACACAATTTTATTTTAATTGACTGGTGAAACCCATTTCTTTTGACTCTGTATTTTGTTTTTAACAGAGAGGTATATTTTTATCCTCAATTAATTTTTATCAATAGCAATTTACAAAGGGGAATATATTTTTCCTTCTACTATAGTTAGAACTATAGGGTAGTTTAATTTTTTGTTTCTTAGGAGATCCGTAGGGTATTTTCGTACAAAATTTTGACAGCACTTCCGTACCAAGGTAATTAACATTTTCCTTCAACAATCAGGAATCTAGGGTTCCATAAGCACACATTTCAACAATAATTTCAAACAAGAAACCCTAATACCCTTTTTCTCATATTTCCATAAAACGAAACCCTTTATGCCCACAAGCACAGATCTGACATGCAAGCCTAAATTAAAACACAAAATTGATCTAAACATAATGTATCGATTGAAATCAATCAAACCCAAAGTAAACAAGCAAGGAATGACCAAACAAGGGATTCTTAGCTTTTCGGATGCATAGAAGACAGGGATCCGAAAACCAAAATTGACATGGACAAGACCCTACCTCAAAATTTGTTGAAGAACACACAATGCAAAATCCAAGCAAGGAGAATTCCCAAATTATGCTCCAAAACCAAGCACACACCAAAGCTTCCAAAAATGCTCCCAAAAACCTGTTGTGTGAGAAGGAGAGAAGAATCCCCCTAATGAGGATCCATTTCCCCTAATCAAGCAAACCCTAATGCCAACACATCCAGTTAACTCCTAAAAGGACTCCTCTCCAAAATAGAAAGAAATTAATAATTAATAATTAAAATATCTAATTACTTGCACAACTCAACTTTGACTCCTAAATTCAAGTTGAGATCTCTTGAGTTGAAAATACTTTTCAACCAAATCTTGCACATGTAATTAATAAAATATTAATTTAAATAAATTAAATATTTACATCACAATTATCTATGCAACTAAATATTTAGTTATTTAATTAAGCATAAAAGTTCATTTACTCTAATTTCCAAATTAAATATTCAATTAAATATTAATACTCAATAATTGCACTTTAATTAAACTTCTAATTAAATATAGGTATTTAATTTAATTTTCAATTAATTAAATACCCTATATTTAATAATTAATTGCAATAATATTCAATTAAATAAATAACATGATTTAACACTCACATAATCACTTCAAGCACCTGAAACCGAAAACATGGGAAATCAAACATGATCAAGGACAGGGATATACGAATTCCTATCAACTATACGAATTCGGTCAGGGTAGTCAAAACAGATACTTGTCCACTAACTTAGACAATTAGGTTCAGGATAGGATTTGGACCTGAAAATTATCTCCCCTCTCTTACCATTGAGATTAATGCGATAGGGCACACTCACTCCTGCCAATTCAGTGAAGACATACCCCGGTACCTGCAAACCTATCATCACCAGACGAACATACATGCATACATCATATGGCAAACAATGGTTGAGACTAGGTTATCATGTGGATCTCGCCGAAGCAAGTAACTACAAATCTGTCCCATACCATACGAAGCACATCAAACAATAATGAAACATATAGTGATCCATGTGCATATAAATCTAAGGTCAGTATTGTCAGAAAACCATAATCGAAATGAAATCCTAACATATACATAAGCATCCTAAAATAACCATAAATCACATATAAACAAATGATACAACATGATAATAATGGATCAAGAACATACTGAAATGTAACATATAAATATCATCTAAACCATCTGATTAAATCCACACATACATCCAAAAATGCCTAAAAGAGTTTGGCATCCACAAACGGAAAAGTAACCTAAGAGGTGGGTATTACATATATGATGGAAATGAACACGTATAGCTCCAAAACTTCTGTACTAATAATTGCATATAGAACACTTCTGTATATTATATGTTGTCATCAATGACAAATCTCCAAAAATTACATCGGCTCTTCACAGATAATCTTCAGTCACTATAACTTCCATAACTAATTAACATAACTCAACTGAAACTTCATATCTGACTCGACGTGAATGCACATAGCATCTAGAACATGTATACACCATGAAAATAAACACGCATAGCTCCAAAACATCTGTACTGATAATTGCATATAGAACACCACTGTATATTATATGTTGTCATCAATGACAAACATACAATCAACTATTTTCACAAAGGCAAATCTCCAACAATTATGTTATTGATCCATTTCTTAGTATGTTATATCTTTTGTGTACATGTGATTTATGGTTATTTCATGATGCTTAAGTATATGTTAGGATTTCATTTGGATTATGGTTTTCTAACAATACTGACCTTATTTATGTACGCTTGTGTGGATCATTTGTATGTTGTGCATTACTATTTGATGTGCTTGGTGTGGTATGGGACAGAGTCGTAGTTACTTGCTTCGGTGAGATCCACACGATAAACTAGTCTCAACCATTATTTTCTATATTACTTATGCATGTATGTTCATCTTTGTGATGACATGTTTGTAGGTACTAGGCTATGTCTTCCCTAAATTGGCAGGAGTGAGCGTGCCCTATCACAATATCTCAATGGTAAGAGAGGGGAGATAGTATTCAGGCCTAAATCCTACTACAAATCTAATTTTCCTAAGAATTGGATGAGTATCAGTTTGATTACCCTACCTAAATTTGTCTAGTTGGTGAGAATTTGTGGACCCCATCCTTGGGTGTATTTGAGTTTATTTTTGTTGATTTCAGTTGAGTTCTCAAATATTGTGTCATCACTAGTACACAAACAACAATATATGACCAAATAAACTACCAAAAATTATAGATAAATGGCCAAATTTAGTCACGTGATCAGTGGTGGTTTTTTGCCAGTCATTTATCTCGTGACAAAATTTATGACTAAACTATTTTAGTCATGTATTTGGTTGTTTATTTAGTAATTTATTTGGTCTTTGATTTGGTCATTGATTTGGTCAATGATTTATTCATTTATTTGATCATTTGTTTGGTCATTGATTTAGTCGTTTATTTGGTCATTGATTTGGTCATTGAATTAGTTATTTATTTAGTTGTTTATTTAGTCATTTATTTAGTTATATATTTAGTCATATATTTAATTATTTATTTAGTCATTTATTTAGTCATATATTTAGTTATTTATTTAGTCATTAATTTAGTCATATATTTATTCATATTAGGGCCGATATAATCAAACCACTATTCTCCTACTTATAAAGTAGTTTCTCTTCCATTGAGCTAGCACCCTATAAAGAATAATCATACCATTTCAAAAAAAGAGGGTGTTTAGTGATCTTGTTAATGAATCACATTTCATATATTATCTTCTGACTGAGCCTACCTAGAACTGATTGAGAAACCTTTTCAATAATTGTGGGCTAAAATTCTACCCAGAATACTTATTATTAAATGCAGGAAACTTTCTAAGACTAGTTCCTATACATGATGTCATTAGCTTTCACCAACTATAGATGTCATTGTCAATTCTAAAAAATACTTTCGAACCATTGAAAACCAAATTCAAATGGATTTTATTTACAATTAAAATATGCCCATATTGTTTGTAAAGCATGAAATAACATATAACAGTGAGATAACATACAAGATAACCCATACATAATGATTGCAACAAGCAAGTCACCCAGGAGAAACCCTTCAATGGGTCAAAAATCTAGCAAGAGTGAACAAGTGCTCCTCATTCCACTATCACAGTCAAATTAAAAAGGTGTTATAATGATCCTAAGGCTTTCAAGTATCATAACAATGTCTACAACTCACTCCTCACATCTATAATGTGCCTCTGCAACCTAGAAACCCTTGCTCTATCACTACCACTAAAACAGTGAAGGATACAATGAGAGAGAACTTTTCTAACCAATTTACAATGCATTTATGCCTCCTATTACTCCCATACACAAAAAATAGAGGATCAAATGTCAAAAAATCCAGATCAAACAACAAAAAAATTCAAATTCTAGGGATTCCCCAAAATGTTCTTGATCATTTAAGACATTCCTCAACAAGAATATAGTCCCTAGTACCTACAACTCTACACCAAAAAACATGAAGAATTCACAATTCTAAGGCATTCAGGCAACTCCTTGACTGTGACGAAGGAAACACCATGACCCCAATCATCCAATTTCTTCTATATGATTTTCAGATCAAAAGAAATGAGAAAACTAAATTTTGACTTATCATCAAGCTCTACTGGTGTTAAATTCAAGGCTAATGAGTCATATTGCTTAATTTGTCATATTCATCCCTTGATGACCATCCATTCCTAGATTAAGGGTATGGAAGTGTTATACTATCTTGAATTGGAGATTACTCGAGCAAAAGGTTGTGGTACAAATAATCAGGTGTTGGAAACCATAGATGAGATTGATAAAATGGAAGCCGAGGAGGAGGTGAGTATTACTAAAGTAGGATTTGATGTTAGTCAAGGGGACCTAACCATAATGATGTTGCAGATTCACCAAAAGCTACTGCTGGAGCTTCTTCTCACTCCCCAGCATTGATTAGAATTTGTGAGGCAAAAATGTGATGTGTTGAAGCTTTTAGAGTGATTTGATATTTAGCCCAGGGAACTTAACTACAATGATGTTGTAGATGCACCAAAAGCTACTGCTAGAGCTTCTCCTCACTCCCTAGCATTGATTTTATTTTGTGAGGCAAAAAAGTGATGTGTGGAAGCTTTTAAAGGCATTTGATAATGGGTCTTTTTTCAGTATACTTCTCTAACTACTAATTTTTTGTTTCTCGTTTAGTATAATATGAAACTGTCCTTAATAGACATATTACTTTATGAACTTTTACTCTAGAAAAATAAATTACAACTGATTAAAAGGATGACAAAATAAGTTCACTACCTGTGTAGCACTCATTTCCTTGGAAACATGACGCAAGTCTTCCTTACATAGACGACACAAAGCAATTGTACCAGCATCAACACAGTACTACACAAAGAAAAAATCAACAGACATTAGCCAGCTGATCCAAACAACAGTAACATTACCAATTTCATTATGTGAGACAGCATGCAAGTACACCTTTAGAGCCATGTCATCTATTCCTTTTTTTGTTAAAATGACATTTGCACCAGCTTTTAAAAGCTTCTCAATATACTCCTTAGTTATATCTACTTCTCTGCACAAACAAAACAAATGAAACAAAAATGATAGTGATCACTAATATGCAACAACAAGAAAAAAAATACCAATACTCAACCATCTATCCAAATCCACATTGTTGTATTGGAAACTACATGTACCATGCTCATCTTTAGTCAAAAATCCACAATTTATAACAACATAATAGACTAGTAACAACATGCCAAATTTGAAAATCATGGAAACTCCTGCCTGTCTAGTATTTATATCACTTTCGTACATAAGATTTGTCCTGGGCAATGCTTAGCACATCTTTGCAAATAAAGTTTACAAGAAACTCTAGGTGGTGATAAAAGCCCATCACAGTGGAAATATTAAAAAACAACAAATCAGATATCAGTTCTCTAAAACTCAACAAACACTCTAGATCTTATCAATAAATAAGCTGCATAGTTTATCTACCTTTCACAGATCCTATCAAGCTACCTTGGATCAGTGACAAGAACTTGCACTCCCATCTGCATTTTTTTCTTCTCAATATTGAAATCCAAACATCTAATTCTTCATGGGGCCACTCTTATAGGCATTCCTTGAGCTTCCCGACCAGTATTCAGGGAAAAACATTCAATAGATAACTATCTTTAGACCCTTGTCCATGTGCCTTCAAAATATTGATGCCCTAGAGAAAAAAGAAAAACATGATCATTTAAAAGAAAGCATCCAAAAAATTGATTCAGTTATCTTAATCTACGGTCTATGCAGAGAAAAACAATCATCTCCCCCAAGCATTTATATAGTCCCCCAGTTCCCAAGGAAGTTGAGTCAAATAAGAAATATCCATCGAACAGAGATACACTAGATTATAGGAAATCCACTTGATAATGTAATCCTAAGTTAAGAAAAATAGTGCCACAGAAAATAGTCTCAGACGTTTCATTCAAAATATGGTCTAAAATATGGTCTAATGTTATTAGCTTTATCAACACAGACTATTCAGATATTACAATGTATATCGATAGCTTGTTGCCTATCATTTTGTAAAACCATTTATTCCACAATTAAATCTAAAAAAAGTATGTTGTAATCTAAACAATTTATGTTTTCTATGCAAAAGGGTTAAATTAATAAACATGACTGATTATATTTTGAATTGTGTTATGCAAAAAAAACCTATTTAAATTTAAAATTATTCTATATTATCCCTCCCCAAAGCAAAGGTGCAGTTAAAAATATTATAATGCCAGCACACATTCATATAGAAACATATATAACAGATAGAAAAGTACAAATATCAAGAACATTATTTTACATTATAGGGGAATCATTCAGGATCAATATGATCTTTCTAATTACAAGATACAAAATAATCTCGAATCATCCATTAAATTGTATACACTTATGGACAAAGATCAGGAAGCTGGAACCTGTCATATAGTAGTTGCAATAAGAAAATTATCTTTCCGCCTTATCCATCACATAAACTTCCATTAGTTATGAAAGAATAACTTGGAATGCATCCTGCCATAGCTTGATAACATCCCAAAATTATTGTATAATGCATGTACATTTGAATAGGGAAATTTAATTAAAAGGCCTTGACAAGCACCCAAAGAATTAGATGTCAATAGGTTTTTCATTGAATATCATATTAAAACTCAAGGAAAAGAAAGGATCTTTTAAAACTCACAAAGAAGGAGAGTGTGGCTATAGTAACAAAAAAAACTACAGCTGATAACAAATTCAAATTTTCTAACCATTATTCATCTTGTGAGAAGTATGCAGTCACAACTTGCATTTGAATACAATTCATACCCTCTATGATGGGGTCAATACACAAATTAGGGTAGTCTAAGGGTAGAGGAAGAAGAATACCACATTCATACACACATATGAAGTTGTTCCAAACTGGACCTAAAAGCACTTGAAAATCTATTGTTGTTGATTTCAATCAGAGCTTTTATAAAGGCTTATAGTCACCCATATTTAGATCTAGGCATTCCTTGTTACTCCCAGAAGGTAACAAGTTGTTTGTGAGTAAGATAAAGTTTCATGGATGCAATATTTAGTTTTGATCTGAATACATTTTTCTAATAAATGTAAGTTGAAAATTGTTTACTAAAAGATTGATTACAGTTAATGGTGTAGGGAATGATAGCATGATGTCTCAAAGCTATTGTTTGCATCAGTGGAGAAGAGAAATGAATGATAAAAGCACTATTTGAAAGGAATGGAATATTATAATAGAGAAGTAAAATAGGAAAACATGGAGATCATCATGCATTTTGACAATAAAAAGAGTGTAGTAGTGACATGCTTAGAACACTCTATTCTATAATGGAGGACACTGATTTCTTATGTCTTTATAATCCATGAGATAAGAATGAAAGTATTTATTCACTATTTTAGAAGCCCTATATTATTATATTTTTCATGATCCATTGATTAAGGTGTGATTTAGTAATTGATATAGAAATGTATGATTGTCCAATGAGGGTATTGGACAATTCAATGTTATAGTCATGGCATGATGAGAATAATATAAATAATATAGTGACAATGTGATGCAAAGTCTCAGGGAAATGATATACATTGATTTGATAATGAAGGGCACAACAGTGAGTAATGTTAGAATGAATTTAGAATAACTGAGAGGGGGGGTGAATCATTTATCCTCGGGTCCACATGTGCCCATATAAAATTTTATACCACTTCAACAACTCAGATCTACTCGGCAGCAATAAACAAAAAAAGTATGTAGTTTACTGTACTTATGAAATAAGCTTATAGAAACTTAACAATAAAACACAACATAAACATTCACACATTTTGAAAACATGATTTAACATGGAAGACCAATATGGGAAAAACCACCAGTAACATGCTACCAAAATTTCACTCTTCTTAAGTGAGCTCTGTTAGGAGCCAACCCTGTTAAAGGTTACAAAACACACTGTCAAATGTGACCTAGTTAAAGGATTTAATCACCCTGTCAGGAGTGGCCTTGTTAGAGGACTTAGAACATTCCAATCTGAATATCACCTTGTTCAAAGGATTTATACAATGACTGTTAGGTCAACCTGGTTAAAGGATTTGAACTGATACAATGGTTAGAAAGTAATCAGCAGGTGTGATCTAATACATACAACTTACTTTGCAAATCTAGATCCAATTTCATCTCTAATGCTAATTCATTGAGTGGCCTCCATTTTCATCTCATACTTCAAATCTTCTTGGAAATCCATCAAGCAATCTCTCTCTACTTCTCTACTCGGCCTTCTTTGCTAGGTTTTGCCAATCAGTCAATTAACCATGCAATACTCTTGCATACAACTTCTCCTTACACTTGGATATTATGAAAATAACCTCTGTAGGTTATATTATACCTCTTAATCTAGGTCAGATAGATCTTTTGCTGCTTAATCAAGATCGTAGGTCTTAGGTTAGGTCAGATCCAACAGATCTTTCCATCATTACATTTTATTTACTTCTCCAATATAGTCATTAATTAAACATTGAATCCATGCGCTAATAATGATGTCGCGTGCATTAAATGAGTGTGGACCAATCTTAATTAACAATACATATCCCAATAAAATCAACTATATCTAAAATACTATTGCTCGGCTTTCTCTTTCTCCCTCGACATTTCACTGGCGCTTGGCATCATTTTTGCTTTGCTCGGGATCACCTTTCGCTTTGCTCGGCATCAAATTTTCTTTGCTCGGCATCGACCTTCCAGTGAACTATCAGTGAAAGATAAACAACATATCACTTTCCCAAAGTGCCAGGTGATCAAGTACCCTAGTGTATACTCATAACTCAACCATTTCCTCGGTCCTCTTGTTATCCTATTCTTCAAATCTTCATCAATCAATAGATATGGTACTTAAACATATAGAAATAGTTTCACCAGTTAAGGTTTGACATCAATGACAAAATAACAATTGTCTACATTGTAGAAATATTTCCAACAATCTCCCTCTTTGGCATTGATGGCTACACTAAACTGTAAGACAATAATTTCCAACCAAAGTTACCATACAATCAAAAAAGTGTGTGTGTTCCTTGATATGAAAAAATCTTCATTAATGTCTTTATCTTCATTCTGACTCTCACCTATAAAATATTACTCCCTTTGTGTCTGTAATCATACTGATATCTTTTTGTTTCTGTTCATCTATAGAAATTTCTCTTTCATCAGTAATTTCTACCTCTTTTATAGTGATCTCTCCCTCTGTATCTTCTTTTATGTAATCTCTCCCTCTTTGACAACAATTCCAAAGATGTTGACATATTCATCATGCAATTTATTCTATTCTAAAACTCTGTATCATGTTGTTCCTGTCATCTTTGTTTATGACTGGTCTACTTTTTCTATCCTTCTCTGCCTTTCACAACATTAGGCAACATCCTAAAGTGTGACTGTCTGTGCATCAATGTGAAAATTATTCTGAATATAATATTTGATACAACGGTACCATTCTGAACTATTTGGCTTCAGTTAGGGGAATCCCCCCCAATTTACCTCTTAGATACTCATGAGCATCCTTGGGTAGTGCTTTTGTAAATATGTCTGCTAACTGTTCCTTAGTGTTCACATATTCCAGTCTCACTTCCTTCTTCTAAACTAGCTCCCTCAAGTAATGATACTTGATAGCTATATGCTTTGTCTTAGAGTGCACTACAGGGTTCTTAGAGATATTAATGGCACTCATGTTATCATAATATATGACAACTGGTTATGTGATCTCTGTTATAATTAATTTAGAATAACTGAGAGGGGAGGGGTGAATCTGTTATCCTCAGGTCTAGATGTAGCAAATAAAAACATTTTGTATTTCAGATCTACTCAGCAGCAGTAGCATATGTCAACAACTTTAATCATGTAGTTTACTGTCAATTGAAATTAGCTTGTAGAAACATAATAGTAAAACAAACCATAAGAATTCACACAAGTTGACACAAGTATTTAACGTGGAAACCCAATATGGGAAAAACCACCAGTAACATGCTACTAAGTTTTTACTCTTCTGAAGTGATGCCCTGTGAGTAGCCAACCATATTAAAGGTTACAATAACACACTATTAGGTGTGACCTGGTTAAAGGATTTAATCACCCTGTCAGGACTGGCCTTGTTAGAGGACTTAGAACATTCCACATGAATGTCACCTTGTTAGAGGATTTATACAAATGATTGTTAGGTCAACCTTGTTAAAGGATTTAACTGATACAATGGTTAGAAAGTAATCAACAGTTGTGACCTGATACATACAACTTACTTTGCAAATTTAGATCCAATCACTAATACATTTGGGGTGAAATTGCGATGGCAATTTGCGACGGGGGGCAGATGTTATGTGTTTTTGGCTTTTTTTTTCAATTATAACCCGACAGCGTCGCAATTGCAACGTTGGCCGGATATAAGGAAAAAAAAAAAAAAGGGAAAACGCGCGTTGTCATTTCTATTTTCAATTGCGCCGAGAGGGAGCAAGGGAGCTTTAGTGTGCCTCTTTCTCGCGGAACAGTAGTGCTTGCAGAGGTAAAACTGATTTCTTCTCTTTTTCATTGATTCGGTTGCTCATTCTTCTATTTCATAAAATAGAGTGGATCATCTTTATTGAATCATTGGATCAAACCTAATT
>MU225605.1:0-22723 GCA_018584345.1 Thuja plicata | reverse complement strand
AACTGATCAAGTACCCTTTTAATTGCCTTAACTCAACCATTCACTTGGTCTTCTTGTTAAATCTTCTTCATCATCAGTAGATATGGTACTCAAATAGATAACAATAGTCTCACCAGTTAAGGTTTGATATCAATGACAAACTAACAATTGCTTGCATTGTCACTTTCCAACAATCTCCTCTTTCATACCTTCTCAGTAGTATCTTCAACCACAAAATTTTTGAACAGTTAACTATTGTTGCCACATACTTGGCTTCAGCTATAGATTGTGAGGTGCAATTCTATTTCTTGCTTGTCCAGGAAACTAATCTTTTCCCCAAAAGAAATGCTCCTCTTGTGGTGCTTTTTCTATCATCCACATTACCAGCCCAGTTAGAATCAGTATAAACTCTGAGTTCAAACTTGTCATTCCTTTTGTAATATAGGCCATAATCTTCTGTACCTTTCAAATATCTTAGAATTCTTTTTACTGCCATTATATGTGTCTCTTTTGGATTAGCAGAAAATCTAGCAATAATTCCAACTACTAATGCAATATCAGGTCTACTGTGCACAACATATTGCATCTTACCAATCATTGATATGTACAGTGTTTGATTTACCTCTTTTGTATCATCATTCTTTGTCAACTTTTGTCTAGTAGCCATGAGTTTACTCACTAGTTTTGAATCTTCCATACCAAAAGTTTTTAGTATCTCCTTGACATATTTTGATTAAGTAATATAGATACCATTCTTCATTTGATGTATTTTTAAACCAACAAATAATTTTATCTCACCAAACATAGACGTTTCAAATTTAGTTTACATTTATTTTTCAAATGCTTTGCATATCATATCTTGTCCACTAAATATGATGACATCAAAAAAAATTTCAGCCAATAAAATTTCTTTTACTTGCTCTATTTTCAAATACAAATTGTTGTTGTCATTTATTCTTGCAAATCCAATCTTTATTAGATAATTGTGCAATATTTTGTACCATACTCTAGGTGCTTGCTTCAGTCCATAAAGTGCTTTGTGTAGCCTACAAACCATGTTCCTCTTGCTTGGGTAAAAAAATCCATCAACTTGTTCAATATATACTTCCTCTTCTAATATCCCATTTAGAAATGTTGACTTCACATCCATTTGATAAACTTTAAATCGTTTGTAGGCTACATATGCAAGTAGACTACTTACACCTTCCAATCTTAGAACTGGGGTGAATGTCTCTCCATAGTCAATTCCTTCCTCTTGTGCATAAACTTTGCATACCAGTCTTGCTTTATTACTTGTTACCTCTCCATGTTCATTTGGCTTGTTTTTGAATACCCACTTAGTACCAATTACATTTTTGTTTTTAGGCCTTGGTACTAGTGTCCATGTCTTGTTCTTTTCAATTTCGTCTATCTCTCCATTCATGGCTTGAATCCAGTCTTCATTATCTAAAGCATCTTTTACTATCTTAGGCTCAAAATCACATAGAAAACATGTGTCTTCTCTTAATTTTCTTCTTGTCATAACTATAGAATCCTTTGCTCCTATGATTTGATCTAGTTTATGGTTCCTTCTCACATATCTTGGAAAAGTAGGCTCTTTCTGAGCTTCAGTTTGATCATTCATATTCAGTTCAGGGTGAAACTGTGACTCGACATCTCCATCAGATAGCTTGGCAGTCATCTCCTGTTTCCCAACAATTTCAATCTATATCTCGATAGGTGTGGACTGTTGCTTGGCAAATTCATTTTTAGTTTCGTTAGAATCCTCCTCTTTATGATAAGTGAATGATCTATAACTTTTAGGCTCAATCATGCTTTCATCTTCATTTCTCTCTGCATATTCATCAATTCTAACATTTTCACTTTCCACAATTTTGTTAGTGTTAGAATTCAAGCACATGGCTACTTTAATCTTAGTAGAATATCCAAGAAATATGCCTTCTTCTCCTTTAACATCAAGTTTACCATTTCTATTATCCTTCAGTATAAAACATCTACTCCCAAAGACTTTAAAATAACTTACAGTAGGTGCATACCCATACCATAGTTCATAAGGTGTAGTATTTGTACGTTTCTTGACTTGTACTCTATTCAAGGTATAAACTATTGTACTTACAGCTTCTCTCCAATATTTATGTGCAACATTTTTCTCCATCATTAATGTTTTGGCACAATCCATGATAGATCAATTTATTATTTCAGCTATACCATTCTGTGGTGGTGTCATAGGTGTGGACATCTGTCTTTTTATCCCTCAGTCATTGCAAAACTTGATAAACACATTAGAAATGAACTCACCTCCTCTGTCAGATCTCAGAAATTTCAGACTCTTACTTGTTTCCTTTTCAACTTTTTCCAAGTACCACTTAAATAACTGAAATGCATCAAATTTTTCTTTAAGAAACATAACAGCCAGCATCCTAGAGTAGTCATCTACAAATAGAATAAAATATTTGTCTCCACAGTAAATTTTCTCACCAATAGGTCCACAAAGGTCAGTATGAACCAATTCCAAAATATTCTCAGAAGTATGAGTTTTTCTCTTAAAGCTAGATTAGTCATTTTTCCCAATTGACATTGCTTACACATTGCATTCTTAGGTTTCTTTAACTTAGGTAGCCCTCTAACCTTTTTCAATTTACTTATGCTTACCAAGTTATCAAAGTTAACATGACATGGCCTTTTATTCCATAACCAAACATCATTATATTGTGCCAACAAGCATGTCTCTTTAGCTAAGTCTAGATAAAATAAGTTACCTCTAGTCTGCTCACCACTTCCAATTATTTGTCCATTGGCATCATAGATCTTTGCTTTCCTGTGATGGAATTCAACTCTGTAGCTAGATGTGTTCAACTGTGCAACACTCAACAAGTTATACTTAAGATCATCAACCCAATACACATCATCACATCTAATCTTGTCAGTCAATTGAATTGATCCTTCCCCTTTAACTCTACAAGGTGTATCATTACCAAACTTAACATATCCACCTTTACATTGATCTAAGGTTTTAAATTTTTCCTTATCACCAGTCATGTGATGTGAACAACCACTGTCAATAATCCAACGATCACCTTTACTCATATAAGAAATTAGTGCAGTTTTCTCATCATCATCAGAATCATCATTCATTGCAACATACACACCTTCTATATCATTTTCATCGGATTCAATGTCAGAGGCTTCTTTAACTATATAGCAAGATTTCTTACCTTTGTCTTTGTAATCCTTGTACTATCTATAGTCTTGATCATCCTTTTTGTCTTTGTACTTGTTGTGTCTTCTTTTATCTTCCTCATTCTTATCAGGACATCTAGCAGCAATATGACCAACTTTGTTAGAATAAAAATAAATAATAGGAAGTTTACCTCTAAATTTTCCTTTTCCTCTAGTTAGTCTCCTTGCCATATGTGCCTTAAGATCTTCTAGGTCATTATCTGAAGTGTCACTGTCACTTCTCACACATTTCTTTCCTTTCCTTGATTTGTTGATGACCATCTGTGACTTGAATGCAGATTCAACAGTTTTCCGAGTATAGTTGTCAAAATTTGACATCTCAAATGAAGTAAGTCTTCCTACCAAACTTTCCTGAGTCAAATTGTTGTTAGGAGTACATCTCAGTTCTTAAATTGTAGATACTCTAATAGCATAAATAGGAAGAAGTGTTCTCAGTACCTTTCTCATGATAGTTTCATCATCAATGGTTCCCTTAGCTCCTCTAATAGCATTTACAACTTCCTTTATCCTATCATAATATTGCACTATATTGGTTCCCTTAGCTCCTCTAATAGCATTTACAACTTCCTTTATCCTATCATAATATTGCACTATATTTTCTCCTTCTTGTATTTTTAAATCATCAAACTTACCTCTCAAGCTTTTAGATTTAGCTCTTAGTACATTCATATCACCTCCATAAATGGTTTGAAGGGAATCCCAGATCTA
This sequence comes from Thuja plicata, assembly GCA_018584345.1. Taxonomy (NCBI): domain Eukaryota; kingdom Viridiplantae; phylum Streptophyta; class Pinopsida; order Cupressales; family Cupressaceae; genus Thuja; species Thuja plicata. The sequence continues at coordinate 18,796 of MU225605.1, read as the reverse complement.
CTTTGCACTTGTACATTCCTTGGTGTCCTCAAATTCATGATAGTTCAGAGATGATGCAAGTTCCAACATTGCTTGATTATGTTCATGCTTTTCTCTTAATTATGCAGCATTCAAAACTCCAGTAGGGGCTACATATTCTTGTTCAATATGTCATTTAGTAGAATCACCAATACCATCCAAGTGAAGTTTCATCAAAATTTTCCATGCAGGAAAGTTGTCCTTGTTAATCTTCGGTCCATCCCTTTTATACATCTTGATCTTCATCTCCAAGTACCTTCAAACTATTTCAAGAGAACAAAGCTCTGATACCAATTGTTAGAATGAATTTAGAATAACTAAGAGGGGGGTGAATCAGTTATCCTGAGGTCCAGATGTGCCCATATAAAACTTTATACCACTTCAACAACTCAGATCTACTCGGCAGCAATAAGCAACAAAAGTGTGCAGTTTACTGTACTAATGAAATAAGCTTACATAAACTTAACAGTAAAACAACATAAACATTCACACATTTTGACACAATTTTTTAACATGGAAGCCCAATATGGGAAAAACCACCAGTAACATGTTACCAAAATTTCACTCTTCTGAAGTGAGCTCTATTAGGAGCCAACCCTGTTAAAGGTTACAAAACACACTGTCAAATGTGACCTGGTTAAAGGATTTAATCACCCTGTCAGGAGTAGCCTTGTTAGAGGACTTAGAACATTCCAATATGAATGTCACCTTGTTCAAAGGATTTATACAATGACTTTTAGGTCAACCTAGTTAAAGGATTTGAAATGATACAATAGTTAGAAAGTAATCAGCAGGTGTGATCTGATACATACAACTTACTTTGCAAATCCAGATCCAATTTCAGCTCTAATGCTAATTCACTAAGTGGCCTCCATTTTCATCTCAAACTTCAGATCTGTTTGGAAATCCATCAAGCAATCTCTCTCTGCTTCTCTACTCAACCTTCTTTGCTAGGTTTTTCCAATCAGTCAATTAACCATGCAATACTCTTGCATACAACTTATCCTTACACTTGCATACTATGACAATAACCTCTATAGGTTATATTATACCTCTTCATCCAGGTCAGATAGATCTTTTTCCGCTTAATGAATATGGTAGATCTTAGGTTAGGTCAGATCCAATGGATCTTTCCATCATTACATTTTATTTACTTCTTCAATATAGCCATTAATTAAACGTTGAATCCATGCGCTAATAACGGTTTCTCGTGCATTAAATGAGTTTGGACCAATATTAATTAACAATACATATCCCAATAAAATTAACTATGTCAGCCATAGATCTCAAATCTCATCAATTACTAAAATACTATTGCTCAGCTTTCTCTGTCTCCCTCAGAATTTCATTGGTGCTCGAAATCATCTTTTCTTTTCTTGGCATCAACTTTCACTTTTCTCAGCATTGACTTTGCTTTTCTCGGCATCAACCTTCCAGTGAACTGTCAGTGAAAGATAAACAACATATCACTTTTCCAAAGTGCCAGATGATCAAGTACCCTGGTGTATACTCATAACTCAACCATTTCCTCGGTCTTCTTGTTATCCTATTCTTCAAATATTCATCAATCAATAGATATGGTACTCAAACATATAGCAATAGTCTCACCAATTAAGGTTTGACATCAATGACAAAATATCAATTGTCTACATTGTAGCAATCTTTCCAACATGTAAGTGGTGAAAAGTCAATGATTTCTAAAGTAAAAAGAGTGGTGGCATGGAAAATCAAACTCATTGTTATGTCATGGAGCAGATACAATATAGAAGCGTGCATGATGTTAGCTGAAATGGAATTGATTTCATGAAAGAAGTGAGAACAATAAAATTATTAAAGCTCTCCAAAAAGATCACCTTCATGTGACAAAAACCTAATATTAGAAAGACATCTCTAATTTGCAGAGGTAACTTAATGTGATAGGGCTTACGAGCATGCAAAGACATTGTCTTATTCAGCATATCATGACTGTTAGAGTGTAAATATTAAAAGGTTATCAAGGTAAAGATAATAAATTTTCCATTGATTATATCCATGTTTTTTCTAGGATCTCTTGGCTATCTTTTAGTTGTATTCATTAGTCATGGACTCTTTGATGTTCACAATTTACATATTTTCATTGTCCCAAGAGGGATCTTTTCAAAGAAGTCTAAACTCATATCAGGATAGACATGTGTTTAAGGTTCTAAGTTGGTGTGATGTCTATTAGCCTCAAGAGAGTTATTCGATGGCTCTCCAAATGTATGAATCACCATTCTCAGGTATTGAGGCTACAAGGAGTATAAAATCCTAATCCATAATCAATGGCAAGGCACTATCATCAAGGGTACAAAGGGGACTCACTATGATCTTTCTAAGATAACTGGCCTCGGCTAGCATGTATATACGATGTGAAATAAAATTTTATGCCTAGATCTACTTCCAGCTCATTTTTATTTCCTATTTTTCATTGAGTGTGACGTTGTAGACCATTCCAACATTTTTTAATACATAAAGAATAGTTAAAATATGAACTGAGATAAAAAATCCAAGGGGATGTGGAACAATGTAATTATAATAGTTATGTTTTTAACCACATAGAAAATGTTACATAGTTTTATCTAGAGTTGAAAATGTTATTGATCAGTCTGTGCATATAGGATGACTCCATATGGAGATAAAACCATTCCAGATGGGTCAAAATATAGACTTCGTGGTTTCAATTTAAAGCTCTGATTTAGCTCATGATCTATTTCAAGAATTTGAAAGGGTGATCCAAACAGAAACTTATGGTGTCTATATGCCAATTGGAACCATTATGGGTCACCACTCATTGAAAGAACCTTTAAATCAAATTTTAAACAAAAGAACAATTCACCTTCATCAAATGCTTGAGCAATACTTTTTCCCTCCACACCACATACATCATGTTCTTCCCTAAGAAATAAAATGCACTCATATGCCATCCCTGAATGAGAGGAAGTACTCTTTTCCAAGAGTTGTGTTCAAAGTTTCAAACAAATACTTAATCGAGAGATTGATAGAGGATACATTCTGAAGCAAGTTTTAATGAAAAACCACTATTTTCTAAGCAATTCCTGAGTTGTACTATTGGGTACAGATCCCCTCATCTGATCAAGTGATGCCATAACATTTTTTGATGAATTAACTTTCTTTTGCATTTGATTTGGGTTGATTTGGTTTCCATTTGCGCAAGTTAGAAGGAAAACTATGACTGGAGGTCTGAAAAGCACAATAATTGGGGTGTGTGATGAAGATGTGGCACTAACTTAAATTTTCACCATTGGAATTTGATGCTACTAGGTGAAATGTATGTTAAGGAAATGTACTATAAGATTCAAAGGCTCAGAGTCGAGGGAGTAGATCTGCTGCTTCAAAATTGATGCCCTAGGCTAAATATGCAGTATGTATTTAGCCAGCGAGAGGGAGGAATGTGTGAAACAAAAATACAAAAGTGAATTGGGACCAATTTGTTGATTTATTTGAATATTTTTAAGACTATTGAAGACTATAAAACACTTGGCATTACCACCCATGCTTTGACAAACACAATGGTGCCCTCAATCAATGTAAGCTTTAGAATAATTCTCTAAACCAGAATGACCAAGTGATGTAACTAGTGATGGTGACACAGTTCTTGATCCCATGGTCACCTCCATCATGGATAAAAAAAATGGATGAAAGTTTACATGGGTGAGGGATTGTAAATTGAGTACCTCAAACCAAAATAAGTGTCCTCCCTGCTAGTTGAGACAAACTGGTAGTGGCTTTAAATGTCATATCATTAAACAAAGTCAAATCATTAAGGCAATACTAATCCTTAGGATCAAAGATACATTCAAAATAGAAGACTCAATGACACAATTAATGTAAATTTTGTTAATTTATTATCTTTACCAATAGTTACAATAATTTATCTAGGTGATTGAATCAAAGAGTGACAAAGACCCAAGGTCAAGTTCTGAGCTTCCCTAAGAATTTTGTTTAGGCATCAATTAGGGAAGCTACCAACAGTCATCTCTAGTTGTATAACTCATGATAACGTGGAAGTATTCATCCCAAAGTTTGATGTTTAAAATTACATTTGGAAGCAAATGATACCCGCAGCAATGTCACTGCTTCAACTCTATTATTAGTCTTGTTTTATAATGGAAGAGAGAAAGCACCCATTCATTTATTTTAACAAAAACATAGAATAAAACCCATGACATCAATAATACATTTAAAATAGAAGACTTAATGCCCCAATTATCAACAATATTAGCTAATTTAATACCTTCTCCAATTTTTGAAATAATGTTGCTAGGTGATTGAGTCAAAGACCCAAGTCCAGGTTTTGTGCTTCCCTAAGAATTTTGTGTAGGCATCAATTGGGGAAACTACTATCCATCTCTAGGTATAGAACTTATGATATCCTGCAAGAATCTTGCTGAAATAAGGTGTTCAAAACAACATTTGGAAGAAAATCTTGATACCCTACACCACTGCCACTGCTTCAACTCTATTGCTAGTCTCTTTTTGGTGCAGGGTACCTCATGAGCACAAACAGGGTCACTTGGATGACCTAGGAAATTGGAAGTATAAAAGTTTCTACAAGGTCATTGAATAATGTAATACGGCCATTTGAGCCATTCAATGTAACAAGAATTTAATAGAGATGCAAAATTATATAATGTTTTAAATCATGCAAAAGATGTAATATTGCCAAAATTGGAAAAATAGGTCTATAAGGGTCACTATAAGGGGATAATGGCCTAATGTGTAGTATTAAGAGGTTTTGTTTATAGTTTAATGTCTTTTTCAAGTGTTTAAAACTAATAAGACATGTAGTTGTTGAGTTGACAACTTTAGTTGTCAACTTGACAATATTTTACATCTTTTTGTAATTGTCAAATTAGGGGAGCAGTCAGTTATAACTGACTCTATTTGGTTTATGGTTAGTTGATAGGGTATTTGGTCAGTATTTAAGGTTCATTTACTTTTTATTTTCTAGAGGAAACATGGCATGGTCAAAGGAAAAGAGATTTTGTAAGTTTTTTCAATAAAAATAATGTTTTCACTGCATTTTATTATCTTTTCTCTGTAACAGTCATTTTGATAGAAATTCCTAACCATATAAATGTTATTCTTTGAAATTACATTTGTTTGGGAATATTATTAGTCTAGATTATCCTCCTTTTGGCATTGGAATTATCTTATTTGGTGTTGTAGAGAGGAAGTTATCTGCATTTAGAGTAAAATTGTCCTAAACCCTCATTAGGGTATCCAGTGAGTAAATATAAAACTATTGAATTTGCAAAAATAACCACTAATGGGACATAGAAAAAGAATTTTGAATTTTGTGGAGTTGGTAAAAAAGAAAATTCCTTGCAATTTGGACTGGACTAGAACACAAACAATTACTATCAAATACAATTTTCATGTTTGGACAGAAAGCAATTGCCATAGTCTTCTAATTCTTGATGATAAGCTATAAAGAAAAGAGAAACATGTAAATGTGTGCACTGTAACAACACATATTAAAAAAATTCCATAAAATTGTTTTTTCTTTCCCTTAAATTCTATAAAAGAAGGAAATTGTGCTATTCAACTTTGAGTTTCAATTGATATAGTTGATAAAAAAATTGTGATTTGCCTCACCTCTTCCCGTTCTATAAAGCCAAATCCATCCATATCATACAGCTTGAACGCAACTACAAAGTAATGAAATGTGGTACAAGGAATAGGAAATCCATACTTATGAGCAGGAGCATGCACATGTAGTGGATTAAATATAGTACCCATTTTATAGTTCTCTGGGCTATAATTGCCAATGATCGACAAGATATATAATATTGTTGTGATCTACTTACAGTCTATCTTATCAGCTCTGGCTGCATTAGGATGGAAAAAACTAAGTGATCGAACAAAATCATTAAAGTCAATAAGACCCTTCTGCTTCACATCAAATAATTTGAAAACTTGTCCATGAAGCGAGAGAAAAGGTCAATTTTCTATCATATCTTCCTATAAAGTTTTCATTTATTCCATGAAACTATTCCAATAGCAGTCAACTTATTTTAAAATGAAATTTGTCTTATTTGAATATACAATTATATAAGGTGCAAGTTAAAAATAAAAAAGGTCAATAGTAAGTAGATTTTAGTACCCGATCAGCAAAGAGGTTTTCTTTTTGGCCATTCTTGAACAATGCAAGTTAAAACTCCTACTAATGGTTTAGCAAGAATCAAGAACACAAGCATGTTAGAACATATTAAAGCTACATACTTTAATTCCTAAACATTCAAGATACTCATACCAAATGTTATGAATTTTTTTTTTTAAATTTGTAGTCTTCTTCAACAAATAGTATTTATATAAAATCATTGATATACTATATAGAGTCCATCAGTCATGTAATACATATACAAAATCTACCCAATGAGAAAGAATATGGAATTATAAAATAAAGTTTTAAACTAGTAAGAGTTCATAAAATGCTACCTAATGCAAATACATTCTCCTATATAAGTTAAGTGCTCCAAAGAGTTGGACATAATTACAAAATTGAACAAATTTTCTAGAGAAGAACATCTAGGCAAAACAAAATAAATCTTTAGGTCAGGGATGTGCTAATGACAGGGACATAAATTCCAAGGGAGAATATTTTAGGGACAATAAGAGTATAGTAGTGTGTGTGTGTGTGTGTGTGTGTGTGTGTGTTGAAGAAGCTACACACCACAGTGAGGAGCTTCAAGCAAAAAGGCAGTAAAGAATGCCAAACAGTTGTCCGTTGTTCAGACTCAAATGGTTCGCATCTTATAAAGAATGTTTTTCATGTCGGGTTTCATCTTGATCCTTATCACATGAGGCACCCCCAAGGACATTTAAGTTAAACAAGAAAAATCTCTTATATTTCACCACATTCCAACATGAAGCATCACAAACATGCATCCATGCATGTTTTGAGATAATGACTATCATATGAGCAACAAAAGATATCATGGCTGCTACAAATCACGAAGGTATAATGCTAAATATTTTTTTTTTCAATACAATTACAACACAAGGATACAGAATAGTGAACATTGAGGATCAAAACAACCATATAGATTACAACAATTAACAGATCAGCAATAGTCCAAGAATCAAAGGGCAGTCATATAGGAAGTTTGACAGTGAATTTTAATGAAAGAAGAGATGCACAATTCACATGAACCATAGTCAAGGGAATACACAAAAATAGAGGATAACATAGTCCTTTGTGAAATTAATAAGTAACAGTCATTTCAATGTATGATAGCAGTGAAAGGAAAAAGTTGAAAGATAGTGACAAAGAGCACGAATAAAGAAACATTAATAATTCTAATACAATTATACAATGACCACAAACAATGAAAGGCAATAAAGAACATTAATGGAGGACAACATCATTATCAATGGATATGCCACTATTTTTTATCAGAGGTGAATAAGTGATAGAGATCCATGATATACAGTTAAGGGACATCCCTATTTCCACACAGCCATAACAACCAAGAAGGTTATAAAGACAACACTGCCATAGGAAATAAAAGATACCATTTAAGTTATAAAAGGTACAATGAATGAAAATGTGGAAGCCTAGAAGATGTCCTAAAAATAGTGGGTAAGGTTCAAGGATGAGAGGAGGTGTCCTTCCATGCAATGATTGGGGGATATATTTAACATGGGCGTTCAGCTGAGGCTCTAAATTATTTTTGTCAAATGTATCGAGTAGGTGTGGAAGTTGATCACTTCACTTTTCCTACCATTCTTAATGAATGCTCTACCCTTCTAGCATTAGATCAAGTTAAGAAGATCCATGCCTCAATAATAAGAAGTGGGTTTGAGTCAAACAGGTATGTTGGCAATGTTCTAGTTAACATGAATGTCAAATGCTAGAGCCTGGATGATGCAAATAAAGTGTTTGATAGTATTCTAGAGAGAGATGTTGTATCTTGGCCTATAATAGTTGGAAGGTATGTGGAGAGTGGGAATAATGAGGAGGTACTTCAATTTTTTTATCAAATGAGAGGAAGGAATAACACTAGATGATTTCATTTTGGCTAGTGTTTTAAGTTCTTGTGCCAACATATCCGATTTAGGATAGGGAAAACAAGTACATACCCTTGATGTTAGATCAAAATCAGGTGATTATTTATAGGTGCATTATTCCCTTGTTACTATGTATGCGAAATGTGGGAGCATAGAGGATGCATACCTTGTGTTCACAGAAATGCCTATTTGGGATGTTGTTTCATGGATGAGCTGTGGCAAGGATGATTTGAAACTCTATCAGAAAATTCTATCATTAGGCTTGAAGCCAGACCATATAACCTTTGTTGGTGTTCTATTTGTCTGTATCCTATCTAGATTAATTAATGAAGGATGTCACTTATTTAATTCAAAAAATCTTGATTATGGCATCACACCACAAACACAACATTATTCCCGCATGATTGACCTTCTTGGTCGATCTGGGTACATGAATGAGGCTAAAGATTTACTCATTAAGATGTCAATTAAACCTAATGCTATTGTCTGGAATTCCTTGCTTTTTGCCTGTAGGATTCCCAAGAATACTGAATTAGGAAAATATGTTGTAGAAAACCTTTTTGAGCTGGAACAATAAAATTTTGCACCTTGTATTATTGTCAAACCTATATGTTGCAGCTGGGAAGTGGGAAGAAGTAGAAAAGGTTAGAAATATGATGAAAGATAGAGGAGAGATAAAAAATGAGGATGCAGCTGGATTGAGGTGAAGAATATAGTGCATTCATTTTTTGTGGAAGATAGAAGTCATCCATAAACAACAAAGATCTTTGAAGTTTTGGATAAAATGGCTAAGCAAATGAAGGATGTAGGGTATGTGCCCAATACAAATTTTGTCTTCCAGGATGTTGAAGAGGAACATAAGGAACATGCTCTTAGTTATGATTGTGAGAAGCTAGCTTTGGCATTTGGAATTAATCAGTATACCTTCTAGGATACACATTCAAAATTTCAAAAACCTTCTTGTATGTGGTGATTGTCACAGAATAATTAAATTTCTTTCAAAAATTGTTGTCTGAGAAATTATTGTAAGAGATTATGTATGATACCATCATTTCAATTTTGGACTATGTTCATGTCAAGATTATTGGTGATAGAAAATTTAAAGGGATTGTTTTTTATTAAGGTAAATACAGGTTTTTAAAGGACCCTGAAACCTTTTACATAAAAGTACTAGAGATAAGAATCAACATCCCTTCTACACATAGAAAGCCTACTATGAACAAAAAGCAGGACCCTGACAAACCCCCATTAACCCAAAAAAGGAAAACAAAAAACTGCCAAAAAGAAACATAGTTTCCAGCACAACTTCTAGCCTAGATTCCAACACAGAAAAATAAAAAGTACTTCATACTTTCATAGGCTTCCTCAGCCTCTTTCTTCATGTCTTTCATTTTATCAATGGACTCTTTCAGCACTTTCATCTCCTTTGGAATCTCTGGAATTTTCCATTTTATGCCACTTCAGGTTTTGGTACCCAGGCCTGAGCTCCCAGCCTTGTCATCTATTGTGATTGTAGTATTCTCCAGCGAACTACTCTCCAAGTAGGCATATAAATATTTTAGATTTTTAACAGAGACTTTAAGCCCTACGTTGCTAGGCTTACGAATAATACTTATCATATGCCCGTTGTGGCTAATTTGGTTTTTCATGTCTTTAAGCTTTTCTTCCACAAGTGCATTGACTCTGGTCGTAATCTCCTCATTTCTGTTGTTATTATTTACCTTAATTAGAAATTCCTTTTCCATTTCTTCCAGCTTGGTTTTGAAGGGCTCCATAGCTCCTTGCATTTCATTCAGGTGCTGCTTCATTTCCTTCATTTCCTCACTAATCCAATTCTCCATGCCGGCCCCATGATCCTCCTTGCTCTTTAGAATTCTATCATCAATTTCAAACCCTACCATAGTATTGTGGTCAAGATTCATTCTCTATCTATTCTTTTTCCTATTACCAACCTTCAAGTTTGGCTTCTCTATCTCTCCCTCCTTGTCATTACCATCATTCACTTCTTCATTTTTTCCTCCTTGTCATCTCCCTCTTTCTCTTCTTGATTTCTGGCTTCATTTACCCTGTTCTCATCTTCTTCATTCAAGGGCATTTCCTCCTCATTCATCTGGGTGTCCTCCTTATTCACTTGTTCATCTTTTTCTTTCACTAGAGCCTACTCATTTATCTCTTGATCTTCCTCTTCAGTCATGGGTGTTTCCTCCTTCTCTTCTTCATGAATCTCCTCCTTCCTATCCAGATTCTCCTTTTTCTTACTCGTAACCCTTTTCTCTGGGTTCTCCTTATTTCTGTCCAAATTAATTTTCTTTGCATTCCCTTTAATCCTTTTGGGAATGGATTCCAAGATTTGATTTCTAGTGTATTTTGAGATTAACAAAATAAGCCCTTCATGAAGTACCGGGTTGCTAGATTTTTTTCTATGCTCCATGACACTGTTGTTCAGCGAGCTCAGAAGATACAAGGGAAATGACACCTTTTTGTTATGCCTAAAATGGTTTGCAAGAACAAAGTGAATGTTGTAAATTTTGGAGTAGAAACCATCCAAGGTGAAATACTCAATCATGACAATCAAAATGTTAGCCCAGTGACTCTTAATTTTTTTAATGTCCACATAATCACCTGTCCCTTTTCTCAGAAGGGATTCTTTTTATTCCGATTTTGGGAAGATTTTGAAAGCTTGAGTCCCAATGTGCTTATTGTCCCTGTAAAACTTCATGCCTTCACTGGAAAGACCCGTAATCTCTAAAATTATGCTCATAGTCAGAGTAAAAGACTTACCCTACATATTCACCTTTCCGTTCTTCCAGCTGTCTGCAAATTTATTGGTTAATTATTTTTCCCATCCATGCAGTTTCTCCATATACTCAGTCACACCACCCTTCTTCAGCCTTTCCTAGACCTTTTTATTTTGTTTCCACTTCATACACTCCATTGGCTCCTCCCTCTTCAGACCTCCACCTATTTTAACCGAAGAGTTCTGAACTTTCTGAGAGTGAATGGGAAGAAACGCAATACTGTTGTGATTTTTCTTTTTCAAAATTCTAGATAAAACCACAAACCGTGCAAGGTCACATTCTTCATGATTCTTATGTCCCTTGACTGACAGCTATAATCTCTCTTAATCTTAAGTGATCTACTCATCATTAATTTTGGTTTTAATTGAGCCTTCAACATGGTTAATCTTAACATACCTGATAAGACATAATATCTCCATACTGAGATTTGCTTCCCCTTTCCATGATTGAGTGACGTCAATTTGGGCCCCCACATTAGCAAAGCCATCTACCAGCTTATTTCCTTCCCTAAACACATGGGTTATATGAATTTCTATAAAAAGAAGCATTAATAATTTTATTTTATCAATTATGTGGCCAATTGCCCAGGAAGCCTCATTCTTGCCATTAATACAATTTATTATGTTTAGTGAATCTCCCTCCAACCAAAAATTTAAATAACCCATTTCTTTAGCCATGTTAATGAATTGAAGAGCTGCCATCGCTTCAACAACATGATTAGTTTGAATTCTCAGAGGGGTAGCAATAACTCCCAGAAAATTTCTAGCTGACTCTCTTATTATGGCTCCCACTCCAGCTCTTCCCGGATTCCCTTTAGCTGCTCCATCAAAGTTACCTTTGACCCAGCCAGTTGGTGGTGCAGACCATCTTGTGTTTTCCCTCAAATTAGAATCCTTTCCTTTATGCCTTTGATTTTTCCTATTAAGAATATCATTTAAAATCTGAGTGTTCTTAAGGGGGAAGTCTCTAGGGAGAGAACCTTTAAAATTTTCCAGTAAACTTTTGCAAATGCAATTGGCCACAATCTCATGGGATGAGATTTTTCTCTGAAGAATCTGTTATTTCTCTCCTTCAAAATTCTCCAAGTGAAGTGAGGAAGGAACAACCTCCTAAGATCTTTGGCTTCTTTAATATTAAAGGGGCAATGTCATTGTTTTACCATGTCCTGAAATTTATTAGGTTTCACCCATTCTAGGTTGAAATGATTGAAGATAGAGTTCCACACTTTACAAGTATAAGTACAATGAATCATGAGATGATTACAATTTTAAGCTTCAGAGCAATAGAGGATACATCTATTAGGCATACTAAGACCCCTTTTACAGAGATTTTCCACTGTTAGAATTTTGTTCTGAAGAAGCAGCCAAAAAAACATGTTAATTTTAGGTATAAGCTTATTGTTCCCTACCTAAGAACTGATTGGGTGATCTTATTGGGAGAAGATAAGGGTAGAAGTAGAAGAAACATAAAATTTTCCATTTGCCTCCGAACCCCAAATCAAAGAGTCTTGTTCATTTTCTCTTAAAAACCAAAGATTAAGATGTTTATCGACCAAATTGAGGTTCTCATCAAAAGAGATAAGGTCAACCCATTCCTCATTGATCCAATAATCAAAAACCTTTTCCAAAATTATATCTTTATAGTTTAGAATTGCTAGCATCCATTCCTGCTTCTCATTAAGAGCTTCTTCCTTTAGCCAATTATCATTCCAGAAATTTATCTTCCTGCCATTTCGTAGCTTCCATCTTGTCCCTTTTCTAATCAGGTCCCTACCTTTCCTAATTCCATTCCAAATGAAAGAACATTTGATATCCAAAGGATTCCTTAACATTTCCTCCAAAGAGTTCAGATGATATTTTCTCTCGATATTTAACATTCCATTCCTTCTCTTCAAAGATTCTACAACACTGTTTTGCCAACAGAGCCTTATTAGTATTTTTAATACTTCTGATTCCAAGCCCTCCAAAATTCTTAAGTTTACACACCACCTCCCAGTCCACAAGGCTTAACCTCTTCTTCTCTTCAACTCCAAACTAGAGGAATCTTTTTTGGATTTTATCAATCAAGTCTGCAAACTTCTAAGAAATTTTGAAAAGACTGAGCGCATAGACTAGAAGGTTTTGAAGTGTTGATTTCAGAAGCTGAACTTTTCCAGCTTGAATAAGAGTAGCTCCTTTCCATCCTACCAGCTTTTTGTGAAATTGGTCAAGGATGCCATTCTAGAAAAATAATCAGGTTTATGACATAAAGGGAGACCCAGGTCTAGGAAGAGGGGAAATTCCCAACCTTGCAGCCCAAAATGACAGAGATCTCCCTTTGTCTTTCTTCATGAGTGTTGCTGAAAAAGGGGAACTTTTATCCCAGTTTATAGATTGACTAGAAGCATTATTATAGGTATTAAAATCCTATTTCATGTTCCTTTATTCCTTAACATAAGATTCCCCCATCATGATAGTGTCATCCACAAATTGTTCATGTGAACATTTTTGCAGAGCAGAGGAAGGTTGGAGACCATAGATCGGACTTGTTATCGCCATGCTATTGATATATCTCCCAAGGATTTCTACCATTATAGAAAAGAGAATGGGGTAAATTGGATCACCTTGTCTCAGACCTCTTGTGGGATGAAAGAAATTGGAGGATCCCCCATTAAAAAGCATAGAAGAAGTCATAGTAGAAACTAGTTGCATTATAATTCTTGTCACATCTTTGTCAAAGCCAAAAGACCTAAGGATATTAGAAAGCAAAAACCAGTCCACTCTGTCATAGGCTTTTGACAAATCCAATTTCATCAGGTAACCTTTTTTTTTAGAGGCATGGAGATAATGAATATTCTCATGCACCAAAATAATAGAATCCAAGATCTGTCTTCCCGAAACAAAACCATTCTGATGAGGAGAAATCAGATTAGGAAGTAATCTCAATAGTCTAGTGGTAATGACCTTCGAAATGATTTTGTATAAGGAGTTACAAAGAATTATTGGTCTAAATTCATCAATAGTATTAGCTCTAGGTTTTTTAGGAATGAGAGCTATAAAAGTAGAATTTAGTTCCTTCAGAATAGATTTAGTTCCAAAGAACTCTTTCACCGCTGAACAAACATTTTTACCAATGATGCTCCATAACTGCTGGAAGAAAAACATCTGAAACCCATCAAGACCTGGAGATTGCTCTCCTTCAAAAGTAAAAATCACCTTCTTGATTTCAATATCCAAAGGAATAGCTTTTATGAGGACATTGGGAGGATGATCCACTTTACAAGGAATTGAAGAAAGTAATTTCCTTTGATCTTCTAAGTTAAGATTTTGATCTTTAGATATTAAGGTCACAAAGTACCCCATCATTTCTTCCCTTATTTGCTCTTCTTTAGTAATTTTACCTTTAGTAGTAGACAAGGAATGGATTATGTTTATTGCCTTGTGTTTAAGAGTAGTGAGATGGAAAAATCTAGTATTCTTATCTCCTTCTTTCAACCATAGAGATCTAGATCTCTACCTCCAGAAATTCTCCTCTTTAGCATTGATATTGTGAAGATCTGCAAGGACAAAATTCTCTTGGGTTTTCAGTTTTTCAGTTAGACTATTTCTTTGAATTTCCTCCTAGATTTCTTTCAGGTCCATTTGGGTTTTATTTTTGGATTGGAAAATGTCGCCATAGACATTCTTGTTTTAGTATTTAACATTAGATTTCACATTAGCCAGTTTCTTCACCACTTTGATCATAGCACTTCCTTCCACCTTAATATTCCACCAATCCCTTATTTTATTTTCCAGATCAGGGTGGTCTAGCCACATCTTCTTAAATCTAAAGGGAGCATTTATTTTTCCTGTAAAGAGAAGAACATTAAAGGAAATAGGAAAATGGTCTGAGCCAATTCTAGTAAGAGAAGAAAGGGCAAAGGAGAACTTGGTATACCATTCCAGATTGATCAGTACCCTATCAAGCTTGACTTGAATAAGATCAGGTCCCACCCTATGATTAGACCAAGTGTAATTAATCCCTTCCAGATCAACATCGAGCAAGCCTTCATTAATAATGAAATCCATGAAATCTACCATACTTTCTACTTGCGATAAATTTTCTCCCATTTTATCTTTCTTCTTTAAGGGAGTATTAAAATATCTCATTATAAGAAAGTTTTTCTCTGAACTAGTTTCCATCAGATCATGCAACTTCTTCCAAAGCTCAAGTCTTCCATAGTTAGTATTGGGGGCATAAACATTTATAAGGGTCCAAGAGAAATTATCCTTTAAGCTTCGAACTTTGGCTGCTAATTTCTTTTTTCTTCTTTTAGGAGTTGACAGTCAAAGCAAGATTGATTCTAGAAGATAGCCAATCCCCTAGAAGCCCCTTCAGAACTACTACCAAACCAATTCCCATTTTTTAACAATTTCAAATTTTTAGTTTTTTCTTTGATCATCTTAGTTTCTTGAATCAAAAGGATATCTGGTTTAGAATCTCTAACTAAATTCCTAACCACATCTTTCTTATGAGGACCAATGAGTCCTTGAATGTTCTAGGAAATAATCTTCATTTAAGGATTGGAGAACAAACCTAATGGATAGTGAGTTGTTTTCCATCAGCAATATTATGTTTAGCTTCATCTTCCCTTTGATTTTCTCTGATTTTCTTCCCTTTTCTAGTTTTGGAGTTCCTATATTTATTTTCTACTGACCTATTGTCAAGACTCCTAGTTTTTGACCTCCATTCTTCTTTATCTACTTCCCCATTGAGGAGCTCTTAGTTTTCTTTCTTGAGTTAGAGTTAATCTCATAAGAAAAGTAGTTTCCTTCAGGGGATTTTGTGCCTTTCTTACCTGATCCCCTCTTTGAGTATCCCTCAGTTGACCAAGAGTTTTCCTTGTCCTCTAAATCTCTATCTTTGTTCTTTTTATGTTTATCATTCTTATTTGGATCATTTTGGGAGTCCTTTTTTCTTCCCCTAGTTGTATCATTCCCCTTCTCTGGTTTTTCCTCTAACCTTTGTGTTGTTTTATTTTCTATTTCTACCAAAAGCTCATCTTCTTCAGAGTCCCTTTCTTTTTATTCTCCTTTAGAAGGAGTCAAATTTTCTTCTATCCTTGGTTCATTCTATTTTGTTTCTACTATGAAAGGTTCCCCTTTTCTTCTACAGATGTGTTCTGGCTTGTGGACTCATTTATCCTTTCTTCAGGAACTTGTTTACTGATTATTGAACTTGATTTTTTTGTGCTTCCCCTTTTTTCTCCTTCTGATTATTCTCATTTATTTTTTCATACATGCTTTCATCCATCTAATCCCTATTTCCATCCAACATTTTTGGGTTGACATTAGTTTACTCTATTTTTCTTTTCCATTACATTCTATGTCCATTTTTTTGATCCCGGTCCTTCTTCTTTTCCTTTTGAGGCTTCTACGGGAAATGTTTAGCCCAGTGACCAAATTTATTACATATGAAGCATGCAAAAGGAATATATTCATTTTCTACCTCTTGGATCCATGACCCCAGTTTTGATTTTGGGGTTATCACTTGAGGAAGATCTACATTCTACTGAATGTTAACACAAATCTTTGCATACACTTGTCTTGTTCTAGCTTATGTCATTGGATCAATAGATAGAAGCTCCCCAAAGGAACCTGCTATAATGATCAGAATGTCCTCATGCAAATATTCCAGAGGCATCCTAGATAGATGAACCCAGACCGGTGCTACTATAAAAAAAACTATCATTATAGTCGAGACTGGTTGTCCATTTTTGCAGAGATAAGGAGGATTTTCCCATCATTTAGGGACCCCCACACAAAAATTTAGAAAGGTCTTCCCCATTTGAAAATTCAAAGGAGAAAAAACCTTTAGGCATAGTTGCCACATCAACTTGACCTTTCAGCCTCCATTTCTTGTCCACAAAGGATCTGACTAAATCTATATTCAGTCTTCGGCCCAAAAATTTGCCTACAAAAGTAGAAGCCATGATTGAAACCGTATGGTCCACTAACAGATTAGGTATATTAATACCAAACTCTCCTTTCAGTGGGTTTGTTAAATATTAACTTTGGGGAATAAAGACTTTCCTGAGGGTTTAATAGCAAAGAGACCCGCCCATTTCCTTTTCCCTTGATTAGTGGAAAAACCATGTGACTTACCTTTAGAGGATTCTCCCCCAACATTCAAATCTTTGTATTTTTTCACCTCTGGCCCCATTTCTAACCCATTATCCTTGCTAGACAGTACCAATGTAGATCCTCCAGCTTTTTCCACAAATCTAATAGAAGAATCAACACCTTTTGTCATAGATCTCGCAACAGATCCATCAGCTCCTAGCTTTCCTCTAGTTTCAAAATTCAAAATTGTTTCTCCCGCCCTTTCCTAGCCATGAAAGGCATTGTTAGTAGCCATGGTTCTGAGAACAAAAAAATTTGATGAGATAAAATTTTTGAACATGAAAGAAGAGATTGAGTATATTATTTGCACAACATCACATTCATGTGGAATATTGAAGAGATGGTGAAAGAAGCATATGGATAAATGCACTATTAAAGTTTCTATATCGAAAGGAAATTTCATGTTTGTGTATCGAAAGGAAAGTTCCTGAATATTCAATGCTTTAAAAGCATGACTAGGGAATCTTATAAAGATGAAAAACATAATACAAATTCTACTGCCTTCTAAGAAGAAAAGTGGACAATGTGTTGAGACAATGCATTGTGTCAATGTAACATGGAGAGGAACATGCTCAACAAAGTGTATAAAGTAATAGTGGGGGTCTTTGACTATACAGTGATAGGACACAATGCGAGTTTGATAAGAGATAGTCACTAGTAAATTTGACTTCAAATTTTGACAAAAATTGGTCAAAATTTTGACAGTAATTGGTTGAATTCACGACCAAACCTTTCGTCGATCTTTTTTTGTCAGAATTTCGATGTTTCTATTATTGGTCGCATTTGCGACCAAAATAGAGGTCGAAATTTTGACTATAGCTCTTGTTCAATTTGACAGAAATCGCCGTCGAAATCTATAGGAAATTTCAACCAAATATTGGTCGAAATTTTGACCATAACATTGATGGAAACCATAGTACGCACGACGAAATCACTTGATGGAATGGTCAAACTTTCGACCACTCTTTGGTGGAAACGAGTGGAGGCGTTGGTCAAAATTTTGACCATACCATCAAGTGATTTCGACGTCTGTACTATGGTTTCCACCAATGTAATGGTCAAAATTTTGACCAAATGTTGGTGGAAACGAGTCACGGCATGCGTCAAAATTTTGACCAATAGTTCCAGAGATTTCGACGTGGATGTTTTGCTTTCCACCAAGGTATTGGTCAAAATTTTGACCAACTGTTGGTGGAAACGAGTCACGGCATGGGTCAAAATTTTGACCACCAGTTTCAGAGATTTCAACATGGATGTTCTGCTTTCCACCATGGTATTGGTCAAAATTTTGACCATCTCATTTGGAAATGGTCAGAATATCGACCAATAGCTTGGTGGAAATAAAAGGGGCATTGGTCAAAATTTCGACCAATGCCTTGGTGGAAATGAGTGGGGCATTGGTCAAAATTTCAACCATTGCCAATTTTAAAAAAAAATAAAATTGTACCAATTAATTTTTTTTTAATTCTACTTGGATTCAACTGTGTAGATTTTTGAGTCTCATTGGCTCTGGGTGATGCTCACAGAGGTGAAGCACCGGGACTTCCCAACAGGTCACCCATCCCAATACGACTCTAACTCGAGGGCACTTAACTACGGAGTTTCCTCCATGGTTAAACCCACTCTGCTTGCATCCTCATTTGCAAAACCTTCACCAAGTATTGTGCCTTATGAACCATCCATTAGAAAGCCCCTTAAGCTTATCAGTTCCTTAAGCTTATCAACTGATAAGCTTAAGGGGCTTTCTAATGGATGGTTCATAAGGCACAACACTTGGTGAAGGTTTTG
>MU225603.1:85164-99240 GCA_018584345.1 Thuja plicata | reverse complement strand
CTCAAAAATAGTTATCTGAGCATTAGTACATTGCAATTGATCAAGAATGTTGTAATTGGTAGCATTAGATGAGGAACCCACTTTGGGATTCTTATTAGCAGAATCAACCTTAGCTTTGTCTAAAGGTCAAGTTGATGTAGATATAGAAGGCTCAGGGCCTTTGAGAATGATTTTAGCACAAGATCGAGTAAAAATATTAGTGCTCACTTGAGACTATCCTTATTCAAAGGACTGAGGTGTAGACCCTCGCAAAATGAAAGGTGTTTTAGACTTGGAAGTATCTTCCTTTCCCTTGAGAATGATGACATTACAATATTCAGTATAAATAGGTTCAACCATATTAATGACATTGTTGTTATTGGTGTAAGTATAGTTGACCTTAGCATCAGTATTTTTGCCTTTAGATGATTCACCTTTTCCATGAGGAGGAAATGGATCCTTGAAAGCTTGGTGATTAGAATTTTTGTTGTGACTTCCCACAGCAATAACCTCACTATCGATGAGATCCTAGATTGTATGCCGCAACTTAAGACAAGTAGCTATTTTATGACCTTTGTTTTGGTGAAAATCACAATAAGAGGATTCATTCCACCAAGAGGGTCTTGGTTGCGGATCATAAGGTTGTGGATTAGCCAATGGATTAAGTAAATGGTTGTCTAGAAGAGTCTTGTAAACTTCTTCAAGAGGTTCTCCTAAAGGAGTGAACTCACGCTTGGGCCTAGGAGCCCAAGGTTTAGGTCCAGAAAATCATGAAGTACTCAGTTTGGATTTTGCCACAACCTGTTCATTGGCTTTGGCTACTTGCATAATGGTAGTGAGATTAAAGGCAGCCTTGGAAGGATTATGAGTCACATTGTCTACAACTCCATCATTCACAACATTTTGGTTCTTGTTGGCAAATTTGGATTTATCTTTGCTTGAGGAGGAAGACCCTTGTTTATTTTCCTTGTGTAAGGTCAATTCTCCTTTATTGATCATAAATGTCTCGATTCTTATAGCTTGTTTGATCATATCATCAAAGGTTAGAGGACCTTGTAGCTGCACTTGATACCCAAAGTTGGGGAGAAGATTATCGAGAAAGATGTCCAAATTTTTAGATTTGGGTATCTTGCAAGAATATCGTGTATAAAGTTGTCTCCATCTTTGGAGAAATGCCAAGAAGGATTCCCCATTATTTTTTTTCAAGTTGCAAAGATCTTGAATATGAATCAGATGTTGGATGTTGTGAGAATAGTGTTGTAGAAATAAAGTGGCAATTTCATCAAAGGTCTTGATGCCAGTTGGCAGTCTAGAGAACCATTCCATAGCTGATCCTCCCAAAATATGTGCGAAAAGATGCATAAGATAGGTTGTGTCATGTATGAATTCTATGGAAAGAGCACCAAATTCTCTCAAATGCTCTTGAGGGTCAGATGTACCCAAGTATTTTTCATATTTAAGAAGTTCAACTCCTTTGGGAAAAGAAGGCATGTGAAGATATTTATCAAATGGGAAAGGACATATGCTTTCCAATGTGAATTATGTAATAGGTTTGTCTTTCTCTTTCAAGAGTTGAGAGAGTTTCTCTCGCATAGTTTGCATTTCTTTGCGCAAGCAGGAATTTTCAGTTTCTTCCTCTTTCTCAACAAGTGTTTCTAAAGCATAATTGGAAGGTAACTTAGCCCCTTGATTGGCTAGTTCAAGAATGTATTTTTCTTTCTCCTCAGCTAGTAGAATTCCCATCATTTTACAAAATTATTTGTTAGCACGAGCTTGTGCAATCTCTTCTTGAGTGATTTCTACTTCTACATTGTTAGGGGGGTCTTCAGAATGGGACTTACCCCAATTTCTAAAGAGGTTAGTTCTGCTAACCTCACCACCTGATTGATTATGATCTGACATCTTGCCAAAATGCAATGATTCAAGGTGTAAAGACTCGATATGAAAAGATTGAGTGTTCTCTAAATTTGGGTCTTCTTGGAACAAACGATTTTGAACCCTACTAAGATCCATAGGAAATGACTGTTTATTGTAAGGTCATCATATCAGGGAAGGAGATCGAGATGATTCCTCACTAGATGTAGCCGGTAATGGTGTGGAAAGCATAGATTCATCTTGATTGATTGAAGGAAATATTTTTCCACTTTGAGATGTGACAGTCATAGACAAAGTTTTGAACAAGGAATGTGAACTAGGACCAAACTTGAAACTGTCTCAAAGTAATTGCATAGAATGTGCCAAAAGGTGAAGTATCCCTGGTGAAAATTGTCTAAGATGAGGCTAAAACAAGCCAAGACATGATTATTGCGACACAAGGCATGACGACATGGATGAAATAAATCAAAAAGACATGAGACAAGACCAGTTTAAGCAAAAATCACGTAGTTCTCAACCCAAGAAACCAAGTTTCAGACTGTGTGAAGATAGATGGCAGAAAAAAAACCCATATCAGAGACCAGATTTAACATAAGTACAATTGACATGCAGATTTTAGCTCACTATTTTGGACAAAAGACTCTAGTTTCACATGAATGCTCTGTCGTGTGAAGTTTCTCATCGAACCGCGTGAAGAAATGCTCTCTTCACACAAAGAATGACACCAGTTGATAGAATAAAAAGTGGCAGAGTAATGGCACTATTGCCAAATGTTGTGTGACAATATAATACATATCGCACAAAGATTCTCACCGAATGATGCAAAGATTGGGAAATTTTGTGTGAAACCATGCAAATGTTGAAAAAAAGACGTTTACAGAATCAAACTGTTAAGACCAGTTTGCATTTCCCAAGATGAAATCATGCTATTATCTGACAGATAGTTCAAGTTACAAATTTTTTTGGACATGTTCAAGATTGATAGTTTGTGTGTTTTGACGATAGTTTTGATTGTTCAAATGATACACCCACGCAAAACACATTAAACATAATTTTTGTAGTACCAGAACAAGAACATCACAATCCTAGGATAGCCAAGACAATATCTATTGAATCCCCACTTGAATTGAAGTTTAGCTACGCTTACTCTTAGTGGATAACTTAGAAGCTTGGAAGCACAGGCTCCTCCTTACATATGCACTCATTTCTCAGGCATACCAAGCTTTGGACCCCAAAGGAATTACTTCCCAAAGGGCTATTATCTCTACTAAAATCTGTAAGAATGTGGGGCATCTTAGTCGGTCTTTGACCTTCCGCACCAACAGATAGAGGGTTTTTGGAAAACTAGAACAATAGTTTGTAGTAAGGAAATCCATTTAGGTGGTTGTGATCAAGTCATTTTCCTAATAAAGGGGGCTCTCCCAATCCGTTCAAAGCAAGGCTTTCACCTTAACAATGTCATAACTTTAACACACCACTAGGGTACTAAAGGATATTTTGGTTGCCACAAAAAATTCACACCTATCTATTGTGACATTAATCACAATAGCATTTTTTTTATACCGGTTTGGAAGGGCTTTGCTTTTATCCTGTTACCGATTGGGCATCCACTCTCACCGGCTCTACTAAAGCTCTTGGGAGGTAGCCACTCTAGAAGAATCACATGAATTTATCTTACACCCAAGATCTATAAAGACAAGGGGAGAGGATATGTTCATGTAGTTCTTAGGATTAAAATCTAAAAAACACTTCAGTCACGCAACACAATGATTCATTTTAAGCACCAACCGAAGTGTGTTTTAAGTACTAAAAATAAATATAAGAAATTGTGAAAACATGCAAGGTATTCAACAAACGTCATGCAATAAAACCCATCAGTAGTTTGTAATAGCTTTCTTCATATTAGCGTCCTACAACAAACATGTTAGAAGTTTATGATGGCTTTTATTTGTCTCAACATCCTTCAAACCACTGTTATGTTGTTTCAAAAGATAAAATCAGAGAAGCACAGATGTCAGAAAATAGCAGGTGGTTAGAAAATTGAGACAATAAAATATCAAAATAAAAGCTCTGGTCTATAATTTCATGCGATAAAGTATGCTAGATCGCACGAAGAAGTGTTGCATGCCACGCGAAGAACTAGAAAGTTCGCATGAGACGTACAGAAAGTTCACGCGAAATTAAAATAGAACTTGTATGAAAGTACGGATAGAATGAAAAAAAGTCAAAAAGATGAAATGAAATGAGGCCAGAACATAAATGTACCTACCCCGCGGTGGGCGCCAAAAATGTATGTGGTGAATTTGGCCTTGTTAATTCACCATACAATTCAACATAGTCCTTCTTCATCAGATACACACAAGAATGAATATGAGTTATTCATCTTGCCTACCTGCATGATTCAACTTGTTGCCTTCTATCCAGACGGGGTTTTAAAAATTGCTCTCAGAATGAGAGTCTCACAACCATGGACCAATCTATGAATGAAGGATTTATCTCTCTGAATGTAATAAAATGCAAGATTATTCTAAGAAATGAGAGATGTAAGATGATCTAAGACATGATTTTCAATGCAATTATTCTAGAAATTGAAACTATCTTATTGCAAAATGATATTATTCTATATGAGACATGACAATAATTCAGTATTCTAACAATGCATATTTTCTCCAGGGGTTTTGAATGAGGAATGAAAGTTCTTTTATAGACTCAGAGATGATCAGAATAGAAACTTTCCTCTTTGAAATAAAATAGATAAAAAAGCCAGTTGAATTAGAAAGCTTTATTCAAAAGAATACAATAAATTGTTTTGTTTCTACTTTAGCTGTTTTCTTTCTTTGATTTAATTCTGTTTTATTTGAAATAAATTTTTTTCTTTCTCCTTAAAGTACAATTAATTCAAAGTTTCCATTTCTAAAAAGAAGAAATTTTTTTTGAGAGATTATCCAATTAATCAAATAAATATGACCTCATAATTTCTTTTTCTCAATTATCTGAATAATTAAATTCAATTATTGAAATGAGGATATTTATTTAATAAATAAATATTATTTAATCCTTTTTTCATGTGTCTTAGCTAAAGAGGGTGAATTTAATTTAATTAAAGTGGTAGGACTTTATTAATTAAATTAATTCGATCATAGGTTTGTTTAGCTAAATAGATATTCCGGAATTAAATATTATGTATGATTAATGCAGATTTAGGATTTTCTAAATTTGACACTTACGTCGAGTAGAGTAAGTTAAAACTCAAAATTTCCTAGTACAATAGGACTTTGATGATCCAGAAGAATGACAAATGCAACAAAATTGGTTAGGGTTGCAAGATGCCAATTTTGGGGTGTTACAAAACCCACCAAATATTTTGATTTCAAATGCTTCCATTTTAAATTTCATGAACATCGGAGCTCATTTGAAATATTATTTTAAAGTTTCAATTTTGTTCAATCAGAGGAAAATCCACCTAATATTTTGATGTCAAATGCTTCTATTTTAAATTTCACGGAGATCCGAGCTCATTTGAAATATTAATTTCAAGTTTCAATTTTACACAATCAGTGGAAAACCCACCTAATATTTTGATGTCAAATGCTTCCAATTTAAATTTCACAAAGGTCAAAGCTCATTTTAAATATTAATTTAAAGTTTCAATTTTCTCAATCAGAGGAGAACCCACCTAATATTTCAATGTCAAATGCTTCCATTTTAAATTTCACAAAGATCGGAGCTCATTTGAAATATTAATTTAAACATTCAATTTTGCCCCTGGACGTAAAACATGTCACAAAAAAGTTACAATTTTGCATAATCAGAGGTAAACCCACCTAATATTTTGATGTCAAATGCTTCCATTTTAAATTTCAAGAACATCGGAGCTCATTTGAAATGTTAATTTAAACTTTTAATTTTGCTCAATCAGAGGAAAACCCACCTAATATTTTGATGTCAAATGCTTCTATTTTAAATTGGAAGCATTTGTCATCAAAATATTAATTTAAAGTTTCAAATATTAATTTAAAGTTTCAAATTTACACAATCAGAGTAAAACCCACATAATATTTTAATGTCAAATGCTTCCATTTTAAATCTCATGAAGATTGGATCTCGTTTGAAATATTAATTTAAAGTTTTAGTTTTGTTAAATCAGAGGAAAACCCACCTAATATTTTGATGTCAAATGCTTCTATTTTAAATTTCACAGAGATCCGAGCTCATTTAAAATATTAATTTCAAGTTTTAATTTTACACAATCAGTGGAAAACCCACCTAATATTTTGATGTCAAATGCTTCAAATTTAAATTTCACAAAGATCGGAGCTCGTTTGAAATATTAATTTAAAGTTTCAATTTTCTCAATTAGAGGAGAACCCACCTAATATTTTGATTTCAAATGCTTCCATTTTAAATTTCACAAAGATCGGAGCTCATTTGAAATATTAATTTAAACATTCAATTTTGCTCACGGACGTAAAACGTGTCACAAAAAGGTTTCAATTTTGCACAATCAGAGGTAAATCCACCTAATATTTTGATGCCAAATGCTTCCATTTTAAATTTCATGAACATCGGAGCTCATTTGAAATGTTAATTTAAACTTTTAATTTTGCAGAATCAGAGGAAAACCCACCTAATATTTTGATGTCAAATGATTCTATTTTAAATTGGAAGCATTTGACATCAAAATATTAATTTAAAGTTTCAAATATTAATTTAAAGTTTCAATTTTACACAATCAGAGTAAAACCCACATAATATTTTAATGTCGAATGCTTCCATTTTAAATCTCACGAAGACCGGATCTCGTTTAAAATATTAATTTAAAGTTTCAATTTTGTTCAATTAGAGGAAAACCCACGTAATATTTTGATGTCAAATGCTTCTATTTTAAATTTTATGGAGATCCAAGCTCATTTGAAATATTAATTTCAAGTTTCAATTTTACACAATAAGTGGAAAACCCACCTAATATTTTGATGTCAAATACTTCCAATTTAAATTTCACAAAGATCGGAGCTCATTTGAAATATTAATTTAAAGTTTCAATTTTCTCAATCATAGGAGAACCCACCTAATATTTTGATGTCAAATGCTTCCGTTTTAAATTTCACAAAGATCGGAGCTCATTTGAAATATTAATTTAAACATTCAATTTTGCTCCCGGACGTAAAATGTGTCAAAAAAACATTCAATTTTACACAATCAGAGGTAAAGCCACCAAATATTTTGATGTCAAATGCTTCTATTATAAATTTCGCGAACATCGAAGCTCATTTGCAATGTTAATTTAAACTTTTAATTTTTGCTCAATCAGAGAAAAACCCACCTAAGATTTTGATGTCAAATGCTTCTATTTTAAATTGGAGGCATTTCACATCAAAATATTAATTTAAAGTTTCAAATATTAATTTAAAGTTTCAATTTTACACAATCAGAGTAAAACCCACAAATATTTTAATGTCAAATGCTTCCATTTTAAATCTCACGAATATCGGATCTCGTTTGAAATATTAATTTAAAGTTTCAATTTTGTTCAATCAGAGGAAAACCCACCTAACATTTTGATGTCAAATGCTTCTATTTTAAATTTCACGAAGATCCAAGCTCATTTGAAATATTAATTTAAAGTTTCAATTTTACACAATCAGTGGAAAACCCACCTAATATATTGATGTGAAATGCTTCCAATTTAAATTTCACAAAGATCGGAGCTTGTTTGAAATATTAAAACTTCAATTTTCTCAATCAGAGGAGAACCCACCTAATATTTTGATGTCAAATGCTTCGATTTTAAATTTCACGAACATCGGAGCTCATTTGAAATATTAATTTAAACATTCAATTTTACTCCCGGCTGTAAAATGTGTCACAAAAATGTTTCAATTTTGCACAATCAAAGGTAAACCCACCTAATATTTTGATGTCAAGTGCTTCCATTTTAAATTTCATGAACATCGGAGCTCATTTGAAATGTTAATTTAAACTTTTAATTTTGCTCAATCAGAGGAAAACCCACCTAATATTTTGATGTCAAATGCTTCGATTTTAAATTGGAAGCATTTGACATCAAAATATTAATTTAAAGTTTCAAATATTAATTTAAAGTTTCAATTTTACACAATCAGAGTAAAACCCACATAATATTTTAATGTTAAAAGCTTCCAATTTAAATCTCACGAAGATCAGATCTCGTTTGAAATATTAATTTAAGGTTTCAATTTTTGTTCAATCATATGAAAACCCACCTAATATTTTGATGTCAAATGCTTCTATTTTAAATTTCACGGAGATCCGAGCTCATTTGAAACATTAATTTTAAGTTTCAATTTTAGACAATCAGTGGAAAACCCACCCAATATTTTGATGTCAAATGCTTCCAATTTAAATTTCACAAAGATCGGAGCTCATTTGAAATATCAATTTAAAGTTTCAATTTTTTCAATCAGAGGAGAACCCGCCTAATATTTTGATGTCAAATGCTTTCATTTTAAATTTCACAAAGATCGGGGCTCATTTGAAATATAATTTAAACATTCAATTTTGCTCCAGAACATAAAACGTGTCACAAAAAAGTTTCAATTTTGCACAATCAGAGCAAACACACCTAATATTTTGATGTCAATTGCTTCCATTTTAAATTTCATGAACTTTGGAACTCATTTGAAATGTTAATTTAAACTTTTAATTTTGCTCAATCAGAGGAAAACCCACCTAATAATTTTATGTCAAATGCTTCTATTTTAAATTGGAAGCATTTGACATCAAAATATTAATTTAAAGTTTCAAATATTAATTTAAAGTTTCAGTTTTACACAATCAGAGTAAAACCCACATAATATTTTAATATCAAATGCTTCCATTTTAAATATCACGAAGATCGAATCTCATTTGAAATATTAATTTAAAGTTTCAATTTTGTTCAATCAGAGGAAAACCCACCTAATATTTTGATGTCAAATGCTTCTATTTTAAATTTCACGGAGATCCGAGCTCATTTGAAATATTAATTTCAAGTTTTAATTTTACACAATCAGTGGAAAACCCACCTAATATTTTGATGTCAAATGCTTCCTATTTAAATTTCACAAAGGTCGGAGCTCGTTTGAAATATTAATTCATAGTTTCAATTTTCTCAATCATAGGAGAACCCACCTAGTATATCAATTTCAAATGCTTCCATTTTAAATTTCACGAAGATCGGAGCTCATTTGAAATATTAATTTAAACATTCAATTTTTCTCACGAACATCGGAGCTCATTTGAAATGTTAATTTAAACTTTTAATTTTGCTCAATCAGACGAAAACCCACCTAATATTTTGATGTCAAATGCTTCTATTTTAAATTGGAAGCATTTGACATCAAAATATTAATTTAAAGTTCCAAATATTAATTTTAAGTTTTAGTTTTACACAATCAGAGTAAAACCCACATAATATTTTAATGTCAAATGCTTCCATTTTAAATCTCACGAAGATAGGATCTCGTTTGAAATATTAATTTAAAGTTTCAATTTTGTTCAATCAGAGGAAAACCCACCTAATATTTTGATGTCAAATGCTTCTATTTTAAATTGGAAGCATTTGACATGAAAATATTAATTTAAAGCTTCAAATATTAATTTAAAGTTTCAGTTTTACAAAATTAGAGTAAAACCCACATAATATTTTAATGTCAAATGCTTCCATTTTAAATCTCACGAAGATCGGATCTCATTTAAAATATTAATTTAATGTTTCAATTTTTTTCAATCAGATGAAAAGCCACCTAATATTTTGATGTCAAATGCTTCTATTTTAAATTTCACGGAGATCTGAGCTCATTTGAAATATTAATTTCAAGTTTCAATTTTACACAATCAGTGGAAAACCCACCTAATATTTTCATGTCAAATGCTTCCAATTTAAATTTCACAAAGATCAGAGCTCGTTTGAAATATTAATTTAAAGTTTCAATTTTTTCTATCAGACGAGAACCCGCCTAATATTTTATTGTCAAATGCTCCCATTTAAATTTCACGAAGATCAGAGCTCATTTGAAATATTAATTTAAACATTCAATTTTTCTCCCGGATGTAAAATGTGTCATAAAAAAGTTTCAATTTTGCACAATCAGACGTAAACCCACCTAATATTTTGATAACAAATGCTTCCATTTTAAATTTCACAAACATCGGAGCTCATTTGAAATGTTAATTTAAACTTTTAATTTTGCTCACCCAGAGGAAAACCCACCTAATATTTTGATGTCAAATGCTTCTATTTTAAATTGGAAGCATTTCACATCAAAATATTAATTTAAAATTTCAAATATTAATTTAAAGTTTACATTTTACAGAATCAGAGTAAAACCCACATAATATTTTAATGTCAAATGCTTCCATTTTAAATCTCACAAAGATCGGAGCTCGTTCGAAATATTAATTTAAAGTTTGAATTTTCTCAATGAGAGGAGAACTCACCTAATATTTTCATGTCAAATGCTCCCATTTTAAATTTCACGAAGATCGGAGCTCATTTGAAATATTAATTTTAAAATTCAGTTTTGCTCCCGGATGTAAAACCTATCACAAAAAGTTTCAATTTTGCACAATCAAAGGTAAAACCACCTAATATTTTAATGTCAAATGCTTCCATTTTAAATTTCATGAACATTGGAGGTCATTTGAAATGTTAATTTAAACTTTTAATTTTGTTCAAACAAAGGAAAAGCCACCTAATATTTTGATGTCAAATGCATCTATCTTAAATTGGAAGCATTTGACATCAAAATATTAATTTAAAGTTTCCAATATTAATTTAAAGTTTTAGTTTTACACAATGAGAGTAAAACCCACATAATATTTTAATGTCAAATGCTTCCATTTTAAATCTCACGAAGATTGGATCTCGTTTCAAATATTAATTTAAAGTTTCAACTTTGTTCAATCAGAGGAAAACCCACCTAATATTTTGATGTCAAATGCTTCTATATTAAATTTCATGAAGATCAGAGCTCATTTGAAATATTAATTTCAAGTATCAATTTTACACAATCAGTGAAAAACCCACCTAATATTTTGATGTCAAATGCTTCCAATTTAAATTTCACAAAGATCGAAGCTCATTTGAAATATTAATTTAAAGTTTCAATTTTTTCAATCAGAGGAGAACCCACCTAATATTTTGATGTCAAATGCTCCCATTTTAAATTTCACAAAGATCATAGCTCATTTGAAATATTAATTTAAACATTTAGTTTTGCTCCCAGACGTAAACGGTGTCACAAAAAAGTTTCAATTTTGCACAATCAGAGGTAAACCCACCTAATAATTTGATGTCAAATGCTTCCATTTTAAATTTCATCAACATTAGAGATCATTTGAAATGTTAATTTAAATATTTAATTTTGCTCAATCAGAGGAAAACCCACCTAATATTTTGATGTCAGATGCTTCTATTTTAAATTGGAAGCATTTGACATCAAAATATTAATTTAAAGTTTCAAATTTAACTTAAAATTTCAGTTTTACACAATTAAAGTAAAACCCACATAATATTTTAATGTCAAATGCTTCCATTTTAAATCTCACGAAGATCAGGTCTCGTTTGAAATATTAATTTAAAGTTTCAATTTTGTTCAATTAGAGGGAAACCCACCTAATATTTTGATGTCAAATGCTTCTATTTTAAATTTCATGGAGATCCGAGATCATTGCAAATATTAATTTCAAGTTTCAATTTTACATAATTAGTGGAAAACCCACCTAATATTTTGATGTCAAATGCTTCCAATTTAAATTTCACAAAGATCAGAGCTCATTTGAAATATTAATTTAAAGTTTCAATTTTCTCAATCAAAGGAGAACCCACCTAATATTTTGATGTCAAATGCTCCCATTTTAAATTTCATGAATATCGGAGCTCATTTGAAATATTAATTTAAACATTCAATTTTTCTCCCAGACGTAAAACGTGTCACAAAAAAGTTTCAATTTTTCACAATCAAAGGTAAACCCACCTAATATTTTGATGTCAAATGCTTGCATTTTAAATTTCACGAACATCTGAGCTCATTTGAAATGTTAATTTAAAGTTTAAATTTTGTTCAATCAGAGGAAAACCCACCTAATATTTTGATGTCAAATGCTCCTATTATAAATTGGAAGCATTTGACATCAAAATATTAATTTAAAGTTTCAAATATTAATTTAAAGTTTCAATTTTACACAATCAGAGTAAAACCCACATAATATTTTAATGTCAAATGCTTGCATTTTAAATCCCACGAAGATCGGATCTCGTTTGAAATATTAATTTAAAGCTTTAATTTCGTTCAATCAGAGGAAAACCCACCTAATATTTTGATGTCAAATGCTTCTATTTTAAATTTCACAGAGATCTGAGCTCATTTGAAATATTAATTTCAAGTTTCAATTTTACACAATCTGTGGAAAACCCACCTAATATTTTGATGTCAAATGCTTCTATTTTAAATTGGAAGCATTTAACATCAAAATTTTAATTTAAAGTTTCAAATATTAATTTAAAGTTTCAGTTCTACATAATCAGAGTAAAACCCACATAATATTTTAATGTCAAATGCTTGCATTTTATATCTCACGAAGATCGGATCTCGTTTGAAATATTAATTTAAAGTTTCAATTTTGTTCAATCAGAGGAAAACCCACCTAATATTTAGATGTCAAATGCATCTATTTTAAATTTCATGGAGATCCAAGCTCATTTAAAATATTAATTTCAAGTTTCAATTTTACACAATCAGTGGAAAACCCACCTAATAATTTGATGTCAAATGCTTCCAATTTAAATTTCACAAAGATCATAGCTCGTTTGAAATATTAATTTAAAGTTTCAATTTTGTCAATCAGAGGAGAGCCTACCTAATTTTTTGATGTCAAATGCTCCCATTTTAAATTTCACAAAGATCGGAGCTCATTCAAAATATTAATTTAAACATTAAATTTTGCTCCGGAACATAAAACATGTCACAAAAAAGTTTTAATTTTGCACAATCATAGGTGAACCCACCTAATATTTTGTTGTCAAATGCTTCCATTTTAAATTTCACGAACATCGGAGCTCATTTGAAATGTTAATTTAAACTTATAATTTTGCCCAATCAGACGAAAACCCACCTAATATTTTGATGTCAAATGCTTCTATTTTAAATTAGAAGCATTTGACATAAAAATATTAATTTAAAGTTTCAAATATTAATTTAAATTTTCAGTTTTACACAATCAGAGTAAAACCCACATAATATTTTAATGTCAAATGCTTCCATTTTAAATCTCACGAAGATCGCATCTCGTTTGAAATATTAATTTAAAGTTTCAATTTAGTTCAATTAGAGGAAAACCCACCTAATATTTTAATGTCAAATGCTTCTATTTTAAATTTCATGGAGATCTGAGCTCATTTGAAATATTAATTTCAAGTTTCAATTTTACACAATCAGTGGAAAACCCACCTAATATTTTGATGTCAAATGCTTCCAATTTTAATTTCACAAAGATCGGAGCTCATTTGAAATATTAATTTAAAGTTTCAATTTTCTCAATCAGAGGAGAGCCCACCTAATATTTTGATGTCAAATGCTTCCATTATTAATTTCACGAAGATCGGAGCTCATTTCAAATATTAATTTAAATATTCAATTTTGCTCCCGGACGTAAAATGTGTCACAAAAAAATTTCAATTTTGCACAATCAGAGGTAAACCCACCTAATATTTTGATGTCAAATTCTCCATTTTAAATTTCATGAACATCGGAGCTGATTTGAAATGTTAATTTAAACTTTTAATTTTGCCCAATCAGAGCAAAACCCACCTAATATTTTGATGTCAAATGCTTCTATTTTAAATTGGAACCATTTGACATCAAAAAATTAATTTAAAGTTTCAGTTTTACACAATCAGAGTAAAACCCACATAATATTTTAATGTCAAATGCTTCCATTTTAAATCTCCTGAAGATCGGATCTCGTTTGAAATATTAATTTAAAGTTTCAATTTTGTTCAATCAGAGGAAATCCCACCTAATATTTTGATGTCAAATGTTTCTATTTTAAATTTAATGGAGATCCGAGGTGCTTTAAAATATTAATTTCAAGTTTCAATTTTACACAATCAGTGGAAAACCCACCTAATATTTTGATGTCAAATGCTTCCAATTTAAATTTCACAAAGATCAGAGCTCGTTTGAAATATTAATTTAAAGTTTC
>MU225603.1:19695-35507 GCA_018584345.1 Thuja plicata | reverse complement strand
TATTAATTTAAAGTTTCAAATATTAATTTAAAGTTTCAGTTTTACACAATCAGAGTAAAACCCACATAATATTTTAATGTCAAATGCTTCCATTTTAAATCTCACGAAGATCGGATCTCGTTTGAAAAATTAATTTAATGTTTCAATTTTGTTCAATCAGAAGAAAACCCACCTAATATTTTGATTCCAAATGCTTCTATTTTAAATTTCACGGAGATCCAAGCTCATTTGAAATTTTAATTTCAAGTTTCAATTTTACACAATCAGTGGACAACCCACCTAATATTTTGATGTCAAATGCTTCCAATTTAAATTTCACAAAGATCAGAGCTCGTTTGAAATATTAATTAAACGTTTCAATTTTCTCAATCAGAGGATAACCCAGGTCTAATATTTTGATGTCAAATGCTTCCATTTTAAATTTCATGAAGATCGGAGCTCATTTGAAATATTAATTTAAACATTTAATTTTGCTCCCAGGCGTAAAATGTGTCACAAAAAAGTTTCAATTTTGCACAATCAGAGGTAAACCCACCTAATATTTTGATGTCAAATGCTTCCACTTTAAATTTCACTAACATCAGAGCTTATTTGAAATATTAATTTAAACTTTTAATTTTGCTCAATCAGAGGAAAACCCACCTAATATTTTGAAGTCAAATGCTTCTATTTTAAATTGTAAGCATTTGACATCAAAATATTAATTTAAAGTTTCAGTTTTACACAATTAGAGTAAAACCCACATAATATTTTAATGTCAAATGCTTCCATTTTAAATCTCACGAAGATCAGATCTCGTTTGAAATATTAATTTAAAGTTTCAATTTTGTTCAATCAGAGGAAAACCCACCTAATATTTTGATGACAAATGCTTCTATTTTAAATTTCACAGAGATCCGAGCTGATTTGAAATATTAATTTCAAGTTTCAATTTTACACAATCAGTGGAAAACCCACCGAATCTTTTGATGTCAAATGCTTCCAATTTAAATTTCACAAGGGTCGGAGCTCGTTTGAAATATTAATTAAAAGATTCAATTTTCTCAATTAGAGGAGAACCCACCTAATATTTTGATGTCAAATGCTTCCATTTTAAATTTCATGAAGATCGGAGCTCATTTGAAATATTAATTTAAAGATTCAATTTTGCTCTCGGACGTAAAACGTGTCAGAAAAAAGTTTTAATTTGGCACAATCAGAGGTAAACCCACCTAATATTTTGATGTCAAATGCTTCCATTTTAAATTTCAAGAACATTGGAGCTAATTTTAAATATTAATTTAAACTTTTAATTTTGTTCAATCAGAGGAAAACCCACCTAATATTTTGATGTCAAATGCTTCTATTTTAAATTAGAAGCATTTGACATCAAAATATTAATTTAAAGTTTCAAATAATAATTTAAATTTTCAGTTTTACACAATCAGAGTAAAACCCACATAATATTTTAATGTCAAATGCTTCCATTTTAAATCTCATGAAGATCGGATCTCGTTTGAAATATTAATTTAAAGTTTCAATTTTGTTCAACAGGAGGAAAACCCACCTAATATTTTGATGTCAAATGCTTCTATTTAAAATTTCACGGAGATCCGAGCTCATTTGAAATATTAATTTCAAGTTTTAATTTTACACAATCAGTGGAAAACCCACCTAATATTTTGATGTCAAATGCTTCCAATTTAAATTTCACAAAGATCGGAGCTTATTTGAAATATTAAGTTAAAGTTTCAATTTTCTCAATCAGAGGAGAACCCACCTAATATTTTGATATCAAATGCTTCCATTTTAAATTTCATAAAGATCGGAGCTAATTTGAAATATTAATTTAAACATTCAATTTTGCTCCCAGACGTAAAACTTGTCACAAAAAAGTTTCAATTTTGCACAATCAGAGGTAAACATGTATGTGGTAAATTTGGCCTTGTTAATTCACCATACACTTTAACATAGTCCTTCTTCAGCAGATACACACAAGATTGAATATGAGTCATTCATCTTGCCTGCGTGCATGATTCGACCCATTGCCTTCTATCCAGACGGGGTTTTCGAAATTGCTCTCAGAACGAGAGTCTCACAACCATGGACCAATCTAGGCACGAAGATTTATCTCCATGAATGAAATACAATGCAAGATTATTGTAAGAAATGATAGATGTAAGATAATCTAAGACATGATTTTCAATGCAATTATTCTAGAAATTGAAACTATCTTATTGCAAAATGATATTATTCTATATGAGACATGACAATATTTCAGTATTCTAACAATGCATATTTTCTCCAGGGGTTTTGAATGAGGAATGAGAGTTCTTTTATAGACTCAGAGATTATCAGAATAGAAACATTCCTCTTTGAAATAAAATAGATAGAAAATCCAGTTGAATTAGAAAGCTTTATTCAAAAGAATACAATAAATTGTTTTCTTTCTGCTTTAGCTGTTTTCTTTCTTTGATTTAATTCTGTTTTATTTGAATTAAAAAAATTTCTTTCTCTTTAAAGTAAAATTAATTCAAAGTTTCCATTTCTGAATAGAAGAAATATTTTTGAGAGATTATCCAATTAATCAAATAAATATGACCTCATAATTACTTTTTCTCAATTATCTGAATAATTAAATTCAATTATTGAAATGAGGATATTTATTTAATAATTAAATATTATTTAATCCCTTTTTCATGTGTCTTAGCTAAAGAGGGTGAATTTAATTTAATTAAAGTGCTAGTACTTTATTAATTAAATTAATTTGATCATAGGTTTGTTTAGCTAAATAGATATTCAGGAATTAAATATGATGTATGATTAATGCAGATTTAGGATTTTCTACATTTGACACTTAGGTCGAGTAGAATCAGTTAAAACTCAGAATTGCCTAGTACAATAGGACTTTGATGATCCAGAAGAATGAAAAATGCAACAAAATTGGTTAGGGTTGCAATATGTCAATTTTGGGGTGTTACATTTTGCCCCTCTTTGAATTGATGTGCAAACAACGCATTGATTCAAAGAATAGTTTGATGCCTGAAGCACAGAGGAATAGATTTGGAAATTGATGATGTAAAGATTTTAGAGCCATCTTCAGAACAGAGCTTGAATCTCCGAAATCTAGGTTAGGTTTCCAAGATGCCGGTCAAGTAGAGTTTTCGAGGGTCATCTTTAGAACAAAGCTTGATCCTTAAGGATCCGGGTTAGAATGCCTTGATACCTAATAGATTGATATATTTCACAAGATTGTCCTCAGAACAAGGCTCAACCTTCAAGAGTCAGGGTTAGATTTCCCCAATACCTATCCCAAAAGATAATCAAATAGAGATTTTAGGACTATCTCCAGAACGAAGCTTAGTCCCTCAATATCTAGGCTAGATTACCAAGACACTACTTTAGATAGATATCTTTCACAAGACTATCCCCAGAACAAGGCTCAACCTTCAGGAGTCAGGGTTAGATTGCCCCAATACCTGTCTCAAAACATAGTAAATAAAGGTTTTTAGGACTATCTCTAGAATAGAGCTTAGTCCTCCAATATCTAGGTTAGATTGCCCAGACACTAGTTCGATTGACATCTTTCACAAGGCTATCCCTAGAATGAGGCTTAACCTTCAGGAGTCAGGGTTAGATTACCCTGATACCTGTCTCAAAAGATGGTAAATAGTGGTCCAGAATCATATTTAGGATGGAGCTTGATTATCCGGAGTTATGGTTAGATTTCCCCGATACCTATCCCAAAAAGATAGTTTTTCGAGAGCCATCTCCAGAACGGAGCTTGGTCCTCGAGAATCTTAGTTAGATTGCTCAGATGCTGAAAAGATGACAAGATGTAAGGAACAAAGATGCCCTTATTGATTGAAATTTGTGGAACACCCAGTTTTGACTGTGAGGTATGAAAAACTGAACATGCCCCTAAGTGATGAGATGCCCCTAGCAATGAGGACTTTTGAAAATTAGATCAGATTGATTGGAATAGATTCAATGATGTACTCATCCTGCCCCCTCGGGATTGAAATGGAAAGATGACATGCCATAATGATGATGGAGGGAGAAAAATTGCAGATAGATGTTGAATCAGAGATCAAGAAGAACTCAAAACAGATTATGGAAGAATTCAGAAGATTTAGAATCAATTTCGAGTGATTTTGAGGTCTGGTTGACCAAGTTTGAATAGAGTTGACCATAGTGGAATTTTGAGGAAAAAAGTCAACGATTTAAGAAAATGATGATATGATAAGATTCTGACAAGAAAGCGATGTCAGAAAGTCAACTACACAAGCATCTGATCGCGTCGGTCCCGAAAATTTTAAAATGCAATTTTGAGCGATAAAGAAGTGTCAGATTTTGATTTTGATCCTGAAAATGGGTTGAGCATATAGCTGAAGATAGAGAGCAAGGATCAAACACTTGCTCAGTCATGATGAAACCAAGACTCTAAAGAGGAACTCCCCTATGTATGAACCCAGGAGAATGCAAAGAAGAGAACACTAAATTGCTACCACAATGCAAGTCTAGAATGAAAATGCAATCCTATGCTAGATGCAATATGAAAATGCAATTCTATGCTAGATGCAATATGAAAGTGCAATTCTAGGACATGGTTGTGAGACCCATCGTATAATCATCATCATTGAGTATTTTTTTGGAACATCAAAGTCAATACAATCCTTACTAGCGCCACAATGCAACCATAAGGATATGAATATGACTCTTCATCGGATGAAATGTAGGAAATGAACGTAAGCACTAGGGCACAAAAGCCAAGATGACTTGAACATTGTTTCTAGTTAATGTTGCAAGAGTACACCAGTATCGAGGCATTCAAAGAAAAGATAACCATGAGTGTGATCATGCGTAAACAAACAGATCAATAACAAACAAAACAATAACAAATAGAGTAATAACAAGCAAGGAGATATTACCGACCTCACCATGGCATACAAATAAACAAGATCGGGGGATGTGAGGCTGTTCCACCTTATTGCGGGAGCTCTTATCACATACACCCTATTTATTTGATGTTTTTGGATCATCAAAACTACACCAATCAAGCAGTAGACAAATAAAATATCAATGAAATCCATAAGAATAGACAACATACAAAGAAAGATTCAATCATAGCTTAGCATGTTTCAAAGTTTTTGAATATGTTCATGTTTAGAGGTGTTGAAAAACACCGTTGTGCTTGTGAGTGCATTGTTTTTTATTGTTATCAATAGATGTTTATGTTTGAGGTATCCGATGCATGTTAAAAAACATAGATGTGTCCAAAGATAGTTTTAAAAACATTGTTGATGGTGGTGTTGAAAAACACCAGTTTGTGTCAGTAGTGAGTTGTCCTTGAGAAGTGACAAGATTACTGACTCTAGATGTAAACCAAAGATATGATAAAATGGGGGGCTCGTTCCCCCAAGTAATGATGACTAACTTGACATATGTTGTGAGGAAAAACTAGATGTGATTGCCCCTAGGCATATGGCGTTGAATCAATGTCAAGTCAGGAGGGTTCACAAAGGAACCAGAGTGTCATGAAAGTGACCGAAAGCTATGTACAAACTAAAGCAAAGAATCATCAAGACTGAGTATTGATAGATAGAGCATTGAGTATAACTCCAATTTTAACAAATGTGACCAGTCTCAATAGAATAATGATAGTAGGCAGACGCAGTGAGAACCACTAGTGACTGACGTGAGAGAGATGCTCAAAATGAAGCAATCATAGTATAAGATATACATCAGTAGGAAGACGCGGTGAGAACCACTGGTGATTGATGTGAAAAAGATCCTTTAAAAGATAAAAGGACAATGCCCCCTAGATTAGGAGGGTTTCCCTGAGAGTATGACCAATTTCAATCCATGTAAGTTGGTGTCTTGATGGGAATTAAAAGCAAATGTAAGAAGGAAAGAAGGAAAGCAGCAATGCAAGAAAGAAAAAGTCAAGTGGTGATGTGATAGATATAGCATTGTGGAACAAGAGGCGCCTATTTACCAGGTTTTTACCAATGGTACCTTTTCTCTTTTTCTCTCTCTTTTTTTTTTGTATTTTTCAATTTTTTAATTTTTTTTGTATTTTTGGAATATATGATTTTTTGGAGATACATCAAAGCGCCTATCACTAGGTTTTCACTAAGATGATCATTTTTTCAAGACTTTTTCAGATTTTTAGAATTTTTTCAGGACTTTAGTATATACATGAGCATATTGAAGATGTCTTAGCTGTAGAACCACTTTAGATGAAGAGTGTTGATGGGATCTTTGAGTTGTTCTCCTTCAGTAGTAGAGAGTTGATAGGTACCAGACCCAAACACTACAGTAAAAATATACGGACCGAGCCAATTCAGTTCAAACTTCCCTTTCTAGATCTAATGTTGTTGATTCTTAGGGTTCTCCCTCAGAACAAGGTCACCTGCTTGGAAATCCCTTGGTCGAACCTTCTTGTTATAGCTCTTCAAAATTCTCTTCTGGTATGCTCTCAAGTGATCAAATTCCACTTGGTGAGATTCATCAAGTAATTCTAGCTCTTGTAGCTGAGATATTCTGGTATCTTCATCAGTAATGAGGTCTTTCAGAGAGACTCGCAGAGAAGGAATCTCGACCTCAATAGGTAGCACAACATCTACTCCATAAACTAATGCATAGGGAGTAGCCCCTATTGGTGTTCTTATACTTGTCATGTATGCCCAAAGAGCTAGATTGATCTAGAGATGCCAATCTCGTCCAGATTTATGCACTGTGTGATGCAAGATCTTAAGGATTGTTTTGTTGGATGCTTCTGCCTTTCCATTACCCTGAGGATAATAGATGGAAGACCAATGTTGATTAATTTTAAACTTAGAGTAGAGCTCTATCAAATCCTTCTTTTTAAATTGTCCCCCATTATCCATAATAATGGCTGAGGGTACACCATGCCTATAGATGATGTAGTTGAGAATAAACATAGCTACTATTTTGCCACTGGCAATGGTGATGATAAAATAGTCTGTAGCTATGATGATAAACTTATGTCCATTGGAGGACGAGGGGTAGATCTGACCCACCAAATCAAAGGCCCATTGTTGAAATGGCCAGAAAGTAATGAATGGAATAAGCTCCTTGGCTGGGGCATGAATCAGGTTGCCATGTAATTGACATTGTTTGCAAGACTTAGCAAACTATGTTGCTTCTTTTTCCATATTTGGCCAATAGTAACTAGCTCTAATAAGTTTATGGGCCAATGTCAGGCCATTAGAGTGTGACCCACAGATGCCTTCATGCACCTCTACTAACGCTCATTTGGACTCATCGGGTTCTAAACACCTAAGGAGGGTACCATCTAGACCATGTCTATAAAAGTCATTAGCGATGAGGATGAATCGTGAAGCACTGTGGATTAGGTGACATTTATCATTCTTGGAGTAAGTGTCTGAAATAATTTGGTCACAAAGGTAGGAGAAGATGTGATGGTAGTGGGATGAGTCATGTCCTATGACAGAACAGATCATCCCGGAATCAGGGGAGTCATAGGCCAGGTAGCGTAACGTCTCCACTAGGAATTCATGCCTAAAATCATTTTCACGCATCTATAGCATAGAGGCAAGAGTAGCCATGGCATCTGCTTCTTTATTATCTGCCCTCAGAACCTGCTGAAATTTGATGTGAGTAAAATACTATTTAAGATCATCAACCAACTATTTATAAGGTACCAATTTGTCATCCCTTGTCTGATAGATATCATTGACTTGATTGATGACTAACTATGAGTCTCCAAGAACATTTAGTTTTTCTACCCGCCACTCAAGGGCGATCTTCATACCATTGATTAGGGCTTCATACTCAGTAATGTTGTTTGTACAAGGAAACAACATCTTGTATGCTTTTCGAAAAGAGTATATTTGAGGTGTAATGAATAGTATCCCAGCACCTAACCCCTGTTGGGTAAGTGAACCATCCAAAAACATAGTCCATGATTGATGTGTAAGAAGTAATATGGACTCATCTGGAAATTTAATATGTAATGGTTGATGATCTACTAGAGGTGCTTCTACCAACTAATCTGCTATTGCTTGGCCCTTAATGACTTTCCTTTCCACATATTCAATATCAAATTCACTGAGAAGCATGACCCATTTATCTAGTCTACCTGTGAGGGTAGCTTTACTGAGTAAATATTTTAGAGGGTCAATTTTAGCAATTAGACATGTAGTATGAGCCAGCATATAGTGCCACAATTTTTGTGAAGAAAAAACCACTGCAAGGAAAGCCTTCTCTATAGCATAATATTTCATTTCATATGACACCACAGTCTGACTAATGTAATAGATAGCCCTTTCTTTGTTGTGTTGATCTTCTTGAGCCAATAGGATACCCAATGATGCATCTGTAGCAGAGATATATAGTATAAGTGGCTTCCCATGAATAGGAGGCATCAAGATTGGTGGGTTTCCAAGATACTGCTTGATTTGTGTGAACCCTTTATCACATTCTTTGTTCCATTGATAAGCCGCACCCTTGTGCAAATTTTTGGTAAATGGTTGGGACTTGTCCGCCAGTTGAGAGATAAAACACTGGATAGACTGTAGTTGGCCTTGAAGTCATCTCATTTGTTTGATATTTTTTGGTGGCGGCATTTCCATGATGGATTGTACTTTTGCAGGATCTACTTTAATACCTTTGGCAGAGATGATATAGCCAAGAAATTTTCCAGATGTTATGCCAAATGTGCACTTCTTAGGATTGAGTCTCAGACTGAATTGTTCCATACGATCTAGTATAGGACCTAGATCTACAAGATGTTTCTTTCGATGCATGTTCTTAGCCAAAGTGTCATCCACATAATCTTCTATTGTTTTATGCATCATATCATGAAATATGGTGGTAACAACTCTCTGATATGTAGCACCGACATTTTTGAGTCCAAAGGGCATGACATTCTAACAAAAGGTGCCCCAGGCACATGTGAAAGCTATTTTCTCTTGGTCCTCTAGCGCAATTTTTATCTGGTTATAACTAGAGAAACCATCCATTAGTGAATACATTTCATACCCTGTCATCATATCTATGATCATATCAATATTAGGCAATGGAAAATCATCCTTAGGACATGCCAAATTTAGGTCTCTGAAGTCTGTGTAGACTCTTATATATTTATCATGTTTTGATACTAGAATAATATTAGAGATCCACTCTGTATAATCATTTACTCTGATAAACACTGCCTTAAGCACTTTCTCTAATTCATCTTTGACAAGTAGAGCTACATGTGGATGCATTTTGTGAAGCTTCTACTTGACAGGCTTAACACCTAGTGCAATGGAAAAATGGCGCATGATGAGATTAGGGTCTAACCCGGCATGTTTGAATATTTCCATGCAAAGTTAATCTTTTTTCTTCTGAAGAATGTAGTGAATTCCTCTCTTTCTGCCTCTGATAGTGATTGTGCCAAGTGAATAATCTGAGGTTCTTCCTTTGTACCCAAGTTGATAGGTTGGGTTGGTTCAATAAGAATAGATGATCTTTCCTAAAAATGACTTGGGAGTGCATCAAGTATCTCATCCGCAGGCGCCTCAGAGAGGTTTTCACCCTTGGATACATCTTTTATTTTGACTTTTTTAGGCTCTGATACTACCACAAGGTGGTTTTCACCATCAGAGCGCCTATTTTTTCTTCTTTTTATTTTGTGGCTAATATACTTGATGTCAGCCTTAGTCATGTTGACACTTGCTTTGCTAGTGGGAGACGTTACAAGTTCGATAGCATGTAGGTAATAGGCAAGAGCGTGATCATTCTGGAATGTAAGGACTTCATTAGATGGGGAGGTAGAGTTCCAATCTATAAGCTCGGGATGGTGAAGTGAAAGAGGAGTGACAGGTTCAAGTGCATTCACGGTGTAATCATCAAAGGCATGGACAAGCAAGTCGAGACCCAAAGCGATCTCATCCAGAGGTATAGTCAAATTCCTTTGATTCCTTCCGATCATAGTAAATGACATGTTAACATCTAGGGAGTCAAACTCATGTGACCCTACACTAGACCGTTCACCTAATTTGAGAAGGTTTTCGTATGTATTAGCTGTATCTGTATCTCTGTCAGAAGTGGCATATGACAAGCTGTCAAACTCATATTCATGGGAGTCTTTTTCATCATTAGGTCTCATGTCAAGAACATGAGTGAAATCAACTCTTTGTCCCCAGTTGGGATGAGTTCTACCTAGAATCTCTGCTATGGTGAAATGAGCACCTATTGACCTAGGTACCTCAGTAGTGTTTGTAGTATCAATTGCCTCTTGTGTATTGAGAAGTGACTGGAATTCCTGGTCAAACTGTTCTTGAAAGTGTGGTGGTATGTATAAATTAGTGTGATGACCAGGATCTAGAGGATATATTTTCTTCCACTCCTCATAAGTTAATGGAGCAAGTGAAGTGGTGGTATCAGAATCGCTGTCAGTGTCTACTGTACTGACACATGGTACAAAGTTATCTCACTCAACAAAGAATGTTTCCATGTCTAGAGGAACAGGATAAGGAAAAGTATCCTCATCAGAGCTATCTTCAGGTTCTGCAACTTTAGGTGTTTCTTCAGGAGTTGGTTTCTTATCTTCTCGAGATACAAACTTATTTATTCCCAGTTGGAATGTGATTTTATGGAAGCCTATACCTGTAGAGTCGCATGTTCTGTGACCAATAGCTTCAAGTGGTGCAATCAACCCCTTATGATTTGCCCCTATGGGACCATTTTCTTTATAGCCAAAACATTTCATAATAGATAAACCTTTTCCATACTGCTCAGGTTTTATGTCATACAAAGGAGTATTTTCAGAATTGTCTTCTCCTTTATAGATCCAAGCTTTGATAGCTCTATTTTTAGCTTCTTCTTCTAATGGTACTGTGGCTTGTATAAAGGTACCACCATACTTTGTTGGAGGAGAAACCATAGAAGATTTAGTGTTCTCAGAAGGTCTCCTAAAGGAACGGGAAGACAAAGGCAAAGATGTAATAGACAGCACAGGTTCAATCTGATATCCTCCCATATCAGTTTCTTTGAGTGTCAAGCTCTTTTCCATTTCTTTTAATTTATCCTCAAGGAGTTCAATAGATTCTCTATTGGTAGGAACAAGGATGTCAGTAGATTTTGTGAGGGCATTGCAATCATAGCTTGTACTAACAAGTATAGTCAATTTAGAACCTTGGAATGGGAACTTAATGCACTGATGGTATGTGGAAGGGGCAGCTTCCATTTC
The DNA here is from genome assembly GCA_018584345.1 of Thuja plicata. NCBI lineage: Eukaryota > Viridiplantae > Streptophyta > Pinopsida > Cupressales > Cupressaceae > Thuja > Thuja plicata. Next base: position 24,304 of record MU225603.1, on the reverse strand, counting down.
ATGGATCCATGGCCTTCCTAACAAGATATTGTATGCCAAAGGGATGTTAAGCACTTGACAGATAACATCTCGTTCAACAGGACCAATTCTAATTGGAAAAACAACTAAACCCTTGGATTTACATTCTTCCTCATCATAGGCTTTAATGGTAATCTTTTTGTGAGCATCAATGCAATCTTTTCCATAGCCTAACTCAATAAAAAAAACTAGCAGAGCAAATATTTAGGCCAACACCGTTATCTATGAGAACACGATGAACACGCTTTGGACCTATCATGACTTCAATGTGCAGAGGATTATTATGTGGGTGACTCAAATAATGGTCGTCTTCCTAAGAGAAAGAAAAATAATGTGAGGAGGTCAAGTGACCTACCATAGGTTGAAACCGATCATGATCAAGATCTTTTGGGACATTTTCCTCAGTGAGGGCTTTGTCTAGGATTTCTTTGTGAGCAGGGGAGATTTTCAGGAGCTCAAAAATAGTTATCTGAGCATTAGTACGTTGCAATTGATCAAGAATGATGTAATTGGTAGCATTAGATGAGGAACCCACTTTAGGATTTTTATTAGCAAAATCAACCTTAGCTTTGTCTAAAGGTTGAGTTGATGTAGATATAAAAGGCTCGGGGCCTTTGAGAATGATTTTAGCACGAGATCGAGTAACAACATTAGCGCTCACTTGAGACTATCCTTGTTCAGAGGACTGAGGTGTAGACCCTCACAAAATGAAAGGTGTTTTAGACTTGGAAGTATCTTCCTTTCCCTTGAGAATGAATTTGAAATATTAATTTAAACATTCAATTTTTCTCCCGGACGTAAAACGTGTCACAAAAAAGTTTTAATTTTGCACAATCAGAGGTAAACCCACCTAATATTTTGTAGTGAAATGCTTCCATTTTAAATTTCAAGAACATCGGAGCTCATTTCAAATATTAATTTAAACTTTTAATTTTGCTCAATTAGAGGAAAACTCACCTAATATTTTGATGTCAAATGCTTCTATTTTAAATTGGAAGCATTTGACATCAAAATATTAATTTAAAGTTTCAAATTTTAATTTAAAGTTTCAGTTTTACACAATCAGAGTAAAACCCACATAATATTTTAATGTCAAATGCATCCATTTTAAATATCACAAAGATCGAATCTCGTTTGAAATATTAATTTAAAGTTTCAATTTTGTTCAATCTGTGGAAAACTCACCTAATATTTTGATGTCAAATGCTTCTATTTTAAATTTCACAGAGATTCAAGCTCATTTGAAATATTAATTTCAAGTTTCAATTTTACACAATCAGTGGAAAACCAACCTAATATTTTGATGTCAAATGCTTCCAATTTAAATTTCACAAAGATCGGAGCTCGTTTCAAATATTAATTTTGCTCAATCAAAGGAAAACCCACGTAATATTTTTATGTCAAATGCTTGTATTTTAAATTGGAAGCATTTGACATCAAAATATTGATTTGAAGTTTCAAATATTAATTTAAAGTTTTAGTTTTACACAATCATAGGAAAACCCACATAATATTTTAATGTCAAATGCTTCCATTTTAAATCTCATGAAGATCGGATCTCATTTGAAATATTAATTTAAATTTTCAATTTTGTTCAATCAAAGGAAAACCCACCTAATATTTTGATGTCAAATGCTTCAATTTAAATTTCACAGAGATCCGAGCTCATTTGAAATATTAATTTCAAGTTTCAATTTCACTCAACCAGTGGAAAACCCACCTAATATTTTGATGTCAAATGCTTCCAATTTAAATTTTGAAAAAGATCGGAGCTCATTTGAAATATTAACTTAAAGTTTCAATTTTCTCAATCAAAGGAGAACCCACCTAATATTTTGATGTCAAATGCTTCCATTTTAAATTTCACGAAGATCGGAGCTCATTTGAAAATATTAATTTAAACATTCAATTTTGCTCCCAGACGTAAAACGTGTCACAAAAAAGTTTCAATTTTGCACAATCAGAGGTAAACCCACCTAATATTTTGATGTCAAATGTCTCCATTTTAAATTTCAAGAACATCAAAGCTCATTTGAAATATTAATTTAAACTTTTAATTTTTCTCAATCAGAGGAAAACCCACCTAATATTTTGATGTCAAATGCTTCTATTTTAAATTGGAAGCATTTGACATCAAAATATTAGTTTAAAGTTTCAAATATTAATTTAAAGTTTTAGTTTTACACAATCAGATTAAAACCCACATAATATTTTAATGTCAAATGCTTCCATTTTAAATCTCACAAAGATCGGATCTCGTTTGAAATATTAATTTAAAGTTTCAATTTTGCTCAATCAGAGGAAAACCCACCTAATATTTTGATGTCAAATGCTTCTATTTTAAATTTCACAGAGATCCGAGGTCATTCTAAATATTAATTTCAAGTTTCAATTTTACACAATCAATGGAAAACCCACCTAATATTTTGATGTCAAATGCTTCCAATTTAAATTTCACAAAGATCAGAGGCAAACCCACCTAATATTTTGATGTCAAATGCTTCTATTTTAAATTTCTAGAACATCGGAGCTCATTTGAAATATTAATTTAAACTTTTAACTTTGCTCAATCAGAGGAAAACCCACCTAATATTTTGATGTCAAATGCTTCTATTTTAAATTGGAAGCATTTGACATCAAAATATTGATTTAAAGTTTCAAATATTAATTTAAAGTTTCAGTTTTACATAATCAGAGTAAAAACCACATAATATTTTAATGTCAAATGCTTCCATTTTAAATTTAACGAAGATCGGATCTCGTTTGAAATATTAATTTAAAGTTTCAATTTTGTTCAATCAGAAGAAAACCCACCTAATATTTTGATGTCAAATGCTTCTATTTTAATTTTCACTGAGATCTGAGCTCATTTGAAATATTAATTTTAAGTTTCAATTTTACACAATCAGTGGAAAACCAACCTAATATTTTGATGTCAAATGCTTCCAATTTAATTTCACAAAGATCGAAGCTCGTTTCAAATATTAATTTAAAGTTTAAATTTTCTCAATTAGAGGAGAACCCACCTAATATTTTGATGTCAAATGATTTCATTTTAAATTTCACGAAGATCAGAGCTCATTTGAAATATTAATTTAAACAATCAATTTTGCTTCCGGATGTAAAACGTGTCACAAAAAAGTTTCAATTTTGCTTCCGGATGTAAAACGAGTCACAAAAAAGTTTCAATTTTGCACAATCAGAGGTAAACCCACCTAATATTTTGATGTCAAAGGCTTCCATTTTAAATTTCACGAACATCGAAGCTCATTTGAAATACTAATTTGAACTTTTAATTTTTCTTAATCAGAGGACAACCCACCTAATATTTTGATGTCAAATGCTTCTATTTTAAATTGGAAGCATTTTTCATCAAAATATTAATTTAAAGTTTTAAATATTAATTTCAAGTTTCAGTTTTACACAATCAGAGTAAAACCCACATATTATTTTAATGTCAAATGCTTCCATTTTAAATCTCACGATGATCAGATCTCGTTCAAAATATTAATTTAAAGTTTCAATTTTCTTAATCAGAAGAGAACCCACCTAATATTTTGATGTCAAATTCTTCCATTTTAAATTTCACGAAGATCGGAGCTCATTTGAAATATTAATTTAAACATTCAATTTTGCTCCCGGATGTAAAACCTGTCACAAAAAAGTATCAATTTTGCACAATCAGAGGTAAACCCACCTAATATTTTTATGTCAAATGCTTCCATTTCAAATTTCAAGAACATCGGATCTCATTTGAAATATTAATTTAAAATTTTAATTTTGCTCAATCAGAGGAAAACCCACCTAATATCTTGATGTCAAATGCTTCTATTTTAAATTGGAAGCATTTGACATCAAAATATTAATTTAAAGTTTCAAATATTAATTTAAAGTTTCAATTTTACACAATCAGAGTAAAACCCACATAATATTTTAATGTCAAATGCTTCCATTTTAAATCTCACGAAGATCGGATCTCATTTGAAATATTAATTTAAAGTTTCCATTTTGTTCAATCAGAGGAAAACCGAGCTAATATTTTGATGTCAAATGCTTCTATTTTAAATTTCACAGAGATCCGAGCTCATTTGAAATATTAATTCCAAGTTTCAATTTTACACAATCAGTGGAAAAACCACCTAATATTTTGATGTCAAATGCTTCCAATTTAAATTTCACAAAGATTGGAGCTCGTTTAAAATATTAATTTAAAGGTTCAATTTTCTCAATCAGAGGAGAACCCACCTAATATTTTTATCTCAAATGCTTCCATTTTAAATGTAACGAAGATCCGAGCTCATTTAAAATATTAATTTAAACATAAAATTTTGCTCTCGGACGTAAAATGTGTCACAAAAAAGTTTCAATTTTGCACAATCAGAAGTAAACCCACCTAATATTTTGATGTTAAATTCTTTGATTTTAAATTTCAAGAACATAGGAGGTCATTTGAAATATTAATTTAAACTTTTAATTTTGCTCAATCAGAGGAAAACCCACCTAATATTTTGATGTCAAATGCTTCTATTTTAAATTGGAAGCATTTGACATCAAAATATCAATTTAAAGTTTCAAATATTAATTTAAAGTT
>MU225602.1:1141742-1152371 GCA_018584345.1 Thuja plicata | reverse complement strand
AGGGAGAAATCACCGGTGGATGGAGACAAACTTTACACAAGAAATATACAGCTGAAGTTATGATTCGATGTCCATTAAACCATTAAAAATCAAGTCTTGTTGAGTGCCGCTATAATTAATAACAGAGTTTCCTTCAACATTAGAAGCCTCAGCTTTCCCATATTCACCTCATGTTTCATGACAATGCCAGATAACTTTAGTGAATAGAAAGAGTCTCTTGGTGGAGAATGTCAGATTATAGAAGAAGAAAAAGAAGAAAGTGCAATGGTTAATGGAATATGATTTCTAAGGACCATCCCTTCCCTTACATCGATATTGTCAAAAATAACATACATTCACCCACTCAAGTTTTTCTACTAGTCACTACACCTTATAATCACATAATACTACTGTACCCTGCCTATCATCTAATTCTCAGATTTTCATTCATAAAAAGTTGACCAGGTTTAACCTGTGTTCCAATGTCTAATGTCTTAGTTTTCTAGTTTGAATTCTACCTTGAAATTTCATTGGAATGTCAAATGTAGGCATTAATTCAATTTAGTTTAGATTAATAGTGAGCATTACATTACTTGATTATCTGATTTGTAAGATGCATATGATCTACCCATTCATTTTACTTGTGTAATTTCTGATTCCAATCTGTGGAATAATGCAAAACTGTGATTCATAACAATCATAGGTATAACCTCTAACAATCTCAAAACACATAAAGATAAGTATCATAGGTATACAAGATTTCATAACATCCACATGGAACAAAAAGAAAGTTACACAAGGTCTCTAGGGTACTTGAAACAACCCTAACCCTAATCAGGGTTCCCAAACCATCCAAAACTTATGATAAGTATCCAAAGGATCATAAACATAACACCAAAAGAAAATAAAGTATTCTTCAAGTTTGAACAACCTCTAGGGCCAACCCCAGGTCAGAACCAAACCCTAAACCCTTTCGGAAATCCTAAAAATCAAACTGGAATAGTCCTGCGTAGGTGGAACCCTAAGCTGCGCAGGTGGTGACCTAATATGGGCAGGTGGTACAACCTACATAGGTGGTACTTTTTGCGTAGGTGGTTGCAAATCCTACACAGATGGTGCCCAATTCTGCGCAGGCGGTCAGGACTGTGTGCACTCCGGACAACAACCTCTAGGTTGGACCTTCTGGGTAGAACTGAATAAGATGGAGGCCTGGAAAGTAACATCAGAGAGATACCTTGTTGAGATCTCTCCGGACTCTTTTTGAAACATCCCTTAAACCCATGCTACCTTCATGGTAAATTTGTTTACTCCCTGCCCATCGGTGCAAGGTGCAGAAAGGTGACCACCAGGAGACATGATTCTACTCAAGACAGAAGTCTGCATAATTGTCAACAGAAAGAGGGTCTATCTAGAGGCCAATGCATTCTAAGGTGACAATCCATACAGATGAATAGATAAATAATAGTTCATAAACATTATTCTTCATAAGGTATACATTCATTGTTTAATTCATACCAGACAACATAATACAAAAGATTTTCATTGATCACACACACATAGTAAACAGTAAAACAACCACATCAAAGCATAGCAAACACATGAACATGATTCTTTTTTCTGGGTAGATCCTACCTGGAGTCCTGCGGAGAAACCTCTAAATTGATTCCGATTCCACTCCAGCCAAGCCTATTCTCCTCAAGCCTTCCAATCCATGAGATATCCTCCAAAAGCTTCCCCTAATCTTTCTAATAGTCTCAGATCTGTAGTTCTCTGTAAATAATTTCCCGTTCTCCTCCTAACTTTCTAATCTCTACATCTCCTTCCATAAATATGTTGTAGGATTCATTGCAAGGGAAGTTTCAACCGATGCAACCATCCACAACTATTTTCTAGTTATTAGTTTGAACTTTAATAGTTTTTTAGATAGATTAATGTGTAGATAGTTTCCCAAGAATGCCTTAATTAAACTACCACCTTTGTTACTTATGTTTTAATTTCATGCTTATGGTAAATTCTTTTTATTTTATTCTAGCTTTCCCCTTAGATAAATATTAGTTACTTTCTCCTTTTAAGGGAATAATTATAAATCTAATTATCATTTCACATAATGGTTAATTTATTTCTTAAAGATGAAAAGGCACATAAATAAATAATTACATAAATACACACATATATCAAAACATTTATATAATCATATTCATATAATCATATATATAGACATATGCATATGTGTGCACCCATATGCCTATGTGTATATATATCTATGCAAATATTATTATTAAAACCATGCATTACTGAATACACTTAGAGAAGGCTTATTACCATGCATATAATTCCATCATACCATAATTTATTACTAACCAATAATCTAACCACAAAACAATATTCATCTAGTCCTAGGGACTATAATGAATATCCACAATGATCAAATACCAAGCATCTATTAACGAACATCAATCCAAATCAAAAGACAACCCAAAAAGGACCCAACCCAGGAGCAGGGATCAGGGCTAGGATTAGTCTTGCAAGACTAGGTGTTATCTCTGTCATGACAATGATCGAGGATTTAGAGAGCACACTCAGACCTATGGATCCAGGTGGAGACGATGCTTGGTACCTACAATACTACATCACCAAGGAGAGATACATGTGTATAGAAACATATATACATATATAAGACATTGCAAAAAAATGACCAGGATTGATACATTGTGTGGACCTCAGCTAAGTGAGTAACTATGACTTCGTCCTGGGTCATGAAAACACATCGAACATATATGCAAGCATTAAGCATCATAGGTAATTCATGGAAACACATTAGTCAAAATATAGCATCAGAAGTGGGAAATATTAGAATTCCATTTCTTATTTCATATGCAAGAAGAAGATAAATAATTCTTTTCATAAAGACATTAGTCATAAATAAATATACCAAAACATCTATCTAGGCTTATCAAAGTGTAAACAACTGAAATCATATAGTCCATGTCAAAATGTCCAAAAATAATAGCATAGTCATCGGAGAGGGTATTACATCCTCCTCCCCTAGAATTAGGCTTACTCCTGGAAGCCTACAAATAGATAAGGATAATGAACTCTAAGTTTAGCAGCATCCTCTCAAGTTGCCAAGGTCTCATCATTAAGATTGCATTGGACCCTTTCCTGATCTATAGTACGACCCCTGAGGGTTAGAGCCCATTGTTGTAGGATACATATAGGCTCCAAAGCCAGCTGCTCCTCTGCTACCTGTAAAGCATTCTAGTCCAGTACATGGGTCAAATCAGGAATATATCTTGTAAGTACAGAAACATGAAATACATCATGAATACGAGTGAGGATGGGTGGCAAGGCAAGTTGATAAGAAACTGGTCCTATCCTCTCAAGGACTTCAAAAGGACCAACAAATCAGGGTGCTAGCTTAGAAACTTTTCTGTAATGGATCAGACTCTTTCGCAAACGCACCCTAAGGAACACTCTGTCTCCACGAGATAAATGTACATCAGTTCTATGAGCATTTGCATATTTCTTTTTCCTGTCCTGTGCTGCAATAATGTGTTTGCTGATCTGCTCTACCTGCCATTCCATATCTTGCAACATTTCCGGACCAAGGAGTACCCTATCTTCCAATCGATCCCAACTCAGAGGGGTGTGGCAAGGACGACCATACAAGGCCTGAAATGGGGACATACCGATGGATCTATGGTATCCATTATTATAGGAAAAATCTACCAAGTATAAGTAATCCTCCCAAAGGGTCTGCCTATCTATAACATACATCCTGAGCATATCTTCCAAAACCTGATTGACCCGCTCGATCTGCCCATTAGTTTTTGGATGATAGGCTGAACTAAAGTTGACCTGAATCCCTAATGACTGCTAGAGGGAAGTCCAAAGTGAGGATGTGAAAATTGGATCTCGATCAGAAATAATATTTCTAGGGATTCCATGAAGTCTTACTATTTCCTTCAAAAATACCCTGGCTACTAATGCAGCTATGTATGAGGACTGCATGGGCGTGAAATGTGCTACCTTTGTAAGTTTTTCAACCATAACCATGATAGCATCATGTCTTCATGGGGTAACAGGAAGTCCTATAATGAAATCCATGGAGATAATGTCCCATTTCCATTCTGGAACAAGATGGGGTTGTAGAAGGCCTGTCACATGTTGATGCTCAGCCTTCACTCTCTAACACTCTAGACACCTTGCCACATAATCTTCTATATCCCTATTCATCCCTGACCAATAGTACAACTGACATAGGTCGTAAAACATTTTCACTCCTAGATGTGCTAAATATGGTGCTTTGTGGCTCTCTGCTAAGATAATTGTGTGAATGTCACCTAATAAGGGCACATAAATTCAACCCTGATGTCATACCAACCCATTGGGGTCTAATTAATATCCTAAGAAGCATCCTTCTAGGGGTCTTCCTAATTCCAGTTCTTCCTTAACTTCCCTATTCCATGAGTTTGTAGTGAGGGCTTGCTGGACTTGGCTTCCAAAATCTGTGCTGAGGGAGAGTGCTGACAAGGTATGCCTGCACCGGCTCAGAGCATCAACCAAAATATTCATTTTCCCCTAGATATAATTAACCTCAAAATCATATTCACATAAGAATTCTATCCATCTGAGTTGTCTCTCGTTGAGGTTAGGTTGAGTGAAAATATATTGAAGACTATGGTGATCAGTATGGAGTTCAAAATTGTGCCCTAACAAGAAGTGTCTCCATTTTACTAAGGCATGAACAAATGCTACCAATTTGAGGTCATGGTGGGGTAATTAAGTTCATGGTCCTTTAGCTTTCAAGACCCATAAGCGATAACTTGTCCTTCCTACATAAGGACTGCCCCAATCCCTTCAAGAGAAGCATCAGTACAAACCACAAAATTTCCTGAGGGTTCTGGAACTGTCAAGATGGGTGCAGTGGTCAGCTTTTCTTTCAAACATTAGAAGGAAGCCTCACACTTCTCTCACCATATAAATTTTTTCCCTTTTCTCTACAAGGAAGTGACAGGGTGAGCTATCTGGGAAAATCCCTTGACAAAATGTCAATAATACCCTGCCAGACTCATAAAGTTGCGAACCTCAGAGACATTATTCAGAGTTGGACATTCTACTATAGCCTAAATCTTTGTGGGGTCAACTACTATGCCATTCCCTGAGATGACATCCCCCAGATATTTAACCTCTATCTAGAAAAACTTATATTTTTCTAGATTAGCATAAAGTTGGTTTTCTCTAAGACATTGCAACACTTGGCAAAGATGATCTTCTTGTTCCTCAATTGTTTTGGAGAACACTAAGATGTCATCCAAGAATACTATTACAAATTTGTTCAAATAGGTTATGAACACCTCGTTAATCAAGCTCATCAATACAGAGGGAGCATTAGTTACCCCAAATGGTACTACCATGAACTCGTAGTGACCATACCTGGTAAGAAAATTTGTTCGATGAATATCGGCCTCGTGAATTCTTAGTTGGTGATAGCCTAATTTAAGGTCAATCTTTGAAAATAATTTTTCCCCTTTAATTTGATCAAATAGGTTGTCGATGCGAGGCAAAGGATATCAATTCTTAATGGTGACTTTATTAAGCTATCAGTAATCGATGCACAATCGGAGAGACGCATCCTTCTTCTTAACGAAGTTTAGTAGAGCACCCCAGGGGGAAAAACTGGGTCTGATGAACCCCTTCCCCAAAATTTCTTCTAACTAAAACTTAATTTCCCCAAGTTCTTGTATGGTCATGCGGTATGGAGCTTTATAGATTGGTTCTGCTCCTGGCACAAGCTCTATTCAGAAATCAATGCCCCTTTTTGAAGGCATTCCAGGAATTTCTTTGGAAAAACGTCTCTGAATTCCTGAAGTAAGGGATGATTAAGAGTTATATCCTTACTTTCCCCTTCTTCCAAGATATTAACTGAGACTGCAAACAACTGGCATCCTTTACGCATACACCGCTTGAGTTGCATTACAGATATTATGCAGAGGGAGATGGGTTGCTGAACCCCAACTATCTTCCTCTTTTGTCCTACATCATCAAAACACTGGATGCTTTTATCTTTAAAATCTATGATGGCTTCGTGAGCCTCTAACCAGTCCATTCCCAAAACTACCCCATAAGAACCTAAGGGAATTACTTGAAGGTATACAAGGGTAGAAAGAGGTCCGAGTGCTAACTCACAATTTTGGACACAAGAATCAGAGGCTATCCTTTCCCTGGAGGCTAGCTCTACCAACCACTTATCTTCCTACCTTACTATCGTCAGCCCACATTGCTTAACTAGAGAAGGTGAAATGAAGGAGTTGATGGCTCATGAATCAAATAGAATAGTGGTATAAATACCCCCTAACAAACCTGAGGCTTCGATGACCGAACCCTGATGTTCTACTTGCTTTTGATCCAACATGACAAACACCCTGTGAGATCTACTTGCATCCCCTATGGTAGGTTCTAAGGTGGCCTGCCTATAACTAGAAGCCGGTGCTGATTTCTGAGGACAGTTTACTGCAATATGACCATGTTGTCCACAAGAGTAACACCCTGTATTCCTAACAAAGCTCTTCCCAGAGCCATGAGCATTCGACTGTTGAGAACTGCCTTGGCTACCATTCTATTGTATACTTTGTGTTGGTTGAGGATTTGAATGGCGTCTGACATGCTACCAGTTGCGGGAGTTTCCTGACTGAGACCCACTATTTTTATTGTTATAAGAGAATTTCTTTTTTTGTGGGTTTTGATTTCCCTTAGATGAGGAAGGATAGTTTTTAGGGGCGGATGTTCCTTGATACTGATTTCCTTTGTACCCTGACCTAGAATGAGGGGCATTACTCCCTTGATTATTCATCTAACCTCCCAAACCTAAGGCTGCATCCTGTTCAATAATATGAGCTTTAATGACAGCTTCATTAATAGTTTGAGGCTCGAAGACCCGCACTTGGCCGAAAAATTGACTATTGAGTCCTCTAAGGAAGTGTTTTGTAAGCATGAATTCATCATCTTTATATCCCAAATAAGTCTTGAGCTCAAAGAAGCATCGTTCGTAATCATCAACTGACATGGTTAACTATTTAAAATTATAAAATTCTTCTACCCTCTCACGTCTCCAATGATCAGACAGAAATTGGGCTCTGAAGATCTCTAGGAACAACTCCCAAGATAAGGTGGCTATGTTAATGTGCAATTTCTCTTTTTCTGTTTCCCACCAAGAAGAGGCAAAGTCCCTAAGGTGAATAACTGCAAACTGAGCCTTGGTGTTACTGTGGTATGGATGCATGGAAAATAACCTTTCCAAATCAAGTAGCCATGTTTCAACGGTGGTGTCACTCTGTGCTCCCCTAAATAGGGGTGGATTTTCTCTAAGGAGATCCTGTATGTGAGAAGCTCGGAAAGCATCCTCCTCTATCATCAGATTCATTCTCCTAGGGCTCCTTTCCCTTTCCCTCTCATGGTGGTGGGAGACATTGGACTCATCTCGATGACCCCTATCCTAGCCTGCATCTAGTCTTTGCAATATCTGTTTCAACAATTCCTGCATCTGAGCTCACTGAAAATCCCCTACATGGATATCAGATTATTCCCAACGTCCTTCTTCCTCAAAGTGTTCTTCCTCTTGAGACCCTTCCTGGTGGGACCTCGGAGGCGTGTTCTGTGCATCTCTTCTACCACAGGTAACTGGAGGTATCCTGGGAAATACAAGGAAAATATAAGTCTAAAGGTTCTAGTCCCAATCCTGAGTTCATGGTTTAATGATTGGTGTAAATGTTTAAACACTAAGCTTAATGAGCTAATATACCCTGGGTTCTAGTGTGGCAACCTAGGGCTATGATACCAAGATGTCATGCCCCGCCAGGGAACTAGGAAGAAACTTGAAAGTTTACTAAGTTAAGAATCATTATAGGGTGGTAAATTTTTTATTTTAATTTTTTTTTTAAGTTCAAAAGTAACAAATTCCATTTACAATTTCTCCCTAGGTTCCCCAACGAACAAAACTTAACCATAATTTTTTAAGAAGAACATAAGGTTTCATAACTTTCACTATATCACATTTACTAACATATCTATTCACATGAGCCTTTGCTCTTCTAACTCATTTTAACATTAACTGAACTACCATTCAAGACTTCTTTTCTTTTCAAACATTAAAGGAAACATGCATAAATAAATGAGCTTTCCTAATAACCATTTGATTCTATTTAGAAATAGACAATCCTTGCATTAACAATATAAATATATCAAATTCTTTCACTCTCTTTTACAACCATGAAGTACCATAAATCTGACATGTTTTTCATAAACATAAATTTATACTTTTCTGAATAAATACATTCTTTACATTGAAATATAATTCATCCATTTTCCCTTTTCCTAAAGCTACCCATTGTCTTACATCAATTTGGAATATAAGGTCAATATTATTTACATTGATCTCCTCTTGGGAGGTTACATCAATAAAATACCATTACATGGCCAACAATAAGGAACAGTAAGAAAGTCTTCGTCTTCCACAAATCTGGAGAAAGCACAAGCAGGGTCCATCCACAACTCTACGAGAAATACCTCGATAAATTTTTTACCACCCAACCACGTGGATATCCAAATAGGATCCACTCCCCTGTGCTAGGAAACAAACACCATGATCCACGCAAGAAGGTGATAACTAGGCCATTCCTAAGGAGAGGATAGTGCATTTCCAAAAGCATAAATTGAAAACATAAGAAGAATGCAAAGACACAAATCACAATGGTATAAAATCTAAGACACACTAGGTGAGTTTCATCGCATAGCCCTCACCCCTTGGGTTATCCTGGTAAGCCACTCTGGGCCCCGACCCCTAAGTAGGCACATGTGGAACCAAACATCTCTCATAGGGATGAGACTGTCTGATTGTGCTATCGCAATAGCACCTTCTCCCACTCCCATCCGTAGCCTTTACTAGCACTACTGGCATGGGCGAGGCTTATCTTAGTTAATGTGTAGTTCCCTTCCCATAAATTATTATTGTTATCACTGGATTAAACAACTCCATAGTGGGTTATCCTGGTATGAGCCACTTAGGGCCCCGACCCCCACTGTGAGCCACTCACCTAGTGCTCCTAGGTTTCCTACCTCTAAAAATCTCAAAACACATAAAGATAAGTATCATAGGTGTACAAGATTTCATAACATCCACATGGAACAAAATTAAAGTTACACAAGGTCTCTAGGGTACTTGAAACAACCCTAACCCTAATCAGGGTTCCCAAACCATCCAAATCTTATGATAAGTATCCAAAGGATTATAAACATAACACCAAATGAAAATAAAGTATTATACAAGTTTGAACAACCTCTAGGGCCAACCCCGGGTCATAACCAAACCCTAAACCCTTCTAGAAACCCTAAAAATCAAACTGGAAGAGCCCTGCGCAGGTGGAACCCTAAGCTGCATAGGTGGTGACCTAATCTGCATAGGTGGTACAACCTTCATAGGTGGTGATTTCTACATAGGTGGTCATGTATCCTATGTAGGTGGTGCCCATTTCTACGCAGGTGGTCAGGATTGTGTGCACTCCAGACAACAACCTCCAGATTGGACCTTCTGGGCAGAAATGGATAAGATGCAGGCCTGGAAAGTAACATCAAAGAGATACCCAGTTGAGATCTCTCGGTTCTCTTTCTAAAACATCCATCAAACCCATTCTATCTTTGTGGTAAATCTATTTAGTTCCTACCCATCGGTGCAAGGTGCAGAAAGGTGACCTCCAGGAGACATGATTCTACTCAAGACATAAATTTGCATAATTATCAATAGAAAGAGGGTCTATCTAGAGCCCAATGCATTCTAAGGTGACTATCCATACAGAGGAATAGATAAATAATATTTCATAAACATTATTATTCATAAGGTATACATTCATTGTTTAATTCATACTAGACAACATAATACAAAAGATTTCCATTGATCACACACACATAGTAAACAGTAAAACAACCACTTCAAAGCATAGCAAACACATGAACAAGATTCTCTTTTCTGGGTAGATCCTACTTGGATTCCTGCAGAGAAACCTCTGAATTGCTTCTGATTCCACTCTAGCCAAGCCTATTCTCCTCAAGCCTTCCAATCCACGAGATATCCTCCAAAAGCTTCCCCTAATCTTTCTAATAGTTTTAGATCTATAGTTCTCTATAAATAATTCCCCATTATCCTCCTAAATTTCTAATCTCTACATCTCCTTCCATAAATATGTTGTAGGATTGGTTGCACGGGAAGTTTCAATCGATGCAACCATCCACAACTATTTTCTGGTTATTAGTTTGAACTTTAATAGTTTTTTATATAGATTAATGTGTAGATAGTTTTCCTGAGAATGCCTTAATTAAACTACCACCTTTGTTACTTATGTTTTAATTTCATGCTTAAGGTAAATTAGTTTTATTTTATTCTAGCTTTCCCTTACTTAAATATTAGTTACTTTCTCCTTTTAAGGGAACAATTATAAATCTAGTTATCATTTCACGTAATGGTTAATTTATTTCTTAAAGATAAAAAGGCACGTAAATAAATAATTACATAAACACACACATATATTAAAACATTTATATAAGCATATTCATATAATCATATATATAGACATATGCATATGTGTGCACCCATATGCC
>MU225602.1:1114475-1124831 GCA_018584345.1 Thuja plicata | reverse complement strand
ATTTAAAAATGACTTCATCAATACTTATCTGCACTTGTAAACCTTCTCACTTACACCAAATATCATGCACAACTCCTTATAATGCACATACATTAATGATTTTATCCTAT
Source organism: Thuja plicata (assembly GCA_018584345.1). Taxonomy (NCBI): domain Eukaryota; kingdom Viridiplantae; phylum Streptophyta; class Pinopsida; order Cupressales; family Cupressaceae; genus Thuja; species Thuja plicata. Next base: position 1,124,721 of record MU225602.1, on the reverse strand, counting down.
ATATTATATCAAAGTAAAAAATACATCAATTAGGCTGACCTAATTAGATGAAACATGTAGAACATAACAATCACCCCCAAAATACTTTCTCTAGTGCATTGTGAAAGGAGGAAAATGTGGGAAGCTTCATACCATGTTGGAACACCATCCTATTACACATAAATCATTGCCTTCAACTCCTCCCACTACCACAAGATCCCAAATTACTTAAGTTTCTCCAAGAAATAAGACTGATAATGCAAGCCTACCAAATAAACTTAAATTAAGACATGGACCTCCATAACACTTGTAGATGCATAACATAAAATATCATAACACCTGTAGATGCATAACGTAACATATCATAACATATGAATTAAATTTTAGGGTGTGTGTATCTATTTTATTGTTGATGAAATTTTATTCCATTGGTTTAATATTTTATGTGGAAGTGTTAAGTCATGGGGAGTTTAGTTAAAAAGGGAGTTGTTACTTCATTTTTTTTCTAAACTTGATTTTTATAATATTTTTGGGAGTTTTTTTCAAGAAAATAAATAGAAATTCAAATTTGAAGGAAAGACAAATTTTTATGGTGGTTCCTTGGTGCATTTCTTCCATTCCTCGAAAGTTTCAACTCTTTTGGTGAAGGATTTTGCAAGTTACAAGAGTTTTGTGGGTTTCTTTGGAAGTTGAGAGGTATGATTGATCTTTTCCATCTTTTCTTGGATTGAATCTATTGTTTTTTTTAATGTATAATTGGTTTAAATACTTGAATTAAGATTTCCAAGGAGGAGATTAAGATATTTGTGGAGAAAAATTGGAGCTTTATGTTTGTTTGTATGCATTTTGATGGATGAGGGTTTGGAACACATTTTTTGGGTTGGAGCCTTCATTTATATGTATTTGGCAAATATGAATGCATTTTTGGTATGTTCTTAATGTAAGTTCAAATGGATTTTATCATTTTCTTGAGATTTGGAATTTCAATTTTGCTGATTTTTTGGTCCTTTAGGCCCAAGTCTGAGTTTTATGCCTCTGTGAATTTTAAGTGAATCATTTATTGTAATTTGATATTGTTGTGGACACGAGAGAGAAATGTCAAGCCAATGAATACATGGTGGTAGTTAATTATTCTATCTTTATAAGGTCTCAAATATGAGATGGACATTCTTAACTTGTGAAAATAGGTCTTGTGTGTGTATGGGGTAGATTTGGTTATGACCCCACATGGACGAAATGAGTACACAATGACCAAAGGGAAATGCCGACAATTTCCCCTTGTGAGTGTGTTTGAGAGTGAGACCTCATTTATTTCCATGTTGGTTGTGTATTTGTGTGTGAGTTGTGTGGGTGTGTGGCCAATTGTGGAATTGGCTCCCAATGCAGGGACCAGGACACAAAGGGGCCACTAGGGTAACCCATGATTACAAAGTCCTTAATCAAGTGATAACATAAATAAAATTAACTGAGTAAAAGGATTAATCAAGATAAATATGAATATGTGGGTCTTGATGTACTAGCCACAGATATTCCTCCTATGTTCCTTGTGGGCTCCCATTAGCCAATGACATAGTGGAGAAGTTTCCGGGTGTACTGGCATGTCAAGCACCTCATATCCATGATAGGATTACTTGGCACCACATGTGATAGATAGATATGCAATGACAATCTTAGTCTTGGACTACACACCCCCTTAGATTGTCATGTGAGTTAGTGGTCATGTGTTGTTGGGTTTGTGAAACTTGCATATTGGTAATGGACTTGACTTAGCTTGTGACTTAATCAAATGTGTGTGAATGTAGTATCTTAGAATCAGTGTGATATTAATTTTGTGGGATGCAATGTGTTATGATATTTTATGTGTGTGTCTTATATGTGTACCTTTTTTGTGATGTATGAGATACATGGTTATCTTTGTGAGTATTATGGGAGAAGGCATGATGGTTCCTCGTGGTTGGGTGGTGTGACCGACTATTGTTGGGAACTGATGAATAGATATCGAGCGGTCTCAAATGTTAGTTATATAAAACTCATTTGGACTTGAGGCTCATTTCATTTTATTCTTATTAGTAGCTTGGATGGTACCTTACTACTTCACTAGAGTAGATATGTATATTTTTTGGTACATTGGAATATCATATGTGATTTTGATAGTCTAGTATATTCATGGAGTTGATGTACTTTATTTATTTTTAAATTCATGTTTACGCATACTTGTGCTTTGGATGGATGTAATTCATTGTCCTACTTGCGACATGAATGGACACACATTTCATGAATGCAGGAAAAAGATAAAGAAAGTTCAGAAACCTAAAGAAAAAGAAAATGCATATCAACCAAGATGAGTCAGTAATACACATGTTTGGGATTACAACACTTGGGTAAATTGCACAACAGGTGGTGGATATGGACATATAGTTGTTAACTATATGAGGAGATGGATAAGAAGATCTATAAATTGTACTAACCCTGGAATGGTATGCTTACACTGTCATAAGGTCGGTCACTTAAGTAAAAACTGCAGAGACCGAGTGATAGATCCAAGCACTTTTGCAAATGGAAATACTATTGAAGACATCATGAGAATGAGAAATAAAATGTAGAGGAGAGCTTCAAAAAATTATAATGCTAGACCAAGCACTATATTCGATGACACCTCATCTAGTGGATCAGGTGATTCTACCACCCCCACCTAAGTAATACAAGTAAGTATGGAACTGCACTCTACAAAGCTGTATTTTACATCAGTTCCTATATTCATTGAGAATATGCCAAATATCAAATGAATGAATATGCACTATGGTATTGCATGTTATGTTTTGTGAATCTATTCTAGTCGGTCAATATCAACCGAGCATAAACTACACGTCGGTGATCATGTGAAAGACAACTGAGTTTACACTATGTATTGTGCATTGTATACTCACTAAGCTAAATACTTTGGTGTGTTGACCGAGCATATCTATTTTTTTGACTGAGTGTTAGGTGGAGCATTTAATGCATCACTTAGGGTATTTTTCTATAAAAAATGCAACATGGACTCATTTTTTCACCCAACATTAAAAAGAAAATTTTAGAGTGCAGAAGAGTGATTCAGAGAAACTACATTGCAGAGTGATTCACAAAACCTTCAAAGCTACTCCAACAGATTTCAAGCATTCGCAGCAAACATCCATTGAGTATCTAGACTCACCGAGTTAGCAGGTTATTTGTGAAGAAGCCCTAAATTAATGAACAATGGAATCCACTTCATGAACCTCAAAGATAAAGATGGAAAAGGATAATTAGGTCATTTTAATAAAGAACTTGACCTATGAGGAACCTAACTACAAGTTTTTCCCTAAGTTTGCTACTCAACCTGATGACAAAGGAGCATTTTTGAGTATCGCACCTAGGGTTTTACTAGTTGAAGACATCCGTGCATACATCTACTACAAATTTGAAGAGATTGGAGACTTTGAGATTGAGGAAGCTTATCAGAAGCTATGCAAGGATGGTAACCTAAGGGACATGTACAATCACATTGAAGTGAAAGGGTTAACCAATTCCCTACTATTCTCAAAATATTTCAAAACGGAATGGATTCGCATTGTGCTCAGCCAATTGCATGACAGAAATATGTGGTTAGATGAAACCAAGAAAATCACAAAGGATGTGATTCACACAGTAACTGGTTACCCTATAACCAAAAAAGAAAAATACCTAAGACACCCTGGATGCCCAGAGATTGAAAAGTTAACTGGAGCCGAGTGGGACGACAGAGGTATGAAAATGAAATCAATCACCGACCCTACAATGAAATTTGGTGCATATGTGATTGGATATAAAATATTACAAGAAAGTAGAGTGAACAGAGTTTCTTGTGGAATAGTCAACACTGCAAACAAAATAGTGGAAAATGGAGTGCAACTTGATCTATTCGAGTTTCTACTGAAACAACTTGAAGAAAACATCAGAATAATTAGATCAGCCTGATCTAATACATGTAATTTCAGTTCCCTATTAATGTTCACATTCTTTTACTTCCAAAATTTCTTTCCTTCCATCAGTAATGTCACTTGCAACACCAACCGACCTATCACAACACAAATTAGTGACTACATTAAATCACTAGGAGACAATTTCATACCTCTATTTGATGCTTACTTTACATCATTAAAGAATAGGATGCAGAAGAGGATGAAATTATATGTACAGTTGGTTGAACAATACAAGGATGAGATATGTTTTGTAGTTGACATTGACACAACACTCATCGAACATGCCAACCCAAGAACAACATGGTTACCACCATTAGACTATGAAATTGACATAGATCTGGCTACAAGAGCTATTGAAGTCATACTAAACAAACTAGTTGACAAATATTTAAGCAGATTTAGCACATATGAGGAAGCCAAGTCAAGAATTAAGGCTGGTTTAGTAGTCAAGAAAATAGGGAAGAAGAAAACAAGAATGGTGAATACACTTCGGAAGAAATTTTTGGTAACTGATGAAGAATTTGAATAATCAGTAGACATCATCGAGGGACAGACACCTATCGGTGAAAGTAAATAATTAAGTGATTCAGAGTCTATCGAATCAGATGCAGAGCCACCACAGTCCAAGAAAACAAAAGTTACTAAAGTAACAACTGCATCTAGAAAAAGGATCAAAACAACAAAGGTAGACTCACCACCCTTAAAGAAAGGCATTGTAAGAACATATCATAAAAGAAAAGCCTCAACTAAGCAACCAACACTGAGACAATGAAAAAAAATATGTAAGAGGAAGATAAGAAAATGATGATACTGAAGAAGATGAAAGAGAACAAAGAATCCAAGCAGAAAAGGAAAAAATACCAAAGACAATTGATACAATTGCAGAGTCAATGGTCAACACAGGCAGTTTATAACATCATAAGATTAGAAAATGGGGAACTCTATTTACCGAGGATCAAAACAAAATAGAAAAGGAAATTATTAAGATGATGGTAGCTTACAAATATGTACCCATACAATTTGGTAATCATATTCCACAGGAGCTACAAGACAAGATATCAGCTAGATGGAAAATTGCATTGCACATGAAGAAACAGATGAGAGAGATCCTTAGCTACATTCATACCCAATCCCTCAGTTAAAGAAATTGACTCAACCATGAAGGAGTATGCCAAGAATTTTTCTACAAAATCCAGAGGATAGAAAGTATTATAGAACAAGTTAGAAGATATTGACATAGAGAGAAATAAGATTTGGACTCAAATCTTTAATCCACCAAAGCAGGTACTAGCTATAACTGAGATTGCTTACACTGAGGAGAAGGAGGCCACACCGAGCACCGAGCACATATTCATCAACTACATTGTGGATGTCATTTCTATTGACTTAACCACATAAGCAAGTAAAGTAATGGATGATATCTGATATATTGAAATCATTAGGGAAAACACCAGTTATAACTATAAAAAATATCACTCAAGGGGATCCTGATGATGATGCCAAGGCTGATGAAGATGTCACTAATGCCACCGAACAAATAAATGAATATGACACTACTGACGTTGCACAGACATTTGTACTAGGTAATATGTCTTACTTGAAAAAAGAAATCAATATAATGACTGAATCACAATAGACACCACCTGAGACTGAAGAAAAAACACCAATGGACAAAGGTGATGAGCAAGGGGAGAAGAAAAATACCAGTGGAGAGCACAAACCAAGTGATGCACCCACTGAGAACATTGGAGATGCAGACAAGGTTGCAGGTGAAGAAAAAGTTGAAGTAGAGACGTCTACAACTGACCAATGGGTCTAGAATGTGCACCCTAGACAAGGCACCACACCTCCCAAGAAATAAATGACTAAAACTAAGAAAAAGAATGCTCTTGCTATAGTACTTCATTCCCCTGCTAGAAGCAACATTTAGAAGAAGAAAAACAACAATAAAGGAAGAAAATCCCCAGTCACACTCGATAAGATCATAGACATACCCAACTGTGATCCAAAAACACTTGATGCTGAGTCCCTAACAAGATATGGGGAGCTATGAAAAAGAAAAGAACTATAGGAAAAGCTCGGATAGGAGCACAAAAATTCACAAGTCCTGGAAACAACAAAGGAAATTCTATTGCAAGTAGTGCCTGACACCAAGATTGATAAAACTGCACCCATTATTTTTCAACTTGCAGTTTTGACTAAGGCAATCACAACACAAAATGTAGACGCTGAGAAGGTCATTAAGGAATTAGCATAAGAGAAGTGTCAATACAAACTCACTGAGAAAATCATCAATGAAGTGGCAGAGAATAAGGTGAAACTTTTTGAACTAGTAGCTACATTAGAACATGTTATTTTAGAAGTAGTTACCTTAGTTCAAAAAGTTGTGCACTCTAGAGAACTTCACTACCGAGCATAGTGAACAGATAGCTAAGATAGATGAAGATCTAAAACATAGTGCACTAAGTCTATCAACCGAGCCAAATGCATTCCAATTGCATTATAAAAAGATTGTTTAATCTAAATGGTTAAGACTTGAAATACAAAAGACAGAAAGAAAAATTAGAGATGAAGTAACTGAGCAACAAGCCATGTTACTACCGAATCTCACATTGTTGTTAACACACATGACTATGAAAGAGACTCTAATTGCCACCCCAGAGATGTTAGTAGCAGAAAGAACATATGACATGCATGCTCAAATCACTTTGGATAAAATGACCCTAGAACACTTGAAGGAGAAATGGGAAAATCTAATGGGATCCATTCAGCAATCTCATTCACACATTTTTGACAAGTTATAAGTTCAACATCTTTGTCATTAATTTCAAAAAAGGGGGAAACATGTACATACAATGTATCTACATACCAAGGCATACACATAGGGGGGGTCATAGTAAAGGTAAAATACTTGGTGTATATACTATGCATATCAATTTTTGATACTAATCCCAAAGGGGGACATTGATAATCCATAAAGGATCAGAAGTTGTCATTAGTATATAAGCAGACAATTTTTGTCGGTTGGTCATGATCACCGAGCGCAGTGATCACTGAGTGAAAACATTCACTAAGCACTGTGATAACCAAGATGTTTTGAACATCAAGTGATATCACTATCACCGATAAGTATATCAACCGAGCGACATCACTAAGCACCAGTCTACACTGAGATACAACATTTCACTGAAAAAAGTAGATCTCAACTACATGTCAGCTAAAGCACTTTAATCTTTAAAACATATTTTTTCTTAGCTGGATAACCATTTTTTTGTGGATCAAGAATTTTTTTAATAGTGGATGTAATTAGATAACTAATTGTATTCTTGCAAACTAGGAGATCAAGGTCAAGTTGTAAACATTTGATCTTAGAGTTTTTCAAGAAAAGTGTGAACCCTAATTAGGTCAAATCTTTTGTATATAGATGTAATAATCAATTAAGAATGGGATGATTATATCCTCCAAGGATATCTATGGATCATAGAGAGAGTTTAATGCACAAGGACAGATAAAGGAGAATTCAGTTTATAAAGAACTACATACATGGCTACCGAACATAACAAATGTATTATCCATTACAATAAGGTGATATATATTTTGCGTACTTAATGGATCTGTAATCAAAAATTTGAGATTGCAACAATCAGGTCATATATTTTGTTACTCTCTAACAATTGTAGCAAACAACAAAATCTTTTCACAAGGTGGACTTAGCAGTCTTATTGTAAATCTCTTAACCGAGTGCACAATTACAATGTGTTGCTAAAATTGCTTTACCGATTAGACTTAACAAGTCTGACATGTTACTCCTAATAGAGTAAGATCATCAAAGTGATCACAACTTGTAGCCCTAAAATGAACCTTCCATTCTGCAGATAGTGAAGCTTTGTGAGTTTTATCCCCGCCGCATTTTTTACCTTCTAACAAGGGTTTCTGTGTTATCAAATACTTGTGTCATGTGTAAATGAGTTTCATGAATGTTTCAATGTTTGTTTACATACATTTACATTTATGCTATGATATTTCATGCATGAAGTAGAAAGCTACAGTGGTCAGTTATCTAAGTAATGAGTAATAAGGTTTAATTTATAAAAAAATTTAAGGTTACTGATTCACCCTTCCCCACTTAGTACACACCCTTCCATTATTCCAACATTTTGTGTAATTTATTTCTAAACAAATAATAATATATTATTTTTTTACTACAACCCTTTTTTAATATAAAAATTCACGTATCTGACCACCTTAACTTGGTCAAAATGTAATAATTTTTTTTCTTTACTATGTGAGGCATAGAATTTGACGCATGTTTTGGATTTGAAAAATGTTATACCATTTGAAATTTGTAGATGTTTTCCAATCAACCTATCAATCAGGATTTTACACATAATCCAATTAGAAAATAAATAATTTTTTTTTATTAAACTCAAAACTTGACATAATGTATATTAATGGGAAGTTGAGAATCTGCTTAAGAAGTCCTTTTTGTTTCATCAATTTTGGATAAAAAAGGTGTCAACTATAAGGTAGAAGTCTGGAAGCATAGGAAGATTTCAAAAACATGGTTTTTGGGTTGACTTTTTAGGTTTTCCATTCCCAAGCCAAACCCCATAGCAATCCCAAGGAAAATCTATGAGTTGGTGATTTGTCTCAGAGGTATATGATATTAGATACCTTGGCAATGGTGCCAACGATCAAATGTGGGCACCATTGCAAAAGTTTGCAATTCTCGCAGTCTTAGTATCCAATATCAGATGTTAATTAATAATTTTGTTTAGGTATTATAAACATTATATATAATATAATATTATAATAGTATAATATGTATTATATATTAATATAATATAATAATAGTATAATATATAATACATATTATACTATTATAATACTATATAATATATAATATATTATAATATTATAATATAGATTTTCCCACCTCAAGGGTCTGATATGTAAGATTGTACCCTTAATTAATATGCTAAGCTTACTTATTTCTTGCAACCCAAATGAATGCCACTCTCCCCTTAGGACCCATTAGAGTGGTTCTAGGATATATTATTGACCCCTTAGGGCCCCTTGTGACACCCATTTCCAATTAATGTGTCATAGGAGTCCTAGGACACATTAATGTATGTTGAGGGGTCCTGATGGGTCTTAAATGGTCCCAAGATATACTACGACCCCCTAGGACCACTTATGAACCTCACGACCCCCATTATCCATTAATTTATCCCATGAGTCCCTAGGAGACATTAATGTATGGTAAGCAGTCGTAAGGGTTCTCTCTCTCTCTCTGTATATATATATATATATATATCTAAAATTTGTACTATATATACAATGCATTAAGAGTAATTTGTAGTATAAGTATCTGATATTTGATACTTTGGCAATGGTGCAAATGGTAAAATTTTGGAATTTCCATGCTCTTAGTATCTAATGTTGGATACCTTGGAAATGGAACCAACGACCAAATGTTGGCACCATTGTATACAACATTTTCATACTCCTAATATCTGATATCAGATAATATTCAATATTAGATACTTGATAAACAAAAATATTGCAGTACAGGCCATTTTTTTATTTGAACCGACCCTAAATTATTTATGTCTATGACATTCATAGGTTTTCAGATTGCAACAAACAAAATAACAAATCTTTGAGAATTTTTTTCTCAAATTCTTGTTTGGCAATCATATTTGGTCACCTTTTTGGTGGTATAATGGGGAGCAATAGTTGTCAAAAGCATAAATGAAAGAGAAGGCTTACAAAATATGAAATTCAAGCATATAGACAAAGAGATAGGGAATATCATAGGAAGATGATACAAGGTATGTTAAATATTAGTGAAGTTGAGGCCCAAGGTCCACCTGTAAATGTTATTTCAAGTAAGGAGGAGATTGAATTTGGAAATTTGAATATAATTTTTACTATGATAATGAAAATGTAGAGATTCAAAATGAAAATGTAGAGATTGGGAATGAAAATTCAGTGATTGATAATGAAATATAGAGATTGGAAATGAAAATATAGAGATTGGGAATGAAAATGTAGAGATTGGTCATGAAAATTCTGCACAAGATAATCCATTTCAGATTGGCATAAAAAATAATATTCATGAACCAAATGAATGTTATACATCTCCAAATTACATGAGAAATAAAGTTCCTTATGTTGAAAAAGAACAAACTTCAAATTCAAGACCTTCAAGAACACCTAAATGGTTACTTGAAATCAATGAGAATATTATGAGCAATTTTGAAGGGAAGAGATCAATAAAAACC
>MU225602.1:1052669-1071462 GCA_018584345.1 Thuja plicata | reverse complement strand
AGTAGTGATTGGATCTGGGATCCAATGTCATCAATAAGTCCTCAATTGTAAGACAAGGGGACACTAGGTGATGTTATAAACCTAGTTGTCCACCTTAGTAAATTTGGACAATATTGGGTAGATTAGGATAGAATAGTCTAGGGCACCTAAGGAAGGGTAGAAATGTTATTTTAATCCTTCTAAGGTCCCCTATGGAGTCAAAACACAAAACTTTGCAAGTTTAGTCACATTTGACAATTTTTGTTAAAAGTTGTCAAAATTGTCAATGTTGCATAGTGCAACTTCTTGTCTAAATATGCAAATTTTGAATCCCAACATTCACAACCATTTTTATCAGTTGGAACTACTTAGGAAATGTATGAAAAGGTTGGTGGAGTGAATCGATTGTAAATTTTTGACATTGAAATCAATAAAATTCAACTATTTTTCTGTATTTCCAACTATTTTTTTGAGTTTTACAGATCTATACAGATCCCAATGCATCATTGAAGGATTGAGAAATTTTTTCCAGTGTCTTAGTTGAATGTTACAAGTTCTTTGAAGGTTTGAAGTGCAGGGGATTGAAAGTTATCCAATTCTGATTGCCCAATGGTCACAGGAAGGCCCTAACTAGGGTTTTGAAGCAAAAGTCCTCTTTCCCAGAGACTCCACAATGGGAAAAATCTAAGCCTTGGTGGAGAGAAAGGAGGGAGGATTTAATTTAATAATTTTGAGGTCTTAAATCAGGAGGCAGTCGATGGAGGGAGAAAATATTAAAACCTCTGGACATGCATCTAGATGTGACTGTCTAGAATTGGGTTTTTAAGGCACAACTCGGACCAGGGGTGGAATGGAAGTCTAAATCCTTGGATTTAAAAGTTTTGTGTGATCCAAAAAGTGTTCCAATTGGAGGTATTTTAAATTCAATTGATATTCAAATACTTGCTTTGTAAAAGTGGCCTAATATCCCTATTAGGCCTATGAGAGAATGGAGGACAACAAGAGTTAGGGGATTGGTCAAGAGCCCTAACTTGGAGAGTTTTGTTAGTAGATGGATTGAAGAGTTTGAGGGTGGTCATGACTTTCTTTGGTGGAGTTCCAAGTAAGTTTCCTTCAAGAATCCATATTTTCTCCTTGTAGCCCTATATAGGATTAGGTGCCTAAATTGGGTTTCAGAGATATCCTCGTGTGGGATTTGTGTTTCAATATATCTAAAAGTGATGTCTAGCATTAATAGAACCCTTGTTCCATCCCTGGATTAACTGGTTCTAGTTGTGTCATACAATGCCCTTAAGGGTGTTGAAGATTGGGTGGAAGACCTAGTCTTATCATTGTGGGTTTTAGGAACTCTTTGGTAGAGCCCTAGATTGTGTGGGAGTAGGGATATTCTAGACCCCTAGTGAGTTATCTTGACATAGTTTGGGGCTATGCTCCAAGTGGTATCAGAGCAACTAGTGGACCTTTGGAAGAAGACAAGTTGTGCAACCACGGCGGATGGTGGTGAAGAAAGTGAACTTCCTAATAGGATGTCCAATGCAGAATTGTTGAGAGTGGTGAAAGAGCATGATGCAGAGAGGAAGTTGATGAGTCAGGAAATGGAAAGACTCAAGGAACAAGTCAAGAGAGGGAGTAGTGGGAACTCTGGAGTTGAAGAGGAGGGGAGTGATGAAGAGACCCCTTTGCAGGAGGATGAAGAAGAAGTCCCTGCAAAATAAAGACTTCTCTTGAAGACTTTGAAATCCATGGAAAGAAGGACCATGGAAACTAAACTTGATCTACCTATTTATAATGGGAAGATGGATCCAGAAGAAGTAATGGATTAGATTGATGCACTCACTAGTTTCTTTGAATGTGAGGAGATACCAGAGCATTAGAAGGTTAAGATAGAAAAGTCCAAGTTGAAGGGATCTTCCCTAACTTGGTGGAACTTCACTCAAGCAGAGAGGGTGAAGATGGAAAAGAATCCAGTTAGCACTTGGAAGAAGATGGTGACCTTGGTGAAGGAAGCCTATGTGCTTGAAGACTATAAAGTTCAACTTCATAGGAAGAGACAAAGTTTAAGAAAGAAGGAGATGGATATCTCAAAATATACCGAGGAATTCCATAAACTTACCATGAAATCTAAGTTAGTGTAACCAGAGAGTGTCAAACTTGCTAGATATATGCAAGGGTTGATGATAAACATCCAAGATGAACTATGTTTGTGTTCCCCTACTACTGTCCAAAGGTGTTATCAATTAGCACTGAAATTTGAGGAAAAACTCAAGAGGAGACAAGAGAAAAGTGGAAGAGGCAGGGGAAAGAGAGACTTTGGTAGTAGAGGAAGAGGGATAAATAGTGGTAGAGGGAAAGCTCCTAGGAATTTTGGAGAAACCAGTCATAGAGAAACCATTCAAGAGAACTCTTTTAGAGAAAGTAGTTCTAGAGGATCCTATAGTTGAGGAAGGAGAGGAGATTCAAGGGGAAGGTTTGGAGGAAGAATTTCAGGACCTCCAAGGTGTTACAGATGTAACCAACTAGGGAACTTAGCATCCAAGTGTCTAGAGAAAGCAAGCAATCAGGAAGAGAGAAGGGCAAACATGGTTAGGGAAGAAGAAAACCAAGGAGACAATGCACATGGTTCTAATGCACCACCTGAGGAAGGAGAAGTCCTCATGATGAGAAGGAAATTTTTGAAGGCTCCAAGCACTCAAGAACCCCCTTAGAGGAAGAGTCTATTCAGGACCACTTGCAAAGTGGGAGACAAAGTTTGCAAGATGGTGATTGACAGTGGGTCTACAGACAATTTGGTGTCAGAAGAAGCAGTAAAGAAACTAAAGTTGAGGAGGGTGCCCCATCCAAACCCTTACAAGGTATCATGGATCACAAAGAAGCAACAAACTATCATAGAAGAGAAAGCTTGGGTGGAATTCCAACTTGGGAATTACAAAGATAAAGTTCTCTGTGACATTGTTCCAATGGATGCCTGCCATTTTCTACATGAGAGACCTTGGAAATATGATGTGGAGGCTTACCATGATGGAAGGTTGAATATATACACCATCAACTAAAAAGGTAACATTCTTACCACTTTCTAATTCTGCAGAAGAACAAAAAGATTCTAAATTTTTGTTTGTTGGTGAAAAAGAGTTTTTAAAAACTTTGAAAGAGGAGAAGACTCCTTTCTATGCCCTAGTCATTTTACCTAAGGATGAAAAACCTCAGAAGGTTGAGAAAGATATAGATCCCTTGAGAATATTAGGCCCTAAGGAAGTTGTAGACCTACTTGACCAGTATAAGGACATTGTCACCAAAGACTTACCAAATGAGTTGCCCCCAATCAGAGACATAAGTCACAACATAGAATTGATCCCGGGAGAGACATTACCCAACAAAGAAGCATATAAGTTGACTCTAGAAAAAAATAAGGAGATGGAAAGATGGATTCAAGAACTCTTGGATAAGGGTTTAATCACTTAGAGTCTCAGTCCTTGTGCAATACCCGCTCTTTTAGCCCCTAAGAAGGAAGGCACATAAAGATTGTGCATTGATTCTAGAGAAATAAATAGAATCACAATTAGGTATAGATTTCCTATTCCTAGGATAGAGAACCTATTGGATCACTTAGGAGGTGTGAGGTACTATTATAAGGTGGATTTGAAGAGTGGATACCACCAAATAAGGATTAGAGATGGCGATGAGTGGAAAACTGCATTTAAAACCAATGAAGGCTTGTATGACTGGAGGGTGATGCCCTTTGGCCTATCAAATGCTCCTAGCACATTCATGAGGCTCATGAATGAGGTGCTCAAACTATTCCTTGGAAAAAGTTTCATAGTATACCTTGATGACATCCTTATCTTTAGTAAGAATAAGGAAGAACACTTAGGACACCTTAACTTGGTCTTGAAGAGGCTACATGAAGAAAATATTTTCATAAATTTGGAAAAATGTGTTTTTATGCAAGAAGAATTTTTTTACTTGGGATTTATGATTTCATGAGGGAACATAAAAATGGACCCTGAGAAGGTAGAATCCATCTTGAATTTTCCTTCTACTAGAACAATGGCTAAGGTTAGAAGCTTTCATGGACTTGCTTCCTTCTATAGAAAGTTCATTAGAAATTTTAGTTAGTTGTGTGCTCCTATCCTTGAGACCATTAAAGGTGGGCAAAGGTGTAAGTTTTTGTGGAACAAGGATGAGGAAGAAGCCTTCCAAATGCTAAAGCAAAAGGTAATGGAGAAACCCATCCTAGTGTTACCTAATTTTCAAAAGATATTCACTATTGAATGCAATGCTTCAAATCTGGCTATAGGGGTTGTCTTGAGCCAAGAGGGAAGTCCTATAACCTTTTTTAGTGAGAAATTGAATGAAGAAAAGAGGAAATACTTCTCTTATGACTTGGAACTATATGCATTAGTCCAGTCATTGAAGAAATGGAGGCACTACCTCCTTCCAAAGAAATTTGTTGTCTTCACAGATAACCAAGCTTTGAGTTTCTTAAATAGCCAAGAGAAACTAAGCTACAAACACATGAAGTGGGTGTAATCAATATAAGTCTACACATTTTCAATCAAACATAAGAAGGGATTTTCCAATAAGGTGGCAGATGCATTAAGTAGAAGAACTCTAGTTGTGCACTAAATCCAACTTCAAAGTGTAGGAATTGATTCATTAAAGGATATGTATAAGAATGATGATGATTTCAGTAATATTTATAAGGTGTGTTCTGACTTTTCTGAGGCTTATCCTATTGAGTATGCAGATTATTTGATTCAAAATGGACTCTTGTTCAAAGGACACCAGTTATGCATTCCAAAATGCTCAATGAGGGAGAACATCATTAGAGAAAAGCATGCAGGAAACACGGGGGGCTATTTTGGTTTGGAGAAGACCTTGGAATAGGTAAGAAGGTTATATTATTGGCCTAAGATTTAGAGTGAAGTAAGGAAGATTGTAGACATGCACAATTTGTCAAAGAGCCAAGGGTGCATCCACAAATGCAGGACTATACCAACCTCTACCTATTCCTACAAGGCCTTGGGAGAGTTGCAACATGGATTTTGTGATGGGATTGCCTAGAACACAAAAGGGATATGATAGTATTTATGTTGTAGTGGAAAGGTTTATCAAAATGACCCACTTTATCCCTTGTAAAAGTACCAATGATGCATCATCAATTGCAAGTTTGTTCTTTAAAGAAATTGTGAGGATACATGGCTTACCTCAAACCATTCTTTCTGATAGAGATGTAAACTTTATTGGTCACTATTGCAGGACCTTATGGAAGAGATTAGGGACCAATATACATTTTAGTTCTTCTTACCATCCACAAGCAGATGGGCAGATAGAAGCTGTAAATAAATCACTTGGAAATCTGCTTAGACGCTTGACAAAACAATATGGAGACAATTGGGATGCAGTCCTACCCAAAGCAAATTTTTCTTTTAATGACTCAATAAAAAGGAGCACAGGGAAGAGTCCCTTTTAGATTGTATATGGGAAAAGTCTAAGAGGCATCTTGGAACTCACAGAATTGCCACAAAACACTCTAGTTAGTGCTCATGGAGAAGAGTTTGCAGAGAGTATGAAAAAAATTGATGACTCGGTGAGATTGGCACTTGAGAAGAGTGTAAACAATTATAAGCAAGCCAAAGAAAAGCATAGGAGAGATGTCCAGTTGCAGGTTGGAGACTTGGTGTTGGCATATTTGAAGAAGGAAATATTTCCTAAGGGCAAGCACACTAAACTACTCATGAAGAAAGTAGGACCATGTCTAGTATTAAAGAAGCATGGGTTGAATGCATATGAAATTGAACTGCCCTCATACCTTGGTATCTCCCCTATATTCAATATGTGTGATCTAATCCCATATAAAGGTGTTGTGAATGCATGTTATAAAGTACAAGTTGAAGAGCTTGAAGAGGATGTTGCAGGTATACCCTCTCATGTACCAAAGAAGCTTGAGAAGATCTTGGAGACAAAGATCATCAAACAAACAAGAAAGAATGTTTACAAGAAATATTTTGTCAAATGGAAAGGTAATCCTAAGGAAGAATCTGTATGGATGGATGAGCAATAAATTTAGAAGCATGACTCCAGTTTAGAAGACCTCATCTCAAGAGGACTTGAGAGCAATGCACCCTGGGAGTATGGTGCAGGAGCACCCTTAAGTTCATCCATTTAAAGCACATAAGTGGACCCAAATACAATGGGTTAGAGTATTCATTCAATCCTGGATCAAATGTCATCAATAAGTCCTCAATTGTAAGACAAGGGGACACTAGGTGATGTTATAAACCTAGTTGTCCACCTTAGTCAATTTGGACAATATTGGGTAGATTAGGATAGAATAGTATAGGGAACTTAAGGAAGGGTAGAAATTTTATTTTAATTCTTCTAAGGTCCCCTATGGATTCAAAATACAAAACTTTACAAGTTTAGTCACATTTGACAACTTTTGTTAAAAGTTATCAAAATTGTCAACGTTGCATAATGCAACTTCTTATCAAAAGATGGAACTTTTGAATCCCAATGTTCACAACATTTTTTGTCTATTGGAACTACTTGTGAAATGTATGAAAATGTTGGAAAACCTTAGTCCATGGTTGGAGTGAATCGATTGTAAAGTTTTGACATTGAAATCTATAAAATTCAACTATTTTGCTGAGTTGTACGGATCTGTACGGATCCCAATGCACCATTGAAGGATTGAGAAATTTGTTCCAGTGTCTTAGTTGAATGTTACAAGTGTTTTTAAGGTTTGAAGTGTAGGGGATTGAAATTTATCCAATTTTGATTGCCCACTGGTCATAGGAAGGCCCTAACTAGGATTTCAAAGAAAAATTCCTCTTTCCCAGAGACTCCACCATGGGAAAAATATAAGACTTGGTGGAGAGAAAGGAGGGAGGATTTAATTTTAGAATTTTGAGGTCATAAATTAGGAGGCAGTCGATGGAGGGAGAAAACATTAAAACCTCTCAAGAGGCATCTAGATGTGACTTTCCAGAATTGGGTTTTTAAGGCACAACTCGGCCCAGGGGTGGAATGGAGGTCTAAATCCTTGGATTTAGAAGTTTATTGTGATCCCACAAGTTTTCCAATTGAAGGGATAGTAAATTGAATTGATATTAAAGCACTTACTTTGTAAAAGTGGCCTAATAGCCCTATTAGGCCTAGGAGAGAATTAAGGACAACAGGAGTTAGGGGATTGGTCAAGAGCCCTAACTTGGAGGGTGTTGTGTGTGGATGGATTAAAGAGTTTGAGGGTGGTCAAGACTTTTTTTGGTGGATTTCCAAGTAATTTTCCTTAAAGAATCCATATTTTCTCCTTGTAGCCCTATATAGGATTAGGTGCCTAAATTAGGTTTCAGAGATATCCTTGTGTGGGATTTGTGTTTCAATATATCTAAAAGTGATGTCTAGCATTGATAGAACCCTTGTTCCATCCCTGGATTAACTGGTTCTAGTTGTGTCATACTGTGCCCTTAAGGGTGTTGAAGATTGGGTGGAAGACCTAGTCTTGTCATTGTGGGTTTTGGGAACTCTTTGGTAGAGCCCTAGATTTTGTGGGATTAGGGATATTTTGGACCCCTAGTAAGTTATTTTGACATAGTTTGGGGCTCTCCTCCAAAAAATTAGATTTTGATGGTTGTTTGTATGCATTTTGACAGATGAGGGTTTGGAACACACTTTTAGGGTTGGAGCCTTCATTTTTATGTTTTTGGAAAATGTGAATGCATTTTTTGTATGTGTTTGATGTAAGTTCAAATGGGTTTTTTTATTTCTTGAGATTTGGAAATTTATTTTTGATAATGTTTTGGTCCTTTAAACCCAAATATGAGTTTTATGCCCCTATGAATTTTAAGTGAATCCTTTATTTCAATATGGTATTATTGTTTGTGGTAATGAGAGGGAAATAGAAATTTGGTGAATGCTTGGTGGTAGTTAATTCTATCTTTATAAGGCCTCAACTATGCGATGGGCATGCTTGAATTGTGAAAATAGGACATGTGTGTGTGTGGGGAAAATTTGGTTAGGACCCTGTAAGGATGGAATGAGTATAAAATGACCAAGGGTAATGTCGACAATTTCCTGACATGAGTGTTGTTGAGAGTGAGACCTCATTTCTTGTCATGTGTGGTTGTGTATGAGTGTGTGAGTTATGTGTGTGTGTGTGTGGCCAATGGTGGAAGTAGATCCCAATAGGGGGGATAGGGGCACAAAGGGGCCAATAGGGTAACCCATTATGGAGTCCTTAATGAAGTGATAAGATAAATAAAATAAAGTGGGTAAAACACTTAATCAAGATAAATATAAATATGTGGGCCTTGGTATACCAGTCACTGAGATTCCTCCTACGTGCCATGTGGGCTCCCATTAACCAAGGATATAGTGGAGAAGTGTCAAGATGCACCAGCACATCAAACACCTCATCAAGCCACAAGAGGATTTCTTGGCATCGCATGAGCTAGATAGACATGTGATGACACTACCATTATTGGACTACACACCCCCTCATAGTGTCTTGTGATTCAGTGGTCATATGTTGTTGAGTTTGTGAAACTTGCATGTTGGTAATGGACTTGACTTAGCTTGTGACTCACCTAGATGTGTGTGAATGTAGTATCTTGGATCCAGTGTGATCTATTACCTTTGTGAGATGCATTATATTATGATATTTTGTGTGTGTATGTGTGTACATTTCTTGTGATGTACATGATACATGATCATCTCTATGAGTATGGTGGGAGAGGGCCTGATGGTTCCTCGTGTTTGCATGGTGTGACCAACTTCAATTGGGGACCGATGCATAGATATTAAGTGGTTCCGCTTGTTATATAGAACTCATTTGAACTTGAGTATCATGTCATCATATCCTTTCTAGTATCTTGCATGATACCTAACTACTTCACTAGAGTAGATATGTATATTTCTTGGTACCTTGGAATATCATATGTGATTTTTAATAGTATAGTATATTGATGGAGTTGATGTACTTTATTTATCTTTATATTCATGTTTACACATACTTGTGCTTTGGATGGATGTAATTCATTCTTAACACCATGATTCATATTGTTTAATTTATCCCACATACATAATTGATGTTTAACAATAATTTTCCATGATAATTTTATTCCTACAATCTCCTTGAGTATCCCTTGCACCTTCGAGTATGAGTATTAGCACCTAGATGGCCAAACTGAGAATTTAGAGCACCCAATTTCTTGATTTATCTATCTTTCCCTAAACATATGCATCCATTCCTTATTTTGCACATTTGTTCACTATTTATGTGCCTCCATTTAATTCTCCTGCACATATATTTCTTGCACCTTGTGCATGTGTGTTAGACTATCCTACACGTAGGATAGGTTATTTCTGTGTATTTGTACTCTATTCTTATGCCTTTGTCCTCTACAGAGTTGTGTGTTTATGATAGATTATAGTTTTTCTAATGTTGTTCAAATTAAGGTTTGTGATTTAAATACCCAATGTCCTACTGATCATTTTAATATATTTACCTCCTTGGTTTGGTCTTGTCTAGTGTGTTGAATGATCAAAACTCTAAAATGAAACATTGCCTAAGCATGACACTTAGGTGCTAGACATGTCAAGAGAATCGTTAATGTTATCTGAGTGGATTCGAGGTATCTCCTGTGGTCTTCACATGTCGACCATAGGACCCTTGGGAATGCCAATGTTTATGATTGTATTGTGTGTGTTATAGAAAATTAATCAATACATTATCATTGCAATGGTGTTTTGTATATAAAAATAAATTTTGTGCGGGTGTATTTCATCATATTTTCTAAGGCCTCTTTGGTAGGGTATTATATCTAGTATCAGAGCTTGTGCTCAAACACTAGGAACTCTAGAGTGATGTGCTCATTATGTGTTGTGTAATCATTTTGTTTTTATAATACTTCTTCTAATTAATTCTATAGATTGATTGGTTTCAAATTTACTGATGAACCTTTTTTTCATTGATGGATGCCTATCGCTAAGCAAGGTCAAGGTAATAGAGGACAAGGAAGAGCTAATGGGCCCTGTATAGGAACTAGATGTAACCCTTAAGAGGAAGAACCACAGGAGGAACATCAAGAAAATGAAGAACAAGATGAAAAAATGGATAACATGAATGATGGACTAGGGGGACCACAAGTGGTTAATTTGATACATGATATATTAGCATAATTGGTTCCCAAATGAGAAGAGTTATATCATAAGGGATCACAAGAACAATAGAGCACCCAGAGTGAATGATAATCTTCTCATAACCCTAGTATATCAAGAGTGGTGCATAGGAGGGATCATGGAGGGGAGAATGTGGATTCCCTCTTAGCTATACATATGAGGGACTTTATGAGGTCGAGTCCTCCTACTTTTGATGGACCGGGTAGCAAAACTAAGGTAGCGACCTAGATTTTTAATCTAGATCAATTCTTTTCCATGCACCCATATTTGAGAAACACAAAGAAACAATATACCAACATGCCTTAGAGGGTTTTCATCCACTTTGTGGCATACCAAGGAGAAGAAACTTAATATTGATATTGCCACTATTTCATGGAATTCTTTCTTGACAATTTTTGAGCTCAATTCTTATCTAACCATTATAGGTAGGAGAGGGCAGATGAGTTTCATGATTTGAGGTAGTTGAATAAATTAGTGGATGAGTATGAACATAAATTATTTGAGCTTAGGAAGTACTCTAGCTATCCTCACAATGAGCCCCTACTAGTACAACATTTCAGTAGGGGCCTTAATGCTTGTATCAATGGAGATGTATGACTACTCCAGCCTACAACTATGGAGGTAGCAATAGAGATAAAAATATTGATAGGGGATAGTCTGGCTAGGGGCCTTCGCAGGCATGTAGGATCTCATAATACAAATGCACCTATTATCAGTTATGACACACCTAGAGTATTTAGATATAGCCTAGTGTATCTAGGGCACCATACATACCTCTTAGGTCAGAACACCAAAAACAAGGACAAAGGCCATCTCATAGCCAGCGGAGTCAACATAGTAGTAAGGCTCATATAAGGAAAGGGAGTAGTTTGCATCATCTTCAATAGCACCAAGATCATGGTTGATATAATTAGAGTCTTCCATTGAGTTCAAATTGGATTAGCTCTCATCACTTGAGTACACTCTCTGCAGGACCTAGTTTATGGGATCATGGGTGTTTTTCACATGGACAATATGGAGATATAGTAATTTTTATGTTGGAAAGTGATGTTTTTGGTGTGATATGAGACACTTGAAGGTTTTTATGTATAGAAACACATCTGATGTAATGATCACTTGGAGTTAAGTACAGTTTTGGAGATTCAGTCTTAAAATTGACTAAGTATAGAAAGTGAAGTAGAGAGTATAAAAATATTGTTTTAGACAACAAAGATGGTATATTATGTTTGATGACTTTAAAGCTTAGAGGAAGATACTATGGGATGTGTATGACCTTTAGTTAAGGTCGCTTGTGTTTTGGTGTTGATCGCAGAGAGTTAGAGTGTTTTGAAGACATGCAAAGACAGTGGAACAGTGAAACAGAGAAGTTGAATAGTCACGATGATTAAGGGAGTACAAGATAGAATCCAAACATGATAATTTGGATTGTTATTGTGAATTACCTATACTTTGGTAGTACAAGGTTTTCAACATTGTATTTAATTTTTGTATAAGTATTTATTCTATTTTTTATTGTATTTGAGAGATGACTAGATGATGTAACACATAAATATGAGGAACATTTTGATAAGCAAAGATGTGAAAAGAGATGTTAGAGATGACTGATGGTAGATGCAAGATCAGAGGTTGACAAATATTATTGAGAGCTACAACTGGAACTATCTAAGCATTGGTGATGCTTGTTTTTGTTCATTATTGAGAACACTGTGTAATAGAATTATTGGTTGCAAGAGTTGTAAGCTTAGTGTACCCATAACAGGGTGTTGTATACCTTTAACATGGTTTCCTTGATAACAAGTAATGGTGTAATGATTTGTGTGTTAATTTCTTATGTTCTTTTCATTTCAGTAATCTTATGGTTTATTAAGAATTGGTTTAAGTTTAATTTAAAGTGTTTTAATATTGTTTCACCCCCCTCTCAATATTACTCAATGCTAACAATTGGTATCAAAGCTATTGGCCCTTGGAGAGAAATTTTAACAACTTAAGGGAGATCAAGATAGATTCTATAAGTTTGGAAGAAAAATTTGAAGCAACACTTGAAGATCTTGACAAAGAAAATGAAGAGAATGGTGACTTGAGATTCAAATCAAGAAGAGCTGAGGGATTCATTAAGAAACTGAAAGATCAGCTTGAACTTTCTAGAATTCAGAGACATGATCTTATGGTTCAGATAAAAGAGGATTCAAACAATGATAATTCATATCAGATGAAACAACTTGAACAAGAGAATGATACTTTAAAGCTTAATCATGAAATGATGGCTAAAGAGATTTGACAAGAAAAGGATGCTAAAAAAAACTGAAGAAGCCTTGAAGGATGCTAATATTTTGATGGGACAGATGAAGACTAAACTTGATCATTACAAGAACAAGTACCTAAAATTAGAGAAATATAATCAGATCATTAAAGGTGAACTTGTTGAGACAAAGAAATATATTGAGAGAATTTATATGAGCATTGACTTGATTGATGAATAAAGTGACAGACAAAAACTTAAAGGAGATATGACTGGTCTTGGATTCAATGAAGCTAAATGTTCTAAGAATCAAGAAGAAAAATCTGATGCGAAGACTGATGGAGAAAACCCTACTCTTGAAGAACCTAAAGAATAGATCAGACCTTTCAGAGGTAGATGTTTTGGATGTAACAAGTTTGGACACATGAAGAGAGATTGCATAGGTAATACCCTTTTCAAACCTTTTTCTATTTTTTTCTTTAATTTTCATGCATATGGGCACAAAAAAGAAGAATACAGGAAACCTGATCAATCTAGATACATACAAGACAACATCAAAGGAGAAACAATAGTTAAAACCACATGTTAAAAATGTAGTAACCTTGGACATATAGAAAATTTTTGCAAGTACAATAGAGAAGACAACAAAAGAGTAACACCTCCTATGGATACAAAGAGGAATGAAAGTGATACTGGTAAAAGTCTTGCAGAATACAAAAGTGAATTTGAAAATTATTTCAAGAAAGTAGAAGATTGAGGAGTAAGCTCATGCGAGCTTGGTTATAGTGTATGCAGACATTATGGAACCTTTATCTGTGATCACAAAATTGGATGACTCATATTCCATGATCATGATATTTTTGATTGACTGGACAGTGTACAAAGTTTAGTTCATTGGTTGAAGTGCATTTTCTCACCTATTGATGAATAAACACATATAAGCTACTTATTTATTCACCATTTAAGGAGCAGCGACCAAGGAGAGAAAATTTTAGACTGTATAAAACCACCAAGGAACCACATTACATGATTGATCGAAGCAAAAGTTCAAAATTCAATGTGTTTGAGGTATTTAGACTATCTACTCAAGCAGAAGTTATGGATGTACCATTGATTTATGATGTTATGGATAGACCTAGATATAAACTCAAGAAACATCCATTTAATTCTTGTGAGGATGACCCTGAAGGAGATTTTTCCCAAATACCATACGATGTCCTACACGTAGAAGATATTAGGGCATACATACATTGCAAATATGAGACATTGGGAGATGATGAGATTTCTACTGAAATGGGAGACATGTTAGGTGATGATGGTAAAATCAAGGATGAGTTCAAACACTTATATAACATGAGCATTATAAAAATTATAGACTTGTATGAATTCAGTGAAGAAGAATGGTTCAAAATTATACTTAGCAGAGTTCACGACCAATTCATTTGGATAGGGGAGCATACTATTAAGATCTGTAGTCAGTTGATTCATGACATAACTGGGCTAGACAACACTGGATTTATCCCTGTAGTAGAAAATAATATAAAGAAACAATTTGAAACCCCAACACATTCAAAATGGGACAGGAAAGTAGTGATAGTGAATAACATTTTCCTACAAGATGTAAGACTAGTTGTGATGATACTTTGATATAAGTTGTAATACAGTCGTAGACCTAATTCAGTCTCAATAGGAGTCATTATGATGGCTTATAGGATGGTAAAGGAAAACACAACATCCAATCTTTATGAAGTTCTAGCACAACAATTTTTAAAGAATGTGAAGCTAATGAAGAAGGATAAATATAAGGCTTTCAGATTTGTCTCACTCCTAGTTCACATGTATATCCATATTAAGCATAGGTTCCCTCGAATGCACCCTAGAGCATGGAAAGACAACATACACACTAGTATTCAAATATCACAAAGTTACAAAAGATAAAACAACACATGGGTGGATGGAGAATTATTTGGAATGACCAAAATTCTACAGAGAAAAATGAAAGAAATATTTAGAATTCCTGAAGAGTTGGTTGAGATATACAAGGATACAATTTGTTTCATTGTTGAAACTGATTGTGTATGTTTTGAGGTAGTTGTACAAAGGAAGAAATGGTGTTACCCTATGGGCTATGATGTTAGTTCAAAAATTTTCATCATGCAAATTGAACATGTTTTGGCATCTAAACTTGGTACATCTGAGGAAAGATGGGGCACATGTGAAGAGAAATCAGCTGAAGTCAGAGAAGAGAAGACTAGAGGTATAAGGAAGAAAAGAGTAGAAATATAATTGATGACTGTGCAACTAAGGCATGAATAACTAAATAGGAAATGAGAGAAGTAAGGAAGAAGATAGAAGAGAGATATTCTAGTTTGGTAAGCACTACTACTGCAACCCTTCCACCTCCAAAAGTTGTGCAGGTAGTCAGTCCACTTTCTACTATGATAGTTGTGACTACACCCTCACCACCACAGAATGCATCACAGGAAGAGTCAAAAAATCTTGTTCCTCTAACAAACACAAGGTCCACTAAATTGGACTCACCTCCTAAGATGCAAAGGACTCAAGAAGAAGAGAAGAAAGTTGAAAAGAGACCACAAATATAAGACACCTATGGAAGATAGATATGAAGATGCCATGGAAAAGAGTTATTGAGAAAGGGCATCTTGTTTCAGTGACTAAATACTATGACAGTTATGAGGCATTTGACAAACTAGTGATTGAGGACATGGTAATTAATCATCTACTTTTTTCAAAAGAATCTATTAGAAATAGAGGGTAGTATACCTGAGGAATTGTATGATAAAATGGAGATAAGAAAACAACTTGCACCTATAGAATATGAGGAAATTAGGATTCAAGCTATTGAGGGTATGTTGCTAGTAGTTTGAGAGAGAGAGAGAGAGAGAGAGGAACTCAAACCCTTGTTGAGAACTAAAGCAAGATTAGTGAAAATTATGGGCAAAAAATATGAGGAAGTCATAGAGGATACTAAAAAGGCATTAGATTAGATACTTATGAGAAATATTCCTGAGAAATCTTCACCTCCTAAACCTACTATGCCTACACCTATAGAATTTGGAGAGATCTCTAAGTCAGTTGAGGTAAATTTTGAGAAGAGCAAAGTAAGTACTGACATGCAACTCAATTTCTTTATTTTTGGTGTGCCTGTGACCATTGACACTTCACTTGATGAAAAAGATCCATTTGAAGGAAAGATTGATAATACAGTGGCTCATGAAGTAGAAGAATAGAAAGAGAAAGAGAAAAAAGAAGAATCAGAACATAGAGATGAGATAGACACAACAAAAGGAGAAGATCCAAGAGTTGAAGAAAACCATGAAATTCACACATCCACTATTCTATTGTTGGGAAGAAAAGACAAATCTGTAAGCACAGATGTTGATAATATGGATGAGGATGAACTAATGAGACCATCTTTCATCACATTCACAAAGGCAAAAGAAAGATCTGAGTAGAAAGGAGACAAAAAGGATAAGGATATTACTAGAGCAGTTGATACTATGAATAAACTACTTCCAACACCTATTTTTTTTCAAGGAAAAGAGGATGCAGAGAAACTGAATATGGCACTAGATGACTTTGATAGTCACTATGAGTCCTTAGTGAAGATCATTTAAGAGAAGGCAGTGAAAATTTACCTAGAAATGAAGTTGATGGAAGTATGCTAGTCTATTACATGGGACTTGGGCATACTGAGATCAGCTACATCAAAAGCCAAAATTTTTGTCACACATGGAAGGATGTTATACATTTATTGTATGAACCCTATTAGAAACATTTAGAACATTGAAGAAATTATTGCAAAGGACATGGCTACTCTGAATAGCATGATGGATAGTTGTTAGACCTCCTCATAATCTGTAATGGAGATGGACAAAGAAGTATCAAAGATTTTTTATAAGTTGGACATCTTGGATAATGAGAAAGGGAGAGTAAAGATATCATAGCCCATGTTGCTACACTGGGAGCTCTACAAAAATTGTATGCCCATTAGGTGGTTAGTAGTGCATGTTAGCACATGTCTCCTCGTATCTTTAGACTCATTTTTCATGATCTCTTATTCATGTGTGTGGTTCTACCCACTTGATTTGGGAGTGATGTTTAGTCTTGGTTTTTATAGGTGAATACCCACTGAGGCTCAAATTGTGCTAGGATATGTGGTTGAAAACCTATGGTCTCTAGTCTCATCGTTTCTCATGAATTTCATAATCATCCATAGGAGTGATTCTTGTTAGGGAGCGGATGGCTTGCTTCTTTTTGCCTTGTGTGTTTTGTATGTATGAGGACTTGGTGATGGTCACTAGACTGCCTCATCTATTATAGCATGATTGTTGATGTATGTTGTATGTGATATGCTATGGTGATTGAGTTCTAGTTTGTGTTAGAATAACATAGAGGGGGGGGGGGGGGAAATCAGTGGCCTCAAAAATAATTCCAANGGGGGGGGGGGGGTAAATCAGTGGCCTCAAAAATAATTCCAATAATCCAACCAAAATTTATATCGAAATATAATATACTCAGTTATATTTCAGTCCAATAATATGTATGTCTTTAAGTAATCTTATCAAATATATATTGTTCGGTGAATATACTGATTATCTTTTTCTAGCCTTTACAAAATAATAGTAATTGAATCTAGTGTTTACCGACCAATCCTGTTTTAGTAATGTGTAAATTAAAACATCAAATAAATGAACCATATACAAATTTGACACGTGGATTTTTAACATGGAAATGCTATTAAGGGAAAAACCCATTTGGGACCAGTAACCCAAAATTTTCACTCTTCTGAAGTGATCTCGGTGAAGAGCCAACCCTATTAAAGGTTACAAACACATTGTTAAGTGCGACCTTGTTAGAGGATTTAAAACTAAAAGTTTATCATTTGATCTAGCATTCACTATGATGTCAACATGAAAACCTTTTGATAATCTTGAGTATCTCAATACAATAAAGATGGTTAAATCCCACTTGGTTAAGAGGTTTTCTGAATCAATGGTTAAACTAAAATAGTAAATGATTTGTTCAACAATACAACTTTAACTTTCAAATTTTCAAATCTATTGTTAGTCCATAATACCTCTTAGATCAATGTTATCTTCAATTCCTTTGCTCCCCTTCTTTCTTCTTTCTACTCAGTCAATGTTGTGTCCTTTGTTGCTCGGTGTCTACAGAATTCTTGGCTTTGTTCTTCAGCCTGTATGATCAGATCTATATGAAGAGTTCTATCTTCATCAGAATTATTTCCAGTGTTCCTTTTCTTTATAAAGAATTACTTGTCTCTTTATATAGAAATGATTTCATCATTTACTATCCTTGTCTTTCTTGTTCTTGACATAGATTGCTTCTTGATCTGCAAATCTCGACATGCATGAAAATTATGGGCAAAAAATATGAGGAAGTCATAGAGGATACTCAAAAGGCATTAGATCAGATACTTATGAGAAATATTCCCAATAAATATTCACCTCCTAAACCTACTATGCCTACACCTATAGGATTTGGAGAGATCTCTAAGTCAGTTGAGGTAAATTTTGAAAATAGTGAAGTAAGTACTGACATGCAACCCAATTTCTTAATTTATGGTGTGCGTGTGACCCTTGACACTTCACTTGATGAAAAAGATCCATTTGAAGGAAAGATTGATAATACAGTGGCTCATGAATTAGAAGAATAGAAAGAGGAAGAGCATAAAGAAGAATAAGAACATAGAGATGAGATAGACACAACAAAAGGAGAAGATCCAAGAGTTGAAGAAAAACATGAAATTCACACATCCACTATTCTCTTGTTGGGAAGAAAAGACAAATTTGTAAGCATAGATGTTGATATTATGGATGAGGATGAACTAATGAGACCATCTTTCATTGCATTCACAAAGGCAAAAGAAAGTTCTGAGTAGAAATGAGACAAAAAGGATAAGGCTATTACTAGAGTAGTTGATACTATGAATAAACTACTTCCAACACCTATTTTTTTTCAAGGAAAAGAGGATGCAGGGAAAATAAATATGGCACTAGATGACTTTGATAGTCACTATGAGTCCTTAGTGAAGATCATTGAAGAGAAGGCAGTGAAAAGTTACCTAGAAAAGAAGTTGATGGAAGTATGCTAGTCTATTACATGGGACTTGGGCATTCTGAGATCAGCTACATCAAAAGCCAAATTTTTTTTCACACATGGAAGGATGTTATACATTTAATGCATGAACCCTATCAGAAACATTCAGAACATTGAAGAAATTATTTCAAAGGACATGGTTACTCTGAATAGCATGATGGATAGTTGTGAGACCTCCTCACAATCTGTAATGGAGATGGACGGAGAAGTATCAAAGATTTTTGATAATTTGGATGTATTGGATATAGAGAAAGG
>MU225602.1:1011278-1042565 GCA_018584345.1 Thuja plicata | reverse complement strand
AAACTTACTTCTTTACAAGATTGGGAGAAGAAACAGAGTGGAAGATGCATGAATACAGTCTTAACACAAACGACGAGGATCCTCCCAAGGCAAGTAGATTGAAAGTTTCCTAGACTTGTAACACTAACAATGATAAAGAAGTCAGGAGAAGTAACCTTTTACAATTTTGTGTAGGTGGAATGGGTTGTTTGCTGTCTGTTCAAGAAACCAATTAAAAGCCATTCAGGCCAGCAGGTGGGTGATGAGCTCAATGAGCAGGAAGCTGATGAATTTGTTGCTTCACTATTAAACATGGAGGGCTATAATCTGAACCATGGATTATAATCCTTACTGCTGCAACTGTTATTTTGATTATGATTCAAATATTAAAAAGGATGTTGAGGATCCTTCATGCTGCAACTGGAATGTTGATTATCCTTCGTACTGCAATTGGGATGTTGATTATCCAGCAAACTCAAACTGGGATTTTGATCATTGGGGCTTTTTATAGTATGATCTGTTCACACAACCCAAGGTCCTTCAAGTGGTATCAACCTGACTACACAGGAAGGAAAAAAAATGGATTCATCACTATAAAGTCTATAACTTCTATAATTGATTTTGTAGTATATTATTATCAAAGACTCAATTACATTTTTATAACTGATTTTGGAAGGATATTAACAACTGAGTTTGGAAGCATATCAAATATGATTATCGGGATTAAATTATATGATTTTTGAGTCATATTTTTAGTGCTTACCGTGTTCTCATGTGTTCAATCCCTTTGGTCCAAGCTAGACTCTTGATATGATTGTGTAATACTTTTTCTTACTAATCTATCCTATTGTTCATATGATATCATTGTTAGTGTGAGTAGTTGATTATTCAGGTGATTCAATCGTGATCATATATGCATGATGTGTATGCAAGTGGATGTCATGGTGTTGTATGACGATGACAAGATGAATGCCAAGATATATTTTAAAATGATGTTTTAGTTTTGAGACTGCCTATTGATGGATTTATTGATTTTTACATGCACTATGTTCCAAGGGATTAATGATGTGATTAAAGGATAAAGAATTGACAATGTTATAAGTACATGATGTGATGAACATGTTTAAGTTAGATGATTAGTATGCATGTTCATGTGACTTATGATGATGCTTACATGAGTTTCAGATGTTCGTTATTGTTACGATTATATTATTGTTCCTAGGAATCTATTTTGATGTGCTACTATATATTATATATAATAACCCCTAAGGTGGTTAAATATGGAGGTAGTCATGTAGTTAAATATAATTAGAGTGCATAAAAATCTATTTTATTGTTGATGAAATTTAATTAATCCACTAGTTTAATATTTTATGTGGAATTTTTAAGATTTTGGGAGTTAAGTTAAAAAGGGACTTGTTACTTCAATTTTTTCTAAACTTAATTTTTATAAGATTTTTGGGAGACTTTTCAAGAAAATAAATGGAAATTCAAATTTGAAGGAAAGGGTAGAACCTTTATGGTGAAATTTTTATGGGCACTTGATTTTTGGATTCCTTGGTGTGTTTCTTCCATTACTCCAAAGTTTCAACTCTTTTGGTGAAGGATTTTACAAGTTACAAATGTTTTGAGAGTTTCTATGGAAGTTGAGAGGTATGCTTGATCTTTTCCATCTTCTCTTGGATTGAATCCATTTTTAATTGTCTACAATTGGTTTAAGTGCTTGAATTAAGATTTCTATAGGGGAGATTAAGATATTTGTGGAGAAAAATGGTGCAGGAGCACCCTCAAGTTCATCCATTTCAAGCACATCAGTGGACCCAAATATAATGGGTTAGAGTAGTGATTGGATCTTGGATCCAATGTCACCAATAAGTCCTCAATTGTATGACAAGGGGACACTAGGTGACGTTATAAACCTAGTTGTCCACCTTAGTCAATTTGGACAATATTGGGTAGATTAGGATAGAATATTCTAGGGAGCTAAGGAAGGGTAGAAATGTTATTTTAATTCTTCTAAGGTCCCCTATGGAGTCAAAACACAAAACTTTGCAAGTTTAGACACATTTGACAACTTTTGTTAAAAGTTGTCAAAATTGTCTATGTTGCATAAACGAACTTCTTGTCAAAAGATGCAACTTTTGAATATCAACATTCACAACAATTTTTGTTAGTTGGAAATTCTTGGGAAATGTATAAAAATGTTGGAAAACCTCACTCCATGGTTGGAGTGAATCGATTTTAAATTTTTGACATTGAAATCAATAAAATTTAACTATTTTTTCTGTATTTCCAACTATTTTTCTGAGTTGTACAAATCTGTACGGGTCCCAATGCACCATTGAAGGATTGAGAAAGTTTTTCCAGTGTCTTAGTTGAATTTTCCAAGTGGTTTTAATGTTTGAAGTACACGCGATCAAAAGTTATCCAATTTTGATTGCCCACCGGTCACAGGAAGGCCCTAACTAGGGTTTCGAAGCAAAATTCCTTTTTCCCTGAGACTCCACCATGGGAAAAATCTAAGCCTTGGTGGAGAGAAAGTAGGTAGGATATTATTTAATAATTTTGAGGTCTTAAATCAGGAGGCATTCGATGGAGGGAGAAAACATTAAAACCTCTAGACAGGCATCTAGATGTGACTATCCAGAATTGGGTTTTTAAGGCACAACTCGGCCCAGTGGTGAAATGGAAGTCTAAATCCTTGGATTTAGAAGTTTTTTGTGCTCCCACAAGTTTTACAATTGGAGGTATTGGAAAGTGAATTGATATTCAAACACTTGCTTTGTAAAAGTGGCCTAATAGCCCTATTAGGCCTAGGAGAGAATTGAGGACAGCAGGAGTTAGGGGATTGGTCAAGAGCCCTAATTTGGAGCGTGTTGTTGGTGGATGGATTGAAGAGTTTGAGGGTGGTAAAGACTTTATGTGGTGGATTTCCATGTAAGTTTCCTTCAAGAATCCATATTTTCTCCTTGTAGCCCTATATAGGATTAGGTGCCTAAATTGGGTTTCAGAGATATCCTTGTGTGGGATTTGTGTTTCAATATATCTAAAAGTGATGTCTAGAATTAATAGAACCCTTTTTTGTCCCTGGATTAAATGGTTCTAGTTGTGTCATAATTTTCCCTTAAGGGTGTTTAAGATTGGGTGAAAGACATAGTCTTCTCATTGTGGGTTTTGCGAACTCTTTGGTAGAGCCCTAGATTGTGTGGGAGTAGGTATATTGTGGACCCCTAGTGAGTTATTTTGACATAGTTTGGGGCTTTGCTCCAAGTGATATTAGAGCAACTAGTAGATCTTTGGAAGAATACAAGTTGCAACCATGGCGGATGGTGGTGAAGAAAGTGAACTTCCTAATAGGATGTCTAATGTAGAATTGCTGAGAGTGGTGAAAGAGCATGGTGTAGAGAGGAAGTTGATGAGTTAGGAAATGGAAAGAGTTAAGGAAAAAATAAAGAGAGGTAGTACTGCAAACTCTAGAGTTGAAGAGGCGGGGAGTGATGAAGAGACCTCTTGGTAGGAGGATGAACAAGAAGTCCCTACTGAATAGAGGTTGCTCTTGAAGACTTTGAAATCCATGGAAAGAAGGACCATGAATACTAAACTTGATCTACCTATCTATAATGGGAAGATGGATCCAGAAGAAGTAATGGATTGGATTGATGCACTCACTAGTTTCTTTGAATGTGAGGAGATACCAGAGCATCAGAAGGTTAAGATAGCAAAGTCCAAGTTGAAGGGATCTGCCCTAACTTGGTAGAACTTCACTCAAGCATAGAGGGTAAAGATGGAAAAGAATCCAATAAGCACTTGGAAGAAGATCGTGAACTTGGTGAAGGAAGCCTATGTGCTTGAAGACTATGAAGTTCAACTTCATAGGAAGAGACAAATTTTAAGGAAGAAGGAGATGGATATCTCAAACTATACTGAGGAATTCCATAAACTTACCATGAAATATAAGTTAGTAGAACCAGAGAGTGTCAAACTTGCTAGATATATGCAAGGGTTGAGGATAAACATCCAAGATGAACTAAGTTTGTGTTCCCCTACTACTGTCTAAAAGTGATATCAATTAGCACTGAAAGTTGAGGAAAAACTCAAGAGACCAGAGAAAAGTGGAAGAGGCAGAGGCCAGAGAGACTTTGGCAGTAGAGGAAGAAGGACAAGCAGTGGTAGAGGGAAAGCTCCTAGGAATTTTGGAGAAACCAATCATAGAGAAACCAGTCAAGAGAACTCTTTTGGAGAAATAAGTTCTAGAGGCTCCTATAGAGGATGGAGAGGAGATTCAAGGGGAAGGTTTGGAGGAAGAAGTTCAGGACCTCCAAGGTGTTACAGATGTAACCATCTAGGGCACTTAGCATCCAAGTGTCCAGAGAAAGCAAGCAATCAGGCAGAGAGAAGGGCAAACATGGTTAGGGAAGAAGAAAACCAAGGAGACAATGCACATAGTTCTTACGCACCACTTGAGGAAGGAGAAGTCCTCGGGATGAGAAGGAAATTGTTGAAGGCTCCAAGCACTCAAGAACCCCCTCAGAGGAAGAGTCTATTCAGGACCACCTACAAAGTGGGAGACAAAGTTTGCAAGATGGCGATTGACAGTTGGTCTACAAACAACTTGGTGTCAAAAGAAGTAGTAAAGAAACTAAATTTTGGGAGAGTGCCCCATATAAACCCTTACAAGGTATCATGGCTCACAAAGAAGCAACAAACTATCATAGAAGAGCAAGCTTGGGTGGAATTCCAACTTAGGAAATACAAAGATAAAGTTCTCTGTGATGTTATTCCAATGGAGGCCTGTCATTTTCTACTTGAGAGACCTTGGAAATATGATGTGGAGGCTCACCATGATGGAAGATTGAAAACATACACCATCAACTACAAAGGTTAAAAGGTAACATTCTTACCACTGTTTGATTCTGCAAAAGAACAAAAAGATTCTAAATATTTGTTTGTTGGTGAAAAATAGTTTTTAAAAACTTTGAAAGAGGAGAAGACTCCTTTTTATGCCCTATTCATTTTACCTAAGGATGAAAAACCTCAAAAGGTTGAGAAATATATAAATCCTTTGAGAATATTAGGCCCTAAGGAAGTTGCAGACCTACTTGACCAGCATAAGGACATTGTCACCAAAGACTTACCAAATGGGTTACCCTCAATCAGAGACATAAGTCACAACATAGACTTGATCCCAAGAGCAACATTACCCAAAAAAGAAGCATATAAGTTGACTCCAGATCAAAATAAGGAGATGGAAAGATAGATTCAAGAACTCTTGGATAAGGGTTTAATCACTAAAAGTCTCATTCCTTGTGCAGTACCTTCTCTTTTAGCCCCTAAGAAGGAAGGCACATGGAGATTGTGCACTGATTATAGAGCAATAAATAGAATCACAATTAGGTATAGATTTCCTATGCCTAGGATAGAGGACCTATTGGATCACTTAGGAAGTGAAAGGTACTATTCTAAGGTGGATTTGAAGAGTGGCTACCACCAAATAAGGATTAGAGCTGGTGATGAGTGGAAAACAACATTTAAAACCAATGAAGGCTTGTATGAATGGAGGGTGATGCCCTTTGGCCTATCAAATTCTCCTACCACATTCATGAGGCTCATGAATGAGGTGCTCAAACCATTCCTTGGAAAAAATTTCATAGTATATCTTGATGACATCCTTATCTTCAGTAAGAATAAGGAAGAACACTTAGGACACCTTAACTTGGTCTTGAAGACGCTGCATGAAGAAAAGCTTTTCATAAATTTGGAAAAACATATTTTTATGTAAGAAGAAGTTATTTAATTGGGATTTGTGATATCAGGAGGGAACATAAAAATGGACCCTGAGAAGGTAGAATCCATCTTGAATTGGCCTTCTCCTAGAACAATGACCGAGGTTAGAAGCTTTGATGGACTTGCTTCCTTTTATAAAAAGTTCATTAGAAATTCCAGTCAGTTGTGTGCTCCTATCCTTGATACCATTAAGGGTGGGAAAAGGTGTAAGTTTTTTCGGAACAAGGATGAAGAAGAAGCCTTCCAAATGCTAAAGAAAAATTTAATGTAGAAACCCATCCTAGTGTTCCCTGATTTTCAAAAGATATTCACTATTGAATGTGATGCTTCAAATCTGGCTATAGGGGTTGTCTTGAGCCAAGAGGGAAGTCCTATAGCCTTTTTTAGTGAGAAATTGAATGAAGAAAAGAGGAAATAATCCTCTTATGACTTGGAAATGTATGCCTTATTCCAGTCATTGAAGAAATGGAGGCACCAACTCGTTCCAAATAAATTTGTTATCTTCATAGACAACCAAGCTTTGAGTTTCTTAAATAGCCAAGAGAAACTAATCCACAAACACATGAAGTGGGTGGAATCAACACAATCCTACACATTTTCTATCAAACATAAGAACGGAGTTACTAATAAGGTGGCAGATGCATTGAGCAGAAGAACTCTAGATGTGCAACAAATCCAACTTCAAAGTGTAGGGATTGATTCATGAAAGGACATGTATAAGAATGATTATGATTTCAGTAGTATTTATAAGGTGTGTTCTGACTTTTTTGTGGCTTATCATGTTGAGTATGCATATTATTTGATTCAAAATGGACTCTTTTTCAAAGGACACTTGTTATGCATTTTGAAATGTTCAATCAAGGAGAACATCATTAGAGAAAAGCATGCATGCAACATGGGGGACATTTTGGTTTGGACAAGACCTTGGAACATGTGAGAAGGTTCTATTATTGGCCTAAGCTTTAGACTGAAGTAAGGAAGATTGTAGAGACATGCACAATCTGTCAAAGAGCCAAGGGTACATCCACAAATTAAAGACTATACGAACATCTACCTATTCCTACAAAGCCTTGGGAGATTTGTAGCATGGATTTTGTGATGGGATTTCCTAGAACACAAAAGGGATATGATAGTATTTATGTTGTAGTGGATAGGTTTAGCACAATGGCCACTTTATCCCTTGTAAAAGTACCAATGATGCATCATCAATTGCAAGTTTTTTCTTTACAGAATTTGTTAGGATACATGGCTTACTGCAAACCATTCTCTCTGATAGAGATGTAAATTTTATTGGTTACTTTTGGAGGACCTTATGGAAGAGGTTAGGGATCAATATAAGTTTTAGTTGTCCCTACCATCCAAAAAAAGATGGGAAGATAGAAGTTGTAAATAAATCACTTGGCAATCTTCTTAGATGCTTGACAAAATAGTATGGAGACAAGTGGGATGCAGTCCTACCCCAAGGAGAGTTTTCTTTCAATGAATCAGTCAATAGGAGCACAAGGAAGAGTCCCTTTCAGATTGTATATCGACAAAGTCCAAGTGGCATCTTGGAACTCAAAGAATTGCAACAAACCACTCCAGTCAGTGCTCATGGAGAAGAGTTTGCAGAGAGTGTGGAAGAAATTGATGACTTGGTGAGATTGGCACTTGAGAAGAGTGCATACAAGTATAATCAAGCCAAAGACAAGCATATGTGATATGTCTAGTTGTAGGTTGGAGACTTGGTGTGGACATATTTGAAGAAGGAAAGATTTCCTAAGGGCAACCACACTAAACTACTCATGAAGAAAGTAAGACCCTGTCTAGTATTGAAGAAGCATGGGTTGAATGCATATGACATTGAACTTCCCTCACACCTTGATATCTCCTGTATATTCAATATTTTTGATCTAACCCCATATAAAGGTGATGTGACTGTAGGTTCTGAAGTACAGGTTGAAGAGCTTGAAGAGGATGTTGCAGGTATACCCTCTCATGTACCAAAGAGGCTCGAGAAGATCTTGGACACGAAGATCATAAAAAAAAACAAGAAATAAATCTGTATGGATGGATGAGAAAGAAATTTAGAAGCATGGCTCCAATTTAGAAGACCTCATCTCAAGAGGACTTGAGATCAATTCACCCCAGTAGTATGGTGCAGGAGCACCCTCAAGTTCATCCATTTCAAGAACATCAGTGGACCCAAATACAAAGGGTTAGATTAGTGATTGGATCCTAGGTCCAATGTCATCAATAATTCCTCAATTGTAAGACAAGGGGACACTAGGTGATGTTATAAACCTAGTTGTCCACCTTAGTCAATTTGGACAATATTGGGTAGATTAGGTTAGAATAGTCTAGGAAACCTAAGGAAGGGTATAAATTTTATTTTAATTCTTCTAAGGCCCCCTATGGATTCAAAACACAAAAATTTACAAGTTTAGTCACATTTGACAACTTTTGTTAAAAGTTGTCAAAATTGTCAATGTTGCATAATGCAACTTCTTGTCAAAAGATGCAGCTTTTAAATCCCAACATTCACAACAATTTTTTCAGTTGGAACTGCTTGGAAAATGTATTAAAAGGTTGGAAAACCTCACTCTATGGTTTTATTTAGTCGATTGTAAAGTTTTGATATTGAAATCAATAAAAAAATTTTTTTTTCTGTATTTCAAACTATTTTTCTGAGTTGTACGGATTTGTATGGATCCCAATGCACCATTGAAGGATTGAGAAATTTTTTCCAGTGTCTTAGTTGAATGTTACAAGTGTTTTGAAGGTTTTAAGTGTAGGGGATCAAAATTTATCCAATTTTGATTGCCCATTGGTCACAGGAAGACCCTAACTAGGGTTTCGAAGAAAAACTCCTCTTTCCCAGAGACTCCGCCATGGGAAAAATCTAAGAATTTGTGGAGAGAAAGGAGGGAAGATTTACTTTAATAATTTTGAGGTCTTAAATCAAGAGGCATTTGATGGAGGGAGAAACAATAAAACCTCTGCACAGGCATCTAGATGTTACTATCTAGAATTAGGTTTTTAAGGCACAACTCGACCCAGGGGTGGAATGGAAGTTTAAATCCTTGGATTTAGAATATTTTTTTGATCCCATAAGTGTTCCAATTAGAGGGATAGGAAATTGAATTTATATTCAAACACTTTCTTTGTAAAAGTGTCTTAATAGCCCTATTAGGCCTAGGAGAGAATTGGGGACAACAGGAGTTAAGGGATTGGTCAAGAGCCTTAACTTGGAGGGTATTGTTGGTGGATGGATTGAAGAGGTTGAGGGTGTTCAATACTTTTTGTGGTGGAGTTCCAAGTAAGTTTCCTTCACGAATGAATATTTTCTCCTTATAGAATTATATAGGATTAGGTGCCTAAATTAGGTTTCAGAGATATCCTTGTCTGGGATTTATGTTTCAATATATCTAAAATCAATGTCTAGAATTGATAGAACCCTTGTTCCATCCCTGGATTAACTGGTTCTAGTTGTGTCATATTGTGCCCTTACGGGTGTTGAAGATTAGGTGAAAGACCTAGTTTTTTCATTGTGGGTTTTGGGAACTCTTTAGTAGAGCCCTAGATTCTTTGGGAGTAGGGATATTGTGGAACCCTAGTGAGTTATTTTGACATAGTTTGGGGATCAGCTCGAAAAAAATTAGATTTTGATGGTTGTTTGTATGTATTTTAATGGATGAGGGTTTGGAACACATTTTTTGGGTTGGAACCTTCATTTTTATGTTTTTGGAAAATGTGAATGCATTTTTTGTATGCTTTTGATGTAAGTTCGAATGGGTTTTTTTTATTTCTTGAGATTTGGAAATTTATTTCTGATAATCTTTTGGTCCTTTAAACCCAAATCTGAGTTTTATGCCCCGATGAATTTTAAGTGAATCCTTTATTGCAATATGGTATTACTGTTCATGGTCATGAGAGGGAAATGGAAATTTAGTGAATGCTTGGTGGCATTTAATTCTATCTTTATAAGGCCTCAACTATACGATGCACATGCTTGAATTGTGAAAATAGGACTTGTGTGTGTGTGTGGGGAATATTTGGTTAGGACCATGTATGGATGGAATGAGTATAAAATGACCAAGGGTAATGCCGACAATTTCTTCACGTGAGTGTTGTTGAGAGTGAGACCTCATTTCTTGTCGTGTGTGGTTGTGTATGAGTGTGTGAGTTATGTGTGTGTGTGGCCAATTATGGAAGTTTCTCCCAATGGGGGATAGGGGCACAAAGGGGCCACTAGGGTAACCCATTATGGAGTCCTTAATGAAGTCATAAGATAAATAAAATCAAGCGGATAAAACACTTAATCAAGATAAATATAAATATGTGGGCTTTGGTATACCAGTCACTGAGATTCCTCCTATGTGCCATGTGGGATCCCATTAACCAAGGATGTAGTGGAGAAGTGTCAGGACACACCAACACATCAAACACCTCATCGAGCCACAAGCGGATTTCTTGGCATCACATGGGGTAGATAGACATGCGATGACACTACCAATATTGGACTACACACCCCCTCATAGTGTCTTGTGAGTTTGGTCATATTTTGTTGAGTTTGTGAAACTTGCATGTTGGTAATAGACTTGACTTAGCTTGTGACTCACCTAGATGTGTGTGAATGTAGTATCTTAGATTCAGTGTGATCTATTAATTTTTTGAGATGTAGTCTATTATGATATTTTGTATGCGTATGTGTTCAAACCTTTCTTGTGATGTACATGACACATGGTCATCTCTTTGAGTATGGTGGGAGAGGACCTGATGGTTCCTCATGTTTGCATGGTGTGACCAACTTCTATTGGGGACCAATGAACAGATATTGAGCGGTTCCACTTGTTATATGGAACTTATTTGAACTTGAGTCTCATGTCATCATATCCTTTCTAGTAGCTTGCATGATACCTAACTTCTTCACTAGAGTAGATATGTATATTTCTTGGTACCTGAGAATATCATATGTGATTTGGATAGTGTAGTATATTGATGGAGTTGATATACTTTATTCACCTTGATAGTCATGTTTACACATACTTGTGCTTTGGATGGATGTAATTCATTGTTAACACCATGATTCATATTGTTTAATTTATCTCACATACATAATTGATGTTTAACAATAATTTTCTATGAGAATTTTATTCCTACAATCTCCTTGAGTGTGCCCTACACCTTCAAGTATGAGTATTAGCACCTAGATGGCCAAATTGAGAATTTAGATCAC
The DNA here is from genome assembly GCA_018584345.1 of Thuja plicata. Lineage (NCBI taxonomy): Eukaryota > Viridiplantae > Streptophyta > Pinopsida > Cupressales > Cupressaceae > Thuja > Thuja plicata. The sequence goes on along the minus strand of MU225602.1, from coordinate 1,031,584 downwards.
CCAATTTATTGATTTCTCTATCTTTCCCTAAACATGTGCATCCATTCCTTATTTTGCACATTTGTTCACTATTTATGCGCCTCCATTTAATTCTCCTACACATATATTTCTTGCACCTTGTGCATGTGTGTTAGACTATCCTACACTTAGGATAGCTTATTTCTGTGTGTTGTACTCTATTCTTATGCCTTTGTCCTCTAGAGAGTTGTGCATTTATGATAGATTATAGTTTTTCTAATGTTGTTAAAATTAAGGTTTGTGATTCAGATACCCAATGTCCTACTGATCATTTTAATATATTTACTTCCTTGGTTTGGTCTTGCCTAGTGTGTTGGATGATCAAAACTCTAAAATTAAACATTGCCTAAGCATGGCACTTAGGTGCTAGACACATCAAGAGAATCGTTAATGTTATCTGAGTGGATTTGAGGTATCTCGTGTGGTCCTCACATGTTGACCATAGGACCCTTTGGAATACCAAACTCATCTCCTCATAGAACAAAGGATGTTTTTTAGTCATAGTCCTTGTAGACAATTTATGAAAATGTTTATGATTTTATTGTGTGTGTTATAGAAAATTAATCATGACATTATCATTGCAATGGTGTTCTATATAAAAATAAATTTTGTGCAGGTGTATTTCATCTTGTTTTCTAAGGCCTCTTTGGTAGGGCATTATATCTAGTATCTGAGCTTGTGCTCAAACACTAGGAACTCTGGAGTGATGTGTTCTTTATGAGTTGTGTAATCATTTTGTTGTTATAATACTTCTTCTAATTAATTCTATGGATTTATTGGTTTCAAAGTTACTGATGAACCCTTTTTTTCATTGACGGATGCCTATCACTAAGCAAGGTCAAGGTAATAGAGAACAAGGAAGAGATAATGGGCCTTGTATAGGAACTAGATGTAACCCTCAAGAGGAAGAACCACAGGAGGAACATCAAGAGAATGAAGAACAAGATTAAGAAATGGATAACATGAATGATGGACTAGGGGGACCACAAGTGGTTGATTTGATATAGGATATATTAGCATAGTTGGTTCCCAAATGAGAAGAGTTATATCATGAGGGATCACGAGAACAATAGAACACCTAGAGTGAATGAGAATTCTCTCATAGCCCTAGTATATCAAGAATGGTGCATAGGAGGGATCATGGAGGGGAGGATGAGGATTTCCTCTTAGCTATACATATGAGGGACTTTGCGAGGTTGAGTCCTCCTACTTTTGATAGACCGGGTAGCAAAACTAAGGTAGCGACCTAGATTTTTGATCTGGATCAATTCTTTTCCATGCACCCCTATAGGAGAAACACAAAGAAATAATATACCAACATGCACCTTAGAGGCTTTTCATACACTTGGTGGCATACCAAGGAGAAGAAAATTAATATTGATATTGCCACTATTTCATGGAACTCTTTCTTGAAAAGTTTCAAGCTCAATTCTTAACTTACCATTATAGGTAAGAGATGACAGATGAGTTTCATGATTTTAGGTAGTTGACTAAATCAGTGGATGAGTATGAGCATAAATTATTTGTGCTCAGGAAGTAATCTAGCTATCCTCACAATGAGCCCCTACTAGTACAAAATTTCATTAGGGGCCTTAATGCTCATATCAATGGAGATGTATGACTACTCCAACCTAGGACCTTGGAGGTAGCAATAGAGATAAAAATATTGACAGAGGATAATTTGGATAGGGGCCTTGGTAGGCATGTAGGATCTCAGAATAAAAATACACCTATTATCAGTTATGATGCACTTAGAGTATTTAGATATATCCTAGTGTATCTATGGCACCATACATACCTCTCAGGTCAGGACACCAACAACAAGGACAAAGGCCATCTCACAGCCAGTGGAGTCAACATAGTAGTAAGGATCATATAAGGAAGGGGAGTAGTTGGCATCATCTTCAGTATCACCAAGATCATTGTTGATAGAATTAGAGTCTTCCATAGAGTTCAGATAGGATTAACTCTCATCACTCGATTACACTCTTTGCAGGAGCTAGTTTATGGGATCATGGGTGTTTTTCACATGGAAAATATGGAGATATAGTTCTTTTTATGTTGGCAAGTGATGTTTTTTGTGTGATATGAGACACTTGAAGGTTTTCATCTATGGAAAGACATCTGATGTAATGATCAGTTGGAGTCAAGTACAGTTTTGGAGATTGAGTCTTAAAATTGACTAAGTATAGAAACTGAAGTAGAGAGTTTAACAATATTGTTTTAGACAGTGAAGATGGTATATGATGTTTGATGAATTTAAAGCTTAGAGGAAGATACTATGGGATATGTATGGCCTTCATTTAAGGTCACTTTTGTTTTGGTGTTGATCGCAGAGAGTTAGAGTGTTTTGAAGACATGCAAAGACAATGGAACAGTGAAACAGAGAAGTTGAATAGTCACGATGATTAAGGGAGTATAAGATAGAATTCAAACATGCTAGGTCAGATTGTTATTGTTAATTACCTATACTTTTGTAGTACAAGGTTGTCAACATTGTATTTAATTTTTGTATAAGTATTTATTCTAATTTTTATTGTATTTGAGAGCTGACTAAATGATGTAACACATAAATATGAAGAACATTTTGATAAGTGAAGATGTGAAAAGAGATGTTAGAGATGGATGATGGTAGATGTGAGATCATAGGTTGACAAATATTATTGAGAGCTACAACTACAACTATCTAAGCATTTGCGATGCTTGTTTTTGTTCATTACTGAGAACACTTTGTAACAAAAGTATTTTTTGTAAGAGTTGTAAGCTTAGTGTACCCCTAAAAGGGTGTTGTATACCTTTAACATGGTTTCCTCGACAAAAAATAATGGTGTAATGAGTTGTGTGTTATTTTATTATGTTCTTTTCATTTCATAAATCTTATGGTTTATTAAGAATTGGTTTAAGTTTAATTTAAAGTGTTTTAATAGTGTTTTACCACCCTCTCAATATTACTGAATCCTAACAATTGGTATCAGAGCTATTTTCCCTTGGAGAGAAAGTTTAACAACTTAAGGGAGATCAAGATGGATTCTATAAGTTTGGAAGAAAACTTTGAAGCGACACTTGAAGACCTTGACAAAGAAAAAGAAAAGAATGGTGACTTGAGATTCAAATTAAGAAGAGATGAGGGATTCATTAAGAAACTAAAAGAGTAGCTTGAACTTTCCAGAAGTTAGAGACATGATCTTATGGTTCAGATAAAACAGGATTCAAAAAATGATAATTTAGATCAGATGAAACAAGTTGAACAAGAGAATGATACTTTAAAGCTTAATCATAAAACAATGGCTAAAGAGATTTGACAAGAAAAGGATGCTAAAAAAAAGATTGAAGAAGCCTTGAAGGATGCTAATATTTTGATGGGATTGATGAAGACTAAACTTGATCATTTCAAGAACAAGTACCTAGAATTAGAGAAATATAATCAGATCATTAAAGATGAACTTGTTGAGACAAAGAAGCATATTGAGAGACTTCATATGAGAAGTGACTTGATTAATGAATAAAGAGACAGAAAAAAACCTAAACGAGATATGACTGATCTTGGATTCAATGAACATGAATTTTCTAAGAATCAAGAAGAAAAATCTGATGTGAAGATTGATGGAGAAAACTCTATTCTTGAAAGAACATAAAGAATAGATTAGACCTTTCAGAGGTAGATGTTTTGTATGTAACAATTTTGGACACATGAAGAGAGATTACAAAGGTAATACCCTTTTAAAACCTTTTTCTAGTTATTGCTTTAATTGTCATGCATACGTGCACAAAAAATAAGAATGTAGGAAACCTAATCAATCTAGATACAAAAAAGACAACATCAGAGGAAAAACAATAGTTAAAACCACATGTTACAAATGTAATAACCTTGGGTATATAGAAAAGTTTTGTAGGTACAATAGAGAAGACAACAAAAGAGTACCACCTCCTATGGATACAAAGAGGAATGAAAGTGATATTGGTAAAATTCTTGTAGAATACAAAAGTGAATTTGACAATTATTTCAAGAAAGTAGAAGATAGCAGTAGTGGTAAGGTATGGAAAGTCAAAGAGTATAAAGAGGTAGTGGTTAAGGGAGAGATAGTAGATGCTACTGAATCTTTGCCTGATGGTAACAAAGTTGAGTCGACCTAAATGGCCAAACATGGCCTTAAGGGGAGCATTGGATAAAGACACCAAACTATATCCAACCCCTAATTCTAAGGAGTAAGGTCATGTGAGAATGGTTATAGTGTATGCAGACATTATGGAAACTATATCTCTAATCACAACATCGAACGATTCATATTCTGTGATCGCGATATTTTTGATTGACTAGACAGTGTACAAAGTTGAGTTCATTGGGTAAAGTGCATTTTCTCACCTAGTGATGAATAAAAGACATCTAAGTTACTTATTTATTCACCCTTTGAAGAGTAGTGACCAAGGAGAGCAAATTTTAGAGTGTATCAAACTAGCAAGAAACCATATTTCATGATTGATCGAAGCAGAAGTTCAAAATTCAGCGTGTTTGAGGTATTTAGACTATCTAATCAAGAAGAAGTTATGGATACACCATTGATTTATGATGTTACGGATATAACTAGATATAAAATCAAGATAGATCCATTTAATTCTTGTGAGGATGAGATTTTTCCCAAACACCATACAACGTCATACACGTAGAAGATATGAGGTCATACATACATTGCAAATATGAGACATTGGGAGATGATGAGATTTCTACTGAAATGGGAGACATGTTAGTTGATGATGGTAAAATGAAGGATGAGTTCAAACACTTAGATAACATGAGCATTATGAAAATTATAGACTTGTATGAACTCACCGAAGAAGAATGGTTCAAAATTATACTTAGCAGAGTTCATGACCAATTCATTTGGATAGGGGAGAAACCTATTAAGATCTGTAGTTAGTTGATTTATGACATAAATGGGCTAGACAACATTGGATTTATCCCTATAGAAGATAATAATATAAAGAAACAAGTTGAAACCCTAACACATTCAAAATGGGATAGGCAAATAATGATAGTGAATGACATTTTACTACAAGATGTAAGACTAGTTGCGATGATAGTTAGATATAAGCTATAATATAGCCGTAGACCTAATTCAATCTCAGCATGAGTCATTATGATGGCTTATAGGATGGTAAAGGAAAATACAACATCCAATCTATACGAAGTTCTAGCACAATAGTTTTTAGAGAATGTGAAGTTAATCAAGAAGGATAAATCCGAGGCTTTCAAATTTGTCTCACTCCTAGTTCACATGTATATCCATATTAAGCATAAGTTCCCTAGAATGACCCCTAGAGAATGGAAAGACATCATACCCACTGGTATTCAGATATCATAGAGTTACAAAGATAAAACAACACATGGGTGGATGGAGAACTATTTGGGATGACACAAATTCTACAGAGGCAAATGAAAGAAAGATTCAGAATTCTTGAAGAGTTGGTTGAGAGATACAAGGATACAATCTATTTCATTGTTGAAACTGATTATGTATGTTTTGAGGCATTTTTACCAAGGAAGAAATGGTGTTACCCTATGGGATATGAAGTTAGTTCAAAAATTGTAATCATGCAATTTGAACATGTTTTGGCATTTGAACTTGGTACATTTGAGGAGAGATGGGGCACATATGAAGATAAATTAGCTAAAGTCAGAGAAGACAAGAATAAAGGTATAAGGAAGAGAAGAGTAGAAAATATAATTGTTGACTATGCAACTAAGGCATGAATAACTAAAGAGGAAATGAGATAAGTAAGGAAGAAGATAGAAGAGAGATCTTTTGGGTTGGCAAGCACTACTACTGCAACCCTTCCACCTCCAAAAGTTGTGCAAGTAGTCAGTCCACTTTCTACTATGATAGATGTGACCACACCCTCACCACAATATAATACATCATAGGAAGAGACAAAAAATATTGTTCCTCAGAGAAACACAAGGTCCACTAAAATGGACTCACCTCCTAAGATGCATAGGACTGAAGAAGAAGAGAAGAAAGTTGAAAAGAGACCACAAATGTAAGACACCTATGGAAGCTAGATATGAAGATGCTATAGAAAAGAGTTATTGAGAAAGGGAAGCTTGTTTCAGTGAATAAATACTATGACAGTTATGAGGCATTTGACAAACTAGTTATTGAGGACATAGTAATTAATCATCTACTTTTTTCAAGAAGAAACTATTAGAAATAGAGGGCAGTATACTTGAGGAATTGTATGGTAGACAAGAGATAAGAAAAAAACTTGCACATATAGAATATGAGGCAATTAGGAGTCAAGATATTGAGGGTATATTTCCAGTAGTTTTTGTATAGGAGAGAGAGAGAGAGAGAGAGAGAGAGAGTAATTGAGGAACTCTAACCCTTATTGAGAACTAAAGAAATATTAGTGAAAATTATGGGCAAAAAATATGAGGAAGACATAGAGGATACTCAAAAGGAATTAGATCAGATACTTATGAGAAATATTCCCAAGAAATCTTCACCTCCTAAACCTACTATGCCTACACCTATAGGATTGATCTCTATGTCAATTGAGGTAAATTTTGAGAAGAACAAAGTAAGTACTGAAATGCAACCCAATTTCTTTATTTCTGGTGTGCCTATGACCCTTGACACTTCACTTGATGAAAAAGATCCATTTGAAGGAAACATTGATAATATAGTGGCTCATGAAGTGGAAGAATAGAAAGAGGAAGAGCAGAAAGAAGAATCAGAACACAAAGATGAGATAGACACAACAAAAGGAGAAGAGCCAAGAGTTGAAGTAAAACATGAAATTGACACATCCACTATTCTATTGTTGGCAAGAAAGGACACATCTATAAGCACAGATGTTGATAATATGGATGAGGATGAACTAATGAGACTATCTTTAATCGCATTCAGAAAGGAAAAAGAAAGATTTGAGCAGAAAGGAGACAAAAAGGATAAGGCTATTACTATAATAGCTTCTACTGTGAATAAACTACTTCCAACACCTATTGTTTTTCAAGGAAATGAGGATGTAGATAATCTAATTATGGCACTAGATGTCTTTGATAGTCACTATGAGTCCTTAGTGAAGATCATTGAAGAGAGGACACATAAAATTTACCTAGAAAAGAAGTTGATGGAAGTATGCCAGTCTATTACATGGGACTTGGGCATTCTGAGATCAGCTACATCAAAAGCCAAAATTTGTGTCACACATGGAAGGATGTTATACATCTATTGTATGAACACTATCAAAAACATTCAGAATATTGAATAAATTATTGTGAAGGACATGACTACTCTTAATAGCATGATTGACAGTTGTGAGACCTCCTCACAATCTATAATGGAGATGGACAGAGAAGTATCAAAGATTTTTGATAAGATGGATGTCTTGGATATAGAGAAAGGGAGAGTAAAGATATCAGAGCCCATGTTGCTACACTAGGAGCTCTAAGAAAATTGTATGCCCATTAGGTGGTTAGTAGTGCATGTTAGAACACATCTCCTTGTATCTTTAGACTAATTTTTCATGATCTCATATTCATGTATGTGGTTCTACCCACTTGATTTGGGAGTGATGTTTAGTCTTGGTTATTATAGGTGAATACCTACTAAGGATTGAATTGTGCTAGGATATGTGGTTGAAAACCTATGGTCTCTAGTCTCATCGTTGCTCATGAATTTCATAATTATCTATAGAAGTGATTTTTGTTAGGGAGCGGATTACTTGCTTCTTTTTTCCTTGTGTGGTTTGTATGTATGAGGACTTGGTGATGGTCACTGGACTACCTCATCTATTATAGCATGATAGTTGATGTATGTTGTATATGATATGCTAGGGTGATTGAGTTCTAGTTTGTGTTAGAATAACTAAGAGGGGGTGGGGGGGTGAATCAATGGCCTCAAAAATAATTCCAATAATCCAACCAAAAATTATATAAGAAATATAATATCCTTAGTTATCTTTCAGTCCTACAATATGTATGCATTTAAGTAATCTTATAAAATATATATTGTTCCATGAATATACTGATTATCTTTTTCTAGCCTTTACCAAATAACAGTAATTGAACCTAGTGTTTACCGACCAATCCTATTTTAGTAATGTGTAAAGTAAAACATCAAAGAAATGAACCATATACACATTTGACACATGGATTTTTAACGTGGAAACCCTGTTAAGGGAAAAACCAACTTGGGACTAGTAACCCAAAATTTTCACTCTTCTAAAGTGATCTCAGTGAAGAGCCAACCCTATTAAAGGTTATAAACACATTGTTAAGTGCGACCTTGTTAGAGGATTTAAAGCTAATAGTTTATCATTTGACCTAGAATACATTATGCTATCAACATGAAAACCTTTTGATAATATTGAGTATCTCAATACAATAAGGATGGTTAAATCCCACTCGGTTAAAAGATTTTTTGAATCAATGGTTAAACTGAAATAGTAAATGATGTGTTCAACAATACATCTTTAAATTTTAGATTTTTAGATCTATTGTTAGTCCATAATACCTCTCTAATAAATGTTCTCCTCAATTCCTTTGCTCCCATTCTTTCTTCTTTCTACTTAGTGAATGTTGTGTCCTCTATTTCTCGGTGTCTGCAAAATTCTTGGCTCTATTCTTCAGCCTGTATGATCAGATCTGCATGAAGAGTTCTATCTTCATTAGAATTATATTAAACGTTCCTTTTCTTTATAAATAATTACTTGTCTCTTTATATAGACATGATTTCATCATTTACTATCCTTGTCTTTCTTGTTCTTGACATAGATTGCTTCTTGATCCGCAAATCTCTCTATGCATTGCTTTAATATTTAAAGCTTTACTTTGGTTTTATTTTGTATATTTCTCCTTGACAACCATGAATAAAAATATCTTTCAATCTTTAGTTCAACTCGTAGATGGAAATAAATTAATCAATCAGTTAACTCTAAATATAGCTCCATCTAGCTAAGTGTTTTTTCATTTTCTCACTCTAGTTAATTTCGATCATCAACTCTTAGATTTCTTGTCATTGACTAGTAGTCCTCGGGCATAAAATTCAGTTCTCCTTGGTGACCACTTCAATTATTCTTGGTGTTTTGGTGCTCGATATACACTGTGACTGCTCTGGGTTCTCTATCTATCAATGTGCACTGTCCATTGGTGTTTACTGTCACTTTGTGTACACTATCTTTTAATATTTACCGATAACATAAACTTTGTCTCTTTGGTTTCTTGAATTCTACATGACAATATGTATATGACCAATTAGATTATATCGGGTTGACATCAATGACAATACAATACATTAACTTATTTAATATCTTGCATTTACATTCTGTAGCTCGGTGATCATCAACTGATCATCTTCAAAAATTCAATCAGTTATAGTTCATCAATCTCTCCCTTTGGCATTGATGGCAACGTTCTTATCAAAACAATATGAAATATGTAATGTAAAGCATGCCATATCAGACCAAACTTATTGTTCTATAAATAATTCAAATATCTGACTCTCGGTAAGCTCTTCTAGCTTATATTTGATTCTTGTAGAGTGCTTTTCCTTTCTTCATTCCTTTCAATGGATAGATGTAGTAACTTCTAATTCTATCTCTCCCTTTGTTGTAGAATCTCATCTCCCTTTTTTGGATAAATACACAGTGTTAACTTTCTCCAAATATCTCCCTTAGATAGATAGTTGTTTCTTTGAATTTCTCTTCATGATCTTTCTCTCCCTTTGTAGAAACTTCTTTTTCTAATCTTTTCTCTCCCTTTTACTGATGTTCTTTTCCTTGATAGATATTTCACTTCTCTCCCTGATGGATATTTCATTATTGGATATCTCTCTCCCTTTGAGAGCAATGCCAAACAAAAATATATCATTTAATCTCCTTTGCAGTAGCAATACAACTCTGTAGTAGCCAATAATATCTTTGGTGTGTGGTTCAGATAAGTAACTTCTTGTACTGATGTGTTATTGTAGTCCATTTGTAAACTTGCATCAACATGATTGATCTTTGATTGGATAATGTGTAGGCTGATGCAGTCTCCAAGTCAGATTAGTGACTAGTAGATAAGGGTCGTACCCATAGTCTCTTCCTTAGGTACTCAAATGTATCTTTTGGCAATGGATTTTTGAATATGTCTGCTAATTGTTCTTTGGATTGGACATATTCCAGTATCACCTCTTTGTCTTGTACTTATTCCCTTCAGTAATGAAACTTAATAGAAACGTGATTTGTCTTAGCATGCATCATAGGGTTCTTTGAAATGTTGATAGCACTTGTATTATTATAATAGATAATTACTGGTTCAAGAATTTCAATGTTCATACCTTTCAATAATTGCTTGATCCATGCAATGTTAGAGCAATTTGTAGCAATAGCCACATATTATGCTTTTGTAGTTGATTGAGATATGCAACCTTTCTTTTTACTTATCCATGTGACAAGTATATTACACATAAAGAATTCTTCTCTTGTTGTGCTCTTTCTATCATCTATGTTTCTAGCCCAATCAACATCTGTATAAATTTGTAGCTCAAATTTTCTTTCTTTATTATATCACAAACCATAGTCTTTGGTATTCTTTAGATATCTCAGAATTCTTTTGACAGTAGTCATGTGTGATTCCTTGGGATTAGGAGAGAATCTTGTAACTATACCAACTACATGTGCTATATCTGGTCTTGTGTATACAACATACATTAGTTTTCCAATCATAGATCTATATAAGGTCTGATTTACCTCAGTTGTCTTGTCTTCCTTTGTCAATTTGCATCTAGTTTCCATAGGTTTTCCAACAGGTTTGGAGTCCTCCATTTTGAATATTTTCATAACTTCTTTGATGTATTTGGATTGTGTGATGTAGATTCCTTCATCCTGTTGTAGAATCTGTAGACCAATAAAAAAGTTGATCTCTCCAAACATTGACATCTCAAACTCTTTTCTCATTTCATCAACAAATTATTTTCATAGCATATCATTTCCTCCAAATATGATATCATCAACAAATATCTTAGCAATCAGAATCTTACATTAGTATCTCCTTTCAAATATAGATTGTTGTTATCACTTGTTCTTACAAATACAATACTAATGAGATAAGAGTGAAATATTTCATACCATGCTCTTGGTGCTTGTTACAATCCATACAAGGGTTTGTGTAGTCTACAAACCATGTTCCTCTTGTTAGGATCAAGAAACCCTTTAGGTTGTTCAATGTATACCTCATCTTCTAGTATTCCATTCAGAAATGCAGATTTAACATTCATTTGGTATACTTTGAATCCTTTGAAAGCAACATAAGCAAGTAGAATTATTACTCCTTCTAGTCTAAAAATGGGTGCAAAGGTTTCTCCATAGTCAATACCTTCTTCTTGTGCATACCCTTTGCATACCAGTCTTTCTTTTTTCCTTGTGACTTCTCCATTCTCATTCAGTTTGTTTATGAATACCCATTTGGTACCAATGACATTTTTGTCATTTGGTCTAGGTACCAATGTCCATGTTTTTTTCTTTTCAATATGTTCAATCTCTTCATTCATTGCACTAACCCATTCTTGATTCTCAAGTGCAGGTATTAATAGATTTAGACTCAAAATCACAAATCAAACATCTTGTGTTAAGTGACTTACTTCTTGTTCTCATTCTAGCTCTTTTGTCTCCTATTTGGTCTTGCAAATGGTGTTTTCTAAAATATTTAGAAAGTATAGGTTTAGATCTCTGTTCATCATTCTGATCATCATATTGACCTTCATTTTGATCTTCATCATCGCTTGGTTCAGTATTGTGAGAATTTTCCTGATTCTTGGTGTGTGCAGCCCATTGCTAGGTTGCATTGTTATGTCGCTTGCTAGTGATACACTTTTTCTCGGGAAGACTATCAAGTTCATCACTATAGACAAATGTGTTGTAATATTCTAGTTCCTTTCTTCTTTCCTCATCATTTTTCTCAGCAAATTCATCGGCTTTAACATTTGCACTTTCAATGATTTTGTTAGAGGATTTTTTTAGACATTTATAAGCTTTTCTTCTGGTAGAATATCCTAGAAATATTCCTTCATCACTTTTAGAGTCAAGATTTCCATTTCTATCATCTTTAAATATATAACATTGAATCCCAAAAATTCTAAAGTAACTCACATTTGGTGTGTATCCATACCATAGCTCATAAGGTGTCTTATTTGTGTCTTTCTTCAATTGAACTCAGTTTAGTGTATAGACAACAGTACTTATAGCAAAATCAACAATTGATCTATTCCTTCTTTTAGCAATCCCATTTTTTTGTGGTGTTCTCGGTGCAGAAACTTGTCTTGTAATTCCATACTCATTACAAAACTTAGTGAATTCATCAGAAATAAATTCTCCTCCTCTATTTGATCTTAGACATTTTAGTTCCTTTCCACTTTGTGTCTGAGCTATAGCTTTATACCATTTGAACATCTTAAATGCTTTTGATTTCTCTTTTAAGAACATAATAGTCATCATTCTAGAATAGTCATCAACAAATAGAATGAAGTATCTATCACCATAATAGCTTTTTGTTCTCATTGGTACAAATTAGTCAGTATGGACTAACTCTAGAATAGCATTAAGTGTGTAGGTTTTTCTCTTGAAACTAGACTTTGTCATTTTTCCTTTTTGACAATTCTTACACATAACATGGTCGGGTTTTGACATGCTTGGTAAGCCTCTTACATTTATTTTCTTTCTTATCGTAACCATGTTGTCAAAATTCACACGACATAACCTTTTATGCCACAACCAAATGTCTTCATTTCTAGCCAATAAACAAGCGGTCTTAATCTTATCAAGATAGAATAGGTTACCTTTTGTTTGTTCACCAATACCTATCAACCTTCATGTTCCATTATAGATATTTTCCTTTTTGTTGTCAAATGCAACTCGGTGTCCTGTGTTATTCAATGGTGAAACACTCAATAGTTTATAGTTTAGTCCTTTCACCCAATATGCATTTTCACATCTGATCAGATTATTCAACATGATGCTTCTTTTACCCTCATATGGACAAGGTGAGTCATTACCCATCCTAATTGATCCACCATTATAATATTCAATAGTTTCAAACTTTTCTTTATCTCCAGTCATGTGGTGAGTACAACCACTATCAATAATCCAAACATCATTTTTACCAAATTTAGATATGAGTGCAGTTTCAACATACCTTTCTTCTTTGTCTCAGTCATCTTTCATAGCAAAAAATACTACCTCAATATCTTCATCAGATTAGGTGTTGGTATTTTAAGCTTTATTTTCAACCAGGTAACAAGCATTCTTGCCTTTGTCCTTGTAGTCTTGATTATCTATTCTCTCAGAGTATTGGTTGCTTCTGTAGTCTCATTCATCACTTTTATCAAAATTATTTTGATAAGATCTCTCATTTTTTTCTTTCATCTTTTCTCTTATTAGGGCATCTAGCAGCAAAGTGTCCAATTTCTTTTCAATTAAAACATACCAATGGTAATTTACCTCTGTATCTACCTTTGCCTCTTTGCAATCTTCTAGACATTAGTGCTTCAATTTCATCAAGTTCTTGTTCATCACTATCACTTTCACTATCATTTCTCATAGTGTGTTTATGACTTGATTTACTTATTTTCAAATAAGATTTGAATGCAGACTCAATAGTTGGTAAGACACTGTTGTCAAAGTTATTCATCTAAAATGAAATATGTCCACCAATCAAACTATCTAGAGTAACATTGTTATTTTCTACTTCTCTCATTTCTTGAATTGCAGATACTCTAATAGCATAAACAGGAAGTAAGGTTCTCAAAATTTTACTTACCAATGTTTCTTCCTCAAGTACACCTCCTACTCCTTGGATAGCATTAAAAAATTATTTTATTCTGCTACTGTACTAAGTGATGTTCTCTCCTTATTTCATTCTTAGGTCATCAAACTTTCCTCTTAGGATTTCATCCTTATCTCTCAGCACATTTGTATCTCCTCCATGTAATATCTTGAGTTTGTCCCACATTTTCTTTGCAGTGTTGCATAATTTTCCATCTTCAAATTCAGCATTAGATAGTGAAGAAGCAAGTTATATCATCATAGATTTGTGTTCATGTTTTTCTCTCAATTGATCAACAGTTAGAGGTCCTGTTGGAGCAACATATTCAGTATCCAATTATTTTGTGACATCATTTCCAATACCTAATAGATGGAGTCTTATCCTACTTTTCCATGATGCAAAGTTGTCTTTGTTCAACTTAGGCACATCCCTTATACTCATCTTGTGATATTTAGCTTGAGTCTTTAAACTCTCTTCCAAGCATACTAGCTCTGATACCAATTGTTAGATAACTAAGAGGGGGTGAATCAGTGGCCTCAAAAATAATTCCAATAATCCAACCAAAACATATATCAAAAATATAATGTCCTTAGTTATATTTTATTCCTACAAGATGTATGCCTTTAAGTAATCTTATCAAATATATACTGTTCGGTGAATATACTGGTTATCTTTTTCTAGCCTTTACCAAATAGCAGTAATTGAGCTTAGGGTTTACTAACCAATCATGTTTTATTAACATGTAAAGAAAAACATCAAAGCAATGAACCATATACACATTTGATACATGGATTTTTAACGTTGAAACCCTGTTATGGAAAAAACCACTTGGGACTAGTAACCCAAATTTTTCACTCTTCTGAAGTGAGCTCAGTGAAGAGCCAACCCTGTTAAAGGTTACAAACACACTATTAAGTGGAACCTTGTTAGAGGATTTAAAAATAAAATTTTATCATTTGCCCTAGCATTCACTATGTTGTCAACATTAAAACCTTTTGATACTCTTGAGTATATCAATACAATAAGGATGGTTAAATCCCACTCGGTTAAGAGATTTTTTGAATCAATGGTTAAACTGAAACAGTAAATGATATGTTTAACAATACAACTTTAACTTGCAGATTTTTAGATCTATTGTTAGTCCATAATACATCTCTGAACAATGTTCTCTTCAATTCTTTCTCCCCTTCTTTCTTCTTTCTGCTTGGTGAATGTCATGTCCTCTGTTTCTTGGTGTCTGCTGAATTCTTGGTTCTATTCTTCAGCCTGTATGATCAGATCTGCATGAAGACTTCTATCTTCATGAGAATTATATTCAGCATTCATTTTCTTTATAATGAATTACTTGTCTCTTTATATAGACATGAGTTCACTGTTTAATGTCCTTGTCTTTTTTGTTCTTGACATAGCTTGCTTCTTGATCCGCAAATCTCTCCATGCATTGCTTTAATCTTTAAATCTTTTCTTTAGTTTTACTTTGTAGATTTGTTCTTGACAAATGTGAATAAAAATAGCTTTAAATCTTTAGTTTAACTGGTCAATGGAAATAAAGAAATCAATCAGTTAACTCTAAATATAGCTCCTGCCAGCTAAGTGTTTTGTCATTTTCTCACTCCAGTTGATTTCGATCATCAACTCTTTGGTGCTTGTTTTCTTTCTCTCTGAGTAACTTGTGATTTATCTTGAGTAACCTATATTCTTAGCCCTATGATTGTGATGTTATTGATTGTGTATGATTAGACTTGCATGTTGTATTGAATTACATTTATTTGAGTAATATGAACTATATTGTGTGATTGTTGTAATCAGCTCTAAGGGAATATGATTGATTACGAAATTGGAAATTAATTCTTGTTTGTTGAAAAGAATTGTGCATATTTGGAAATATATATCATTAATTAGAAAGAGTGCATTAACAGATTTGGAATTGTACCTTATTATTATAGATGAATTGGGTAAAGGACCTAAGTCCCCAAGTAAATTATGCATTGCATCCATAATGTGACCTTTGTAACTTTTAACCTTTTTGTAGTATTTGTCAAAGGATTGATTAAATGTTAATGTTAGTAACAAAGTAGAATTCATAATTGCATGAATTTGCATAAAGATGATGTTAGAAATATACAAAATTATCTTCCTTGAGTGATCAGGTGCATACTCTAATGTATCTAGAATGAGGTACCTTGGATGTCGTGAAGAGACTAATCCCTTGAGTGTGGCTACCCCTAGTCACCTTGTTATGTGAAATGTTTAAATAGATTGATGATTTATTTTGGTTGATTTATATCTTGTTGTGTTGTATGTGGGTCAACATTAATTTCTTTTGAATTTTCTTATTACTAGAATATTAGTCACCCAAATCTCTTTTCATTTTCTAGGTTGTGGCATTAGTCACATTTCATTTATTGTTGGAATTGTACACTTTTATGATTTAATATTGAACTTTGGAAGTTCTTCCACTTAGGTTTTCCTTTAAATTTTATGGTGCCTATTCTGAATGTTTGGTGTTGTTGACCATGTTTCCTGATAAGTATTATTTCTATCATGTTCATTGTGGACCTTTGATAGTATTTATAAGGGAGGAAATCGTAGAGATTACAGTGTAATTGTATGTGGAAATGAAATGCATTACGTAATTTATATGTTTGTGTGAGTGTTGCATTAAGTAAGTTTGCATGAACTTTTCAAATTTTTATTCGATATAAACATGATTATGTGTCTCCTAAAATTAAGCATTAGTATGTATGTATTTCATGATATTTTAAAGCATTGAAGATATAGACTTATTTAAGAAATATTAGATGATGAATAAATAATCAATGTGATTTTTGATTTATATTTAAATATGAGTTATATTACTCTTTGTGATTCGTTATGCATATCTTAAAGAAAGGATAGTTACATGAACTATAAATGAGTAATTTTTGTGATTGGTATATTATTTTGGTGATTATGAGTTTGGTGTATCTTCTTGTTTGATCATAATTAATAGGGGGTGTAGCACTACAATGAAAATAACTTTTATTCTTTACTTGATTAGTTATCGGCTTCCAGGAGTAAGCCTAGTTTTAGGGGGAGGGTGTAATACCCACCCCTTAGTCTACCCTTTTGTTTCAGTGTTTGAACTCTTTTCTGTTAGTAATAACTCAGAGGGGGGGGGGGGGGTGGAANGGGGGGGGGTTGAATCAGCGGTCTCAAAAACTTATCCTTAATCTAACCACCAATCAAATAAACCTCAGATTATTATGTCCCTACAAGATGCATGCCATGAGATACTTATAATGATTATCTGTCTATCAGTTTACCTTGAATGTCCTTATTCTTTTTGATTACCGATAAGCAGTATAACTATTTACTAAAATATAGTAAATATGCAGAGTATACCGATAAATCCAGTGTTAACTATGTCAGATACAAAACAATAAAGAAAGGAATCATACACACATAACACGTGAATTTTTAACGTGGAAACCCTGTTAAGGGAAAAAACCACTTGGACCGGTACCCCAAATTTTCACTCTTCTAAAGTGAGCCCTGTTAAGAGCCAACCCTGTTAAAGGTTACAAACGCATTGTTAGGTGTGACCTTGTTAGAGGATTTTACACATATCGGTTGTCACTTAGTATCAGGCATCTAATGCTGCCATCCTTGAATCAGCCTCTCTCTTAGACTATTAATAGGCATCGAGCATATCGAATTTTACTTTCATGAATCAACCTTTTTGGCACTCCTTGGGATGTACCTCAATATATAGAAGACTTTTAAGTCCTGCTCTGTTAAGAGACTTGATGCTTCAATGTTTAAACTGAAACAAAATGACTTGTTTCTAATGCAACTTGAATTGCAGATTTTTAGATCTACTTAAGTACATTACCTCTCTGATCAATGTATCAATTCAATTCTTTTGTGCTCCATACTTTCTGCTCTGTGATGCTGTGTTCACTATTTGTCGGTGTCTGCAGAATTCCTTAGCTCTACTTTAGCTTGATTGATCAGTACTGCATGAAGTTTTTCTTCTTCAGTATCTTTGTAGCATCCTCTTTCTATTCACTCCCCTTAATTTCTTTTCATGTGATACAAAAATGAATTAAGCTTGTCTCTTATATAGACATGATATTCACTATTTGTTGATTCTCAATTCTTGATTCTTGGCGTGAAAAACAATCCATCCAATTTGATTTAAAGCATAACTCCTGATTTTTATTATAGTTATCTTCATGCCAACTGTACAAATGTTCTTTAAATCAATCACTTAACTCTGGTCAAATAAAACAAAGAAAACAACCAGTTAAGTCTATCTTTAGCTCTTGCCAGCTATATATTTGGTCATTTTCTGAACTCTCTGTTCTATCGGTCAACTGTTTAGTTAGTCCTCGATTACAACTGTCAGTTCCATCAGTGTGACTCCAATTAGCTTTGGGATCTCCATTTTTTGGGCAACATTGGATTTTACTTGTCAGGCAACTCTTTTTTTAGCTCATCGGGCATCCTATGGATTTTCTTCATTGGGCAACACTGTCTTCTGCTCATCAGGTACCATTGTGACTTTTCTTCTTTGCCTTTACCGATGGTGTGCACTCCGTCAGTTTCTTCTGTCACTTGGTGAATACTTGACATTTATGCATTGTTGAAAGCATAACCTTTGTTCCACTGATTCTCTAAAGTCTTTGGCATTATGTACATGACCGTACAGATGATATCAAGTTGACATCAATGATAATACAAACCATTAACTGATTTAATGCCTTGCATTATCTTCAACTTAATATTGTCAAACATTTAATTAGTTACATGCCATCAATCTCTCCCTTTGGCATTGATGGCAACAAACTTATATTATCACACTATACTATTTCTAATACAGTATCAAATACAATTGTTGAGATTCATCAAACTACCAATCTCTCCCTTTTGTCAACCGATACATGTCTGAACTTCGCTAAGCTCTATTTTAGCTTAGATTTGATTCTTGCAGCTGTTTACTTTCTAATCTATTGAATCTTCTTCTTGTGTTAATTTCTCTCCTTTGCCTATTCTCTCTTTTATGATGTCTTTGTCCATTTTCAGCAACTTTCCCTTTGAATAAACTTTCATACAATTTTCTCTCCCAAAGGATATAATCTCTCCCTGTTGGAGTAATCTGATAATGGATAATCTCTCTCTTTTCAAGAATGTGATAATATGGATCTCTCTCCCTTTGACAACAATGCCAAATAAACATCTCATAGATATCTGATATTTATGTCAAACAATCTTTTCTCTCCATCCATAATATATTCCTTGAATTTCCCTTATCCATCATCAATACATTAATATGCTCTGGTGCTCGGTTTTGATATATACCTTTCTATATATAGATGTATCTTGGAAGTTCATCTTTTTTCTCACATCAACATGAATGATATTCTGATAATATGTAGGTTGATGTAGCCTTCAGTCATATTACTGATTGGTAGACAAGGGTTTGACCCCTAGTCTCTCTCTCAAGTACTCAAATGTATCCTTGGGCAGTGTCTTGGTGAAGATATCAGCTAATTTTTCTTTTGATTGCACATACTCAAGTATCACCTCTTTTTCTTGAGCTTGTTCTCTTAAGTAATGATACTTGATGGAAATGTGTTTAGTTTTTGCATGCATGAGTGGATTCTTGGAAATGCTTATTGCACTGGTGTTATCACAATAGATAATCACTAGTTCTGAGATCTTCATAAGCATACCTTCCAACAACTATTTGATCCATGCAATATTTGAACAATTTGCAGTAGCAACAACATATTCCAATTTTTTAGTAGACTGAGAGATGCATCCCTTCTTCTTGCTAATCCATGTGACAAGTTTGTCACCCATAAAGAATGCTCCTCTAGTTGTGCTCTTCCAGTCATCAAGATTCCTAGCCCAATCAGCATCGGTAAACACCTTAAGTTCAAATTTGCCTTCTCTTCTATACCATAAGCCAAATTACTCAGTATTCTTTAGATATCTTAGAATTCTTTTCACAATAGTCATATGTGATTCCCTAGGGTTAGAAAAAAATTTAGCAACAATTCCCACTACATGTGCAATATCTGGTCTAGTGTGTACAACATACATGAGTTTTCATATCATTGATCTGTACAAAGTCTAATTTACCTTTGTTGTTTTGTCCTCCTTTGTCAACTTACATCCAGTAGCCATTAGTGTTCCAACTGGTTTGGATTCTTCCATCTTGAATATTTTTAGGACCTCTTTGATGTATTTGGACTGTGTAATGAAAATTCCTCCACTTTATTGAATGATCTATAGACCAAGAAAGAACTTGATCTCCCCAAACATAGACATCTTAAACTCTTTTCTCATCTCATTAGCAAATGATTTGCATAACATATCATTGCCTCCAAATATGATGTCATCAACAAATATTTTAGCAATCAAAGTGTTAGCATTAGTATCTTCCTTCAAATAAAGATTACTATTTTCACTAGTCCTTACAAATCCAATACTTATTAGA
>MU225602.1:989297-1011192 GCA_018584345.1 Thuja plicata | reverse complement strand
TGGATCAACAAACCCTTCTGGTTGTTCAATGTATACTTCTTCTTCAAGTATTCCATTTAGGAATGCTGACTTGACATCCATTTGGTATACCTTGAATCCTTTGAATGCAGCATAAGCAAGTAATATTTTTACTCCCTCTAGCCTATAAATGGGTGCAAAGGTCTCTCCATAGTATATACCTTCCTCTTGTGCATACCCTTTGCATACTAGTCTTGCTTTGTTCCTTGTGACTTCTCCATTCTTATTCAGCTTATTCCTGAATATCCATTTTGTACTAATGACATTCTTGTCATCTGGTCTTGGCACAAGTGACCATGTCTTATTCTTCTCAATCTTCTCAATCTCATCATTCATAGAACTTATCCATTCCTCATTATCTAGTGCAGCATTGATAGATGTTGGCTCATACTCACAAATTAAACAATTTGAGTTTAAAGACTTACTTCTTGTTCTTGTATCAGCTTTGTTATCTCCTATGATCTGGACCTCTTGATGGTTCCTTCTTACATATCTTGCAAGTACATGTACAGTTCTTTCTCTATCATCTTGATCATTATTTTGATCTTCATTCTGTTCTTCATCACCTTGCACATTATCTTGATCATTAGCCTGACCGTCGGTATTTTTAGCCTGATGCTCGGGAGCAAGGATTTGTAGCTCAAGGGCTCTACATTGTTGGTAGGGTAGAGTCTCAGGTTCCTCTTTGTAAGTGAACTTATTGCAGTCCTCTGGTTCTTTAGTGCTTTCTTGTTCATCCTTCTGTACAAATTCATCTATCTTTACATTTGCACTTTCAATAATTTTGTTAAAGGTTTTGTTTAGACATTTGTAAGCCTTGCTCTTGGTAGAATACCCTAGCAAAATTCCTTCATCACTCTTGGAGTCAAGTTTTTCATTTCTATCATCTTTTAAGATATAACATTGACTTCCAAAAATTTTGAAATAACTTACATTGGGTGTGTATCCATACCATAGCTCATAGGGTGTCTTCTTGGTGTCTTTCTTCAATTGTACTATATTCAATGTGTAAACAACAGTACTGACAGCTTCCCTCTAGAATATTTGGGTGATTCCTTTCTCTATCATCAATATTCTTGCTCAATCAACTATTGATTTGTTCATTCTCTCAGCAATCCCATTTTCCTATGGTGTTCTTATTGCAGAAACCTGTCTTTTTATACCATGCTCATTACAAAAGTTAGTGAATTCATCTGATATAAACTCACCTCCTCTATTTGATCTCAAACATTTTAGATCCTTACCACTTTGTTTTTCTACCATGGCCTTATACCATTTAAACATCTTGAATGCTTCAGATTTATCTTTTAGAAACATAATTGTCATTATTCTAGAGTAATCATCAACAAAGAGAATAAAGTATCTATCTCCATAATAACTCTTTGTCCTCATGGGTCCACATAAATCAATATGGACTAATTCTAGAATTGCATCAGATGTATGGGTTTTGTTTTTGAAACTATACTTTGTCATTTTACCTTTTTGACAGTTTTTACACATGATGTTATCGGGTTTGGTCATTGTTGGTAAGCCTCTAACATTTCTCTTTTTGCTAATTTTCATCATGTTGTCAAAGTTCACATGACACAGTCTTTTGTGCCATAACCATATGTCTTCATTTGTAGCAATCAAACAAGTGGAGTCCATACCATTTAGATAGAATTAGTTACCTTTTGGCTGCTCACCAATACCAATTAGATCTCCAGATTTGTTGAATATTTTTGCCTTTTTGTTTTCAAATGCTACTTTGTGACCTAAATTATTCAAATGAGAAACACTCAATATATTATAATTCAATCCATTTACCCAATAAGAATTCTCACACTTTATCTAGTTATTCAACATTATTGTTCCTCTACCTTCAACTAGACAAGGTGTGTCATTTCCCATTCTTACTGATGCGGCCTTGTAGTATTCAAAATTCTCAAAAAAATTCTTATCACCAGTCATATGATGAGTGCAACCACTATCTATGATCCAAACATCAGCTTTGATAATTTTAGATATGAGAGATATTTCTACTTACCTTTCTTCATCATCATTTGAATCATCCTTTATAGCCACAAACACCATCTTGATGTCTTCATCAGATTCGGTGTGAGTATCATCATCCTTGCATTTTTCTAGGTAGCTGACCTTTTCTTTGTCCTTATAGTCTCGGGTATCTCTTCTTTCTGATTGTCGGTAGCTTCTGTAATCACCTCCGTCAGACTTCTTCTCAAAAGATCTGTCATTACTTCTGTCATCTTTTCTTCTGTTAGTACATCTTGTAGAAAAATGTCCAATCTCTTTGCAATTAAAACAAACAAGTGGCAATTTACCTTTTCCTCTTTGCATTCTTTTGTCCATAAGTGCTTCTATTTCATCAAGATCATCTTCTTCATTTTCACTATAACTATCTTTTCTCATAGTGTTTTTTTGACTTGATTTACTTATTCTCATAGAATTTTTGAATGCAGACTCTATGTTTGGTAAGACACTATTATCAAATTTATTCATCTCAAATGAAATCAGTCTTCCAATTAAACTATCTAGAGTAACATTGCTATTTGCTACTACTCTCATTTCTTGAATGGAAGATACTCTAATAGCATAAGTAGGCAATAAGGTTCTTAGAATTTTACTTACCACTGTATCTTCTTCCAATACACCTCCAAATCCTTGGATAGCATTGACTACATCTTTAATTCTTGTGTTGTACTGAGTGATGTTTTCTCCTTCTTTCATTTTGAGATCATTAAACTTTCCTCTAAGGCTTTCTTCCTTCGCTCTCAAAAATTTTTTGTCACCACCATGTACAAGCTTTAATTTGTCCCACATCTACTTTGCAGTTTTGCATTCTTTGACATCTTAAAATTAAGCATCAGAGAGTGAGGAAGCAAGCTCTATCATCATGCCATTATGTTCATGCTTCTCTCTCATTTTTTCAACTATTGGGACTCCTGTGGGCAACACATATTTAGTTTCTAGGAATTAAGTAACATCGTTACCAATACCTGATAAGTGGAGTCTTCTCCTTCTTTTCCATGAAGCAAAGTTGTCTTTTTTCAACTTGGGCACATCTCGTCTGTTGATCTTGTGATCTTGACTTAAGTCTTGAAACATTCCTTCTAAGCACACAAGCTATGATACCAATTGTTAGTAATAACTGAGAAGGGGGGGGTGAATCAGTGGTCTCAAAAACTCATCCTTAATCTAACCACCAATCAAATAAACCTCAGATTATTATGTCCCTACAAGATGCATGCCATGAGATACTTATAATGATTAACTGTTTGTCAGTTTACCTTGACTATCCTTATACTCCTTGATTACCGATAAGCAGTATAACTATTTACCGAAATACAGTAAATATGCAGAGTATACCGATAAATCCAGTGTTAACTATGTCAGATATAAAACAATAAATAAATGAATCATACACACATAACACACTAATTTTTAACATGGAAACCTTGTTAAGGGAAATAACCACTGGGATTGGTACCCCAAATTTTCACTCTTTTGAAGTGAGCCCTGTTGAGAGCCAACCCTGTTAAAGGTTACAAACACACTACTAGGTGTGACCTTGTTAGAGGATTTTACACATATAGGTTGTCACTTAGTATCGGGCATCTAATGTTGCCATCCTTGAATCAACCTCTCTCTTAGAATATCAATAGGCACCGGGCATATCCAATTCTACTTTCATGAATCAACATTTTTGGCACTCCTTGGGATGTACCTCAATATATAGAAGAGTGTTAAGTCCTACTCTGTTAAGAGACTTGATGCTTCAATGGTTAAACTGAAACAAAATGACCTGTTTATAATGCAACTTGAATTGTAGATTTTCAGATCTATTGAAGTATATTACCTCTCTAATCAATGTATCAATTCAATTCTTTTGTGCTCCATACTTTCTACTCTGCGATGCTATGTACACTATTCGTCAGTGTCTGCAGAATTCCTTAGCTCTACTTTAGCTTGATTGATCAGTACTGCATGAAGTTGTTCTTCATCAATTTCTTTGTAGCATCCTCTTTCTATTCACTCCCCTTAATCCCTTTTCATGTGATATGAAAATTAATTAATCTTGTCTCTTATATAGACATGATATTCACTGTTTGTTGATTCTTGATTCTTGATTCTTGGTGTGAAAAAAAATCCAGCCAATTTGATTTAAAGCATAATTCCTGATTTGTCTCAAGTTATCTTCATGCCAACTGTACAAATATTCTTTAAATCAATCACTTAACTTTGGTCGAATAAAACAAAGAAAACAACCAATTAAGTCTAACTTTAGCTCTTGATAGCTAGATATTTGGTCATTTTCTAAAATCTTTGTTCCATCGGTCAACTCTTTAGTTAGTCATAGGTTACAACTCTCAGTTCCATTGGTGTGACTCCAGTTAGGTTCAGGATCTTTGTCCATCGGGAAACATTAGATTTTACTCGTCGAGAAACTCTATTTTTAGCTTGTCGGGCATCCTATGGATTTTCTTCGTCAAGAAACACTGTCTTCTGCTCATCGGGTATCACTGTGACTTTTCTTCTTTTCATTTACCAATGGTGTGCACTCTATCAGTGTCTTCTATCACTTGGTGAATACTTGACATTTATGCATTATTGAAAGCATAACTTTTGTTCCACTAATTCTCTGAAGTCTTTGGCATTATGTACATGACCGTACAGATGATATTAAATTGACATCAATGAAAATACAAACCATTAACTGATTTAATGCCTTGCATTATCTTCAACTTAACATTTTCAAACATTTAATCAGTTACATGTTATCATTTTCAACCCTTTCTATTAGTAATAACTGAGAGGGGGGCATTTGAATCAGTGGCCTAAAAAATATTCCAATTAATCAACCCAAAAACTTAGTACCTCAATATTAAGCCTCTAGTTATCTTCAATCCTATAAGATGTATTCCTTCAAATATACTTATCAAATAACTACTTCTTGGAGTGCTCTGTTAAACCTTATTCTTAATGTTTACCAAATAGCAGTCTTTCATTTACTGAAAAGAGTAAATATCTTAGTGTATACTGATCAATGTAGATTAGTTATGTGTAATGCAAAATACTAAATTAATGACTCATAAACACACCGACACATGGATTTTTAACGTGGAAACCCTGTTAAGAGAAAAACCACTTGGGACTGGTAACCCAAAATTTTCACTCTTCTAAAGTGAGATTGGTGAAGAGCCAACCCTTTTAAAGGTTAAAAACACACTGTTAGGTGTGACCTTGTTAGAGGATATAAAAGATTAGTTTGCCACTTGATATCGGGCTTCTCTATGCTACCTTCTATGACCAAACCCAATGTAGTTTTTCAAATGGTATCTGGAATTTCATTCTATCTTCATGATCAAACTTTTTTATTTTCCTTGGGAAGTATCTCTATATAGAAAGGATCTTTAAATCCTGCTCGGTTAAGAGACTTTCTGAATCAATGGTTAAACTGAAACAGTAAATGATCTGTTCACATATACAACTTATACTTGCATATTTTCAGATCTATTGTAAGCTCATTAAACCATTCTGATCAATATATCTTTTCAATACCTTTGCTCCACTTTTGTTTCTTCTCAGTGATGCTATGCTTTGTTGCTCGATGTCCGCATAAATATTTAGCTCTTTCCTCTGCTTGATTGATCAGGACTGTATGAATTTTTTCTTCATTTGTTTCTCTCCATCATCCTCTTTTTCATTCACTCCCCTTAATTCCTAATGAATTAAGTTGTCTCTATATAGGCATGATATCACCATTTCTTTCTTCTTGATTTTGTTGTTCTTTGTGTGATCCACAATCTTAGCCAATCTTTGTTTAAAGAATAACTCCTATTTTATCTCATAGAAATATTCTTGCCAACTGGATAAAATAGATTTGAATCCTTCACTTATCTCTGGCTTTATCTTGTCAATAAAAAACAATGATAACAACTAGTTAAGTCTATTTTTAGCTTCTCTTGCTAGATATTTTGTTGTTTTTGAACTTCAGTTAACTTTGGTGTTTTGACTCTTTGATAGCTTCGGTCAACACTTCAGTTTTCCTCAGGCTTGTCCGTTGGTGTTGTCTGTTTGTCAGGGTTTTCTATCCTTCTGGATTCACTGCAAAGCTTTTCTCATCGGTTAACACTATAATTCTGGTCATCGGTAATGCTTGTGATGTTGCTCTTTAGTAATGCTCGTCGGTTTACTTTCTCAGGCATCAATGTGACTTAACTTTATGTTAGCTCTGTCCGTTGGGTTCCACTATCCATTGATATTTGAAGTTACTTAGTGAATGCTTTTCTTTTATGCATTACTAAAAGCATAATCTTTATCTCTCTGATTCTCTAAAGTCTTTGACACTTTGATTATAACTGATTAGATTATATCAAGTTGACATCAATGAAAATACAATCTATTAACTAATTTAATGTCTTGCATTATCTTTTGGCATTTCGGTGATAAAATTAACATATTCAAACATTCAATTAGTTACATGTCATCAATCTCTCCCTTCTGAATTGATGGCAACACACTACATTATCACACTATATTATTACTAATACAATATGAAATTGTAAGATAAGAAATATGGTACATCTAAAATGTACAATATGAAATAGATGTAATGTTACCAATGTGTAAGATATAAAATGTTTTACATTTAAAAAGGAATGGGGGTAAATAAGATGCTCCCCTTTTATCCTTAGATACACAAATGAAGGATCCAAATTGATTAACTCCAAAGGAAGGATCAATGCATAAATGAATCAATCATTTGGAGATGAGAGCAAAGAGGAAGATCTTAAATTCTCATTTTAGAAAAAGAATGTGTGATAGATCTAGAAAGATTAAGACCTTTAATTGAAATGGATAGGAGAAAAGTACTAACCTTGAAATGTTACAGATTTGCAGAATGCTATTTTGGGGGGTCTGCACTCAGTTTCTAGAAAATATGAGATTAGATTTGGAATAGAAACGTAGAGACAAACAAAACCCAAAAATCTTTTTCTGTTCTAACACAGTTCCAATTTTGATCCTCAAATCAATGTCACCATTGACCCAAAATTTCTAATTCTAACCTAGGGCATAATCGACCTCAAAAGTCTCCGACAGGAAATCTATTTCTGGATCCCAAAAATTTTCTGAAAAGGGTATCCAAATCTGAACTTTGATCTATTGTTCTAAACTTGTACCTGCAAGAAAAATGGATTTGTTTCTTGGGGGGAGGGGTTTGCCTTGGTCAAACCCCAATTTTGGAATTAACCTCAAAGTATAATTGAAATTGCATAAATGAAACAAAGTAAATGAACAAATTCACCTTTCTTGTAGAAGTTCTTGTCGCGGATTCGAATCTGTGGATCCACAATTATGCATGCACCCAATGGATGTAGAATGTAGAATATAGAATGTAGGATGTCTCAAATCAATTGCTTGTAGATCTTTAGCACCAATCTTGAATGGATCTTAGAATAGGAAGAGGCTTGAAGGAATGTGGATGGAGAAATCTTCAACAAGAGGGCTCCATAGAACTTGAATCCTTTAATGACCACAATTGGATCTTCTTGATGAATTGAGTGCTTAAGAAGTGCTTGAATGCTTTAGAATGGATGAATAATTCAATGGCTACTTGGCTTGCTTCAAATATTTCTTCTTCACCTTTTGATTTTACTCTTCAAGTCTTGAGCTCTTGTGATTATGCTTGATGATGGTTCTTGGTTGCTTATAGTTAGAGAAAATGAGAGGAGAAAGCTTCCTTATATATGAATCTAGGGCACAATCTTCTAGAGAGGCCTACATAGAAGAATTAAATTCAAATTAGACCTATACCCCTAGAAGAGGACCTATATTAAATATAATTTAAGATTTGTTACTCTGAGGACCGAAACAGCCGACCCAGAAGCAAGAATCAACTCTTTCTGAAGCCTGACATCTGGAAACCCTGGAAATATGGAATTTGGACCTTAGGTCAGAAAAAGGTCAATTCTTATCTAGGTCAAGGTTGAGGTCGACCTTGACCTAGAAAGGTTGACTTTGACCCTGAGTTCAAAAATCCAGTTTGCAATTTGGAGTGTTAGAAATAGGCTAGAAAAAGTGGGAAATGGGGTAGAACAAGGGGAAAAAGCCAGATCCAAGTCAAAGACCCATTCAAGGTGCTTGACATGACCCCAAACCACTTACTCCAAAGGATAAAATAGTCTACAATGGAAGTGCTTCCATTTTATGACTATACATTTAGCCCCCACTTTAGCAAGAGTATGGACTCAACATAAACTCTTGGTAAAGGAGATCATAAAGAACATATAATCTTATTGAAATCAAAAGGGACAAAGGAATCCTCAAGCCCCTAGGGACTTAAGTCTTTATCAACCCTAAGATCATGATAAGAGAGACATCACCAGTTAAGGAGAAAAAGAGAGAGGGTGTGATTACCTCACCCAATGAGAATTTATGTCCCATTGTGAACCACACAAGGAAACAGTGCAAATGGAAAGATGGAGTTGAAATGCCTAGTGAATGTGGCTACTCACTAGTCAACCCATCAGGGAGATCAGTTCTTATAGACACCTTCTGACCTTAAGGGATAAAAACATTGTAATTTGAAACTGGAGGGATCAAGAGATCCATATAAATTTAAACTAGAGGGATCAAGAGATCATGTAAAGTAAAAATTTGTTCTTTAAGAATTAGTCTTTAATCCATAAAGGGAGAAAGTTTCAAGTTTTGAAAATATTTTGAATGTGCGTATGTGCAAAAAGTGAGTAGAGTGTATGCCCCCATGTTAAAGTCATTGCTAACACTTTCACAGGAGCAATGGCTTGAACAGAAACATAAACAACTCTACTGATTACGTTTCCACTACAAGATGCCCTCAAATGAAGAAAAATCAAGGGAAATACCACATAAACATACAAAGAACACATAAGGTATCTACCTACTATGGGGTTAGTATGATCATAGGATAATATATATATTATTGAAAATGAAATGACATCATTCCCCAAAGAAAGTAGAACTACAATTACAACGGAGGAAAGAAAACTCAAGAGTTACAAAGAAGAGTCTTTTCAGACCACAACATGGAGACCAAAAAGAATCAGTTCTACCATGTCATAGATCCAAGCATACTACACAAGGAAAACATTTATGAATAATAGCACAAGTACAAAATAACATGAAAACAACATATAGAAGAGTAAAGGTACATATAGAGTAATTATACAACAGGTTTGTGTTAGGATTTGATAATACTAAGAGGGGGGGTGAATCAGTATTATAACACTTAATTAAATTCTTCAACCATTTAATTATTAACCATAAACTTGTAGTAAAGAAAAGAACATAAGAAAATGACACAATACTCATAACACCATATTTTGTTTTTGAGGAAACCCTGGCCAAGGGAAAACCCTAGTGGGGATGGTACCCACAAGCATGTACTAAAGTATAATGTCCCTATTAGAAGACCTAGCCCTATTAGGAGCTGAATATTACATAGCACAATTTCCTTTTTAAAGGAATTACAACCCTGTTAAAGATTCACAACACCATGTTATGGGCCAACTGAGCTTACAACTCTTACAAAGTAAATCATGTTACAAAGTGTTCTCATTCATGAACAAAAAAAGAAACACTATTGCTTTGATAGTTCCTTTATAGTTCTTCAATGTTCTTTGCCATTCTCTGCTCTGCCATTAGCTTAATGAATCATCTAATTGTCCATCAAAAACTCTTGTCTTTATCAAAAAAGATCTTAGATATATATCTTACAACTTTACAAAGTTGGCTCCCAATATGAATATCACAAATATTATAAAGTCAGCCTTCAATTCAAAATAAATTTAATATAGTAAATATCAAATGCATATTCAGTGCTCTTGCATAGTCATTGTGTAGGTTATCAACAACCAAAATTGAACTTTGATTGCCTAGAGTCCAAGTCATACTCCCTCAATCTTCACTATTGTTCAACTTCTCTGTATCATTGTCCTGCTGCAGTATGTCTGTCTTCAATTATTTCTAACTCATCGTAGACATAAAAAAAACCAAATCAATCTTAAGTGGAGGTCATACATACCCCATACTTTCTTCCTCTATTCTCACTTGCCCTAATTCATCGATCTTTATCTTCGACATCCAAAACACTTCTGTATCTTTACTTCTATACTTAGTCGATTTATGAATCATCAAAATTGATCTTTATAGGAATCAATCTAAAACCCAGATGTGTTTCCATAAATGACAACCAAAAAGTGAATCATATTTACACAAAATTGATCACTTGCCAACAATCTCTCCCTTTGGCATTGATGGCAACACTTAACAAAAAAAATGAATAAGTGTTCTAAATTGTCTTCTCTATATTTTATTCCTTCCTCTTCTTGTCTCTTCTCCCATATTATCTCTCTCTCTCTCTCTATATATATATATATATATATATATATATATATTTCTCATACCTTCTCCCCCTTTGACAACAATGACAAAGGTACATACAAAACAATAGGTTTAGTGCTTTCTCACCAGTTTCAGAATGTCTTGAAAGGAATCTTCCAAGATCTTCACTTCTGCATTGCATATTTTGAACAATATTTGGCTGATATGAATTAAGACATTCAGTGCAAATGATGTGGTCTCAAATTCTTTCAATTATATGGGCATAGATTAAGTCAGTGAATCTGCCACTTTCTCCAAGTCTGAGAGATGAACTTTGAGTATGGATATCTTAGGAGTGATAAAGCTCTTCAACAAATTAAATCTTGTCAATACTCTCCCTTTCTCATTATCCAATATACCAAGTTTAGCCAAAATTCTTGTGACTTCCTTGTCTAACTCTATTCTATATTGTGAAGATGTTTCACAACCATCCATCATACTATTCAGAGTTTCCCTCTCTTCGGCAATAATGTAGTCTACATTTTGAACATGCCTAATTGGATTCATGCAATAACTGAATAGTTTTCTCCCATGTCCAATGCAACTCTTTGCATTTGTCAAACAAGTTTTCACAATTCCTAAGTCCCATGTGATAGACTTGCAAACTTTTGTTAACTTCTTCTCTGAATAAGTCTTCTCTACCTTATCCTCTGCACTCTTTATCAAATTCTCATAGTCCCCATCAAATTCATCAAGTGTTATTCTTAGATTTTCAATATCATCTTTGTGCTGGAAAACAAGAGGTACTGGAAGCAATTTGTTCATAGTATCAATTGCTCTAGTAATTACTTTAGCCTTTTTGTCTCCTTTCTATTATGATCTCTCCCTGGCTTTATTCAATGCAGTAAATGCCAATTTGACCAATTCAAATTCATCCGTGCTATCAACATTTACATCACTGCTTGCCAAAAATGAGATGGATGATGTGTTTACCTCTTTCTTTTCATCCTTTTGTTGTTTTGTCTTATGTTCTTCTTCCTTATTCTACTCTTCTTCCTCTTTGTGTTCAGCTTCATCTGTTATAGAAGTGTCCATATTCCCTGAAAAAGGGTCCTTTTCATCTTGAGAAGTGTCAAGAGTCACTTCCACACCAGAAACATAGAAATCTGTTGGTGGATCTACTTCGCTCTTCTCAGCAGTTGTCTCTGTTGCTTTTGAGCTTTCACCCATTCGCAATTGTGTAGGCGAAGTGGTCTTAGGAGGTGGGGGCTTATCAGAAGTAGTATTCATTAGTATCTTCTCTAGTGCCTTTTGAGTTTCCTCAGTGACTTCATCATAATTCCTCACCATGATTTTCAAAAATCTTACCTTGGTCCTTAACAAGGGCTTTAATTCCTTTAATATTCTATCCCTTTCTTGTACGGATGTCACAGGCAACATGTTATCAATTTACTAATTCCTAATTGTATCAGCCCCAATCTGTGCTACATGTTTTCTTATCTCCAATCTCCCATAAAAGTCTATAGGTATACTTCCTTTAATTTCTAAAAGAATATATTTGAAAGTAAGTAAATGTTCAATCACAATGTCTTTGGTCTTAAGCTTGTTTGATTCTTCATACTTGTCATAGTATTTATCAATTGTGACTAATTTACCTTTTTATATTTCTCTCTTCTCTATCATCTTCATGTCAGGTTTCCATATGTTCTTCTCTACTTTCTTCTCTTTTCTTATTGTGCTCTCCTCTTTAGGCGATGTTTGCATGCTTGATCTAGTTACTCTAGGAGTAATGTTCTCTGCTTGTGTTGTTTTTTGTTATGGAGGAGGTGGAATGTCTACCATAACTACCTCAGGATTGGGAGTGTCTGCAGTACTTCCACTTGCTAGTCCAAGAGATATTTCTATCATCTTCTTTTTCACTTCATTCAGTTCATCTTCTTTTAACCCATCTTTTACACCACATTCATGTACAAGGTTCTCAATCTTTATTTTCCTCAGACCTCTAGTCTATTCTTCTCTCACCTTTGATGACTTCTCCTCATAATTTCCCCATCTTTCCTTTGATGTATCAACTTATGATGCATGAACATGTTCTACTGACATGGTAAGTACCTCAGAACTTACTTAATAACCCATGGGATAACACCATTTGTTTCTAGGTATGACTGCTTCAAAACATACACAATCAGTTTCAACCATGAAACAAATTGTATCCTTGTATTTTTCAATAATGTCCTCATGTATCCTATATGTGGTCTTCATCTGTCTTTGTAGGATCTTGATCATAGCAAAAAATTCTCCATCAAACCAAGTAGTATTTTGTCTCTTGTAACTCTACAAAATTAGAATACCAGTAGGTATCCCAGATTTCCAACCACTAAGATGAAAGCTAGGAAATTTGTGCTCAATATGAATGAACATATGCATCAACAATGAACCAAATCTGAAGGTCTTATTTCTTTCCTTCTTTAATAGCTTCACATTTTCAAGAAATTATTGTGATAGAAATTCTCATAGGTTATGTTTCACATTCTCCTTCACCATTCTCCATGCCATCATGATTACTCCTGCAGATATTGAGTTAGGTCTGCTACTGTAGTAGAATTTCTACCCAAGTATCATAGCAATCAATCTCACATCTTACTGAAAGATGTCATTCACTATCATTTCCCGTCTGGCCCATTTAGAACGAGTTAGGGTTTCAACTTCTTTCTTTAAATGTTTCTCTACAATAGTGATGACTCCAGTGTTTCCCAATCCAATAATTTCATGAATTAGGTCACTATAGATCTTTACAGGTTGATCACCTATCCAAATGAACTGATCATGAACCCTGCTCAATAGTATTTTAAACCATTCATCTTCATTGAACTCACATAAGTCCATAATATTTATTATGATTAACTGATCAATGTGTTTGTATTCTTCTTTCATGATTCCATTATCAGTCATATACTCCATCTTAGTTGATATATCATCAATTCCTAGTATATCATACTTACAATGCATGTAAGCCCTAATATCTTCTACGTGTAATATGCCATACGAGTTTTGGGAAAATGCTCCTTCTGGATCCTCTTCACATGACTTGAATGGATGTTTCTTAAATTTGTACCTAGGTTGATCTACACCATTGAAAATAATAGGTGCATCCATAGCTAGATGATGTAAATACCTTTCTTCCCTTGAATTATGTGTTTTATGTTTGAATCTATCACACACAGAAAATGTAGAATAGTCTGAATCTTTTTGCTCTCTAATCTCCTTATTTCTCTCTCTTCGTCAAATGGTAAAGAGATAGGTCATCGAATGGTGCTTTATAAAATTTTAAGTCATAAGTTTTACTTTTACTAAAAATTGTCCAGTCGCCTATTAGATCTCACGAGCTAAATATATGTGTCGGTTGATGTTGTAGTCTAAGATGTATATTCCATGATGTTGAATAATTTCATACCCAATCTCTCTCAAGCTCAATCTATGAATTTCATGGTAGGATATATTCTGATCTCTGTATCAATGCTCCCCCTAAGGCCATGATCGGCCAATTAGGTTGATTCTATTTTACTACCATCAGGAGAAGATCCAGTAGCATCTACTGACTCTCCCTAAACTGACGTCTCACTTATTTCTTTGATCTTCCATATCTTACCACTGTTGCTATCTTCTTCTTCTTAAAACAACTTTCAAAATCACTCTTCACATCTACAACACTCTTACCAGTATCATTTTCATTCTTCTATGAATTCATAGGAGGTGGTACTCTTCTGTTGTTTGATCCATTGTACCTACAAAACTTTGCTATATGTCCTAGATTATTGCATTTATAACATATAAGAGGTCTTCTTTCCTGATTAACTTACAACTTATAGCTTCATAATGTGTCTAATGTTATTATATTTGTAGTATGTAGGTTTCACTATAGATTCTCTTCCATTGTCTTGTCTAAATCGAGATTGATTAGGTTTTCTGCATTCTGCTTTCTTGAGCCCATATCCATTACAGTTAAAACAATAACCATAAAAAGTTCTAAAAGGGTCATTACCTTTGTAGTCTCTCTTCATGTGTCCAAATCTATTACAACCAAAGAATCTACCTCTGAAAGGTATGATCTGCTATCTAGATTCTTCAATTCAAGGTTTTCCAGCATCAGTATTCTCTTCTTGATTCTTTGAACATTCAACTTCATTAAAGCCAATACCAGTCATATCACCTTTAGGTTTCTATTTGTCTCTTTGTTCATCAATAAAATCACTTCTAGTGTGAAGTTTCTCAATGTGTTTCTTTGCTTCAAGAAGTTCACCTTTTATAATCTGATTGTATTTCTCTATTTCTAGATATTTGTTCTTGTAGTTGTCAGCCTCATTCTTCATTTGATCTAATGCATTGTTTAAAGCTTCTTCAACTTTCTTCTAAGCATCCTTCTGTATCTGTATTTCTTTAGCCACAGTCTCATTTTCAAGTTTTAGTGTCTCATTCTCTTCTTTTAGTTCCCTCATCTGAATCCTCTTTTATCTGAACCATAAGATCTTTTCTTTGACTTCTATAAAGCTCAAGTTTTTCTTTGAGTTTCTTTATAATTTTCTCAGCTCTTCGCATGTTGAATCTCAACTCTCCATTTTTTCTTTTTCTTTTTCAAGGTCTTCAAGTGCAACATCAAAGTTTTCTTGCAAACTATCCAAATCCATTATGATCTCCCTTAAGCTATTAGAATTTCTCTCCAAGGGCCAAAAGCTCTAATACCAATTGTTAGGATTGGATAATACTGAGAGGGGGGTGAATTAGTATTATGACACTTAATTAAATTCTTCAGCCATTTAAATATTAACCATAAACTTGTAGTAAAGAAAAGAACATAAGCAAATGACACAATACTCGTACCACCATATTTTGTTTTTGAGGAAACCCTAGCCAAGGGAAAACCCCGGTGGGGATGGTACCCAAAGGCATGTACTAAAGTATAATGTCCTTGATAGGACACCTAGCCCTGTTAGGAGATGAATATTACATAGCACATTTTCTTGTTAAAGGAATTACAATGTTGTTAAAGATTCACAACACCCTGTTAGGGGCCAACTGACCTTATAGCTCTTACAAAGTAAATCAAGTTACAAAGTGTTATCATTCATGAACAAAACAAGAAACACTATTGCTTTGATAGTTCCTTTATATTTCTTCAATGTTCTCTATCATTCTCTGCTCTTCCAATTACTCAAAAACTCATCTAACTATCCATCAACAACTCTTATCTTTACCAAAAAGATCTTATATATATATATATATATCTCACAACTTTACAAAGTCGACTCCCAATATAAATATTACAAATATTACAAAGTTGGCCTTCAATTAAAAATACATAAATATCAAATGCATAGTCAGCGCTCTTGCATAGTCAATGTGTAGGTATCAACAACAAATATCCAACTTTGATTGTCTGGAGTCCAAGTCATACTCCGTCAATCTTCGCTACTGTCCAACTATTCTGTATTGTTGTTCTACTGCAGTCTGTCTATCTTCAATTCTTTCTAATTCATTGTAGACATAACCAAAACCAAATCGATCTTAGCTGAAGGTCATAAATACCCCATACTATCTTTCTCTAAACTCTCCATCCCTAATTCATTGATCTTGATCTTTGACATCCAAAATACTTTTGTATCTTTGCTTCTATACTTAGTCGATTTCTGAATCATCAAAACTTATCTTTATAGGAATCTATCTAAAACCCATATGTGTTGCCATAAATGAAAACCAAAAAGTGAGTCATATTTACACAAAATTGATCACTTTCCAATATTTTGATATCTTTATCACCTTGTACCGACAAAGTAACAAGGGTTGTATAAAGGAGTCTAACAAACATTTAGCAAATACATTATGGGAGAAGCACAATACATCATGAAAACACAAAAAGGGCTACCATGAAGGATAAGCCAATTAGACACACCACCTACTCCCCCATCTTAGTTTATATCATTAGGGAAGGTGGGCAACTCACAAGAGGGACTATATCCAATACAATAGGAATAATAGCCAGTTCCAAACAAGGATCCTCTTGAGAATCACATTGCTCAATACTAGGTGTGATTATCAATTGAGTTGAAAGCATATGAGGTAAATCAGTATCAAGATCGATGGTCTCATATTCATCACTAAGATAAATAGGATTATCAAGAGTATCATCCTCATCAAGGTTAATTAAAATAGGATCTAAGATGCAAATAGGATCATCATACTCATTCATCTTAACATCATTATTATCAGCATTAACTTCTTCAAATACATCAGGCATAGGTTGGTCAAAATAAGGTAAATAATTTTGAGGAATAGAAGCACGAGCCCTAGCATTAGCTCTATGCTTCTTCCTGTTAGTAATAATTGAGAGGGGGTGAATCAGTGGCCAAAAAAATTTATCCTTCAAACTTTAACCACCAATCAATAAACCTCAGATTATTATGTCCCTATAAGATGCATGCCATGAAATACTAATAACGATTAACTATCTGTCAGTTTTCTCTGTCAATCCATATTCTTTCTTGATTATTGATAAGCAATATAACTATTTACTAAAACTCAGTAAATAAGAAGAGTATAATGATCAATCCAAAGTTAGCTATGTAAGATGCAAGACAGTAAATAAATGAATCATACACACATAACACATGAAATTTAATGTGAAAACCCTGTTAAGGGAAAAATCACTATGATCGATAACCCAAATTTTCACTCTTCTGAAGTGAGCCCTGTTAGGAGCCAACCCTGTTAAAGGTTACAAACACACTATTAAGTGTGACCTTGTTAGAGGATTTTATACATAGAGGTTTTCACTTGGTATCGGGCATCTATTGCTAGCATCCTTGAATCAGCCTCCTTCTTAGACTGTCAATAGGTATCGGGCAAGTCCAATGCTACTTTCATGAATCAACCTTTTTGGCACTCCTTGAGATGTACCTTAATATATAGAAGATTGTTAAGTCCTTCTTGGTTAAGAGTCTTGATGCTTCAATGGTTAAACTGAAACACTATGACCTATTCATATTGTAAACTTGAATTGCATATTTTTAGATCTATTTAAGTACATTACCTTTCTGACCAATGTATCAATTAATCCTTGTGCTCCATACTTTTTTCTCTATGATGTTGTTCTCACTGTTTGTCAGTGTCTGCAGAATTCCTTAGCTCTTCCTTCAACTTGTTTGATCAGCACTGCATGAATTTGTTCTTCATTAGTTTCTCTTTAGCATCCTCTTTTTATTCACTCCCCTTAATCCCATTTGTAAATGAATTAAGGTTGTCTCTTATATAGACATGATATTCATTGTTTCTTGATTCTTGATTCTTGGCATGAAAAACAATCCAACCAATTAGATTTAAAGCATAACTCCCGATTTTTCTCATAGATATATTCTTGCCAACTATACAAATCATCTTTAAATCAATAACTTATCGATGATCAAATAAAAAAAAGTAGACAACCAGTTAAGTCTATTTTTAGCTCTGGCAGCTAGATATTTTGTCATTTTCTGAACTTCTTTGTTCCGTCGGTCACCACTGTAGTTAGTCGTTAGTGACAAATGAAAGTTACATCCTTGAGACTCCAGTTAGCTTCGTGATCTCCATCCATCGGGCATCATTGGAATTTTACTCGTCAAGAAACACTTTCATTAGCTCATCGGGCAACCTTCTAACTTTTCTCGTCAGGCACCCTATGGTTTTGATTTATCGGGCAACACTATACTTTTGATCATCAGGTATCGCTGTGACTGTTCTTCTTTTCTTTGTCTGTCAGTGTGCACTCCATCGGTGTTGTTTGTCACTTAGTGAATACTTGACTTTTATGCATTGTTGTTATGATAGTTAGAAGTTATTGTTTGTATCATATACTACTAGACAATAAATAAAAGTGGATAATTGAATGACACTTGACATCTCAATACCAAAATTTAATTTTACAGGTATGTATATAACAAAAATATATATGTTAAAGGGACTAAGACAAAAATTTATCAAAATCAAATTGAATTCTAGGACCAAAAATCATAAATAAAAGAATTGCACTCACCTAGTATTACAACTTTGATTAACCAAAGGTTGTAAAATGCACAAGTTGACTGTCATCCATGTTTTCAAGTTGTACTTGACACCTGAACAACAAATTAATAAGATACATGTAAGAAGAAAGAAGACATAGATACATATAAAACTACATATAAAAAGAACATAATTAATAAAAACTTACATGTATAAATTTGATTCAACCTAATGTACCATTTGAATCCTCTCTCTTCTCCAATGCGTCTATGAATGCCTCATGATCTTCCATTGAAAGTGTCTATAATATTTTATTAGTAGGTTTCCCTTTGTATCTTTCTAATTTGATATTTTTTTCCACCGCCAAATAAGAATAGTGTATATAACCTTATTTTTTGATTGGTAGTCTTCAAAAGCTGGTAAACTATTTCTTGTTGTTAGGTGTTTTGATATCCATGTACCAACTACCAAAATGGACCCAATTTGATACTGAAAACCATCATCATCTACTTGATGACATAGAAAATTTTTCTTAGGTTATACACATCTATCTAGTCAATACTCAGTCTGCTCATCATTATCCTTAGGTGCAACAACAACATACACATGGCTTGCAAAATAAAATTAAGTACATGTAAAAATAAAACTTGTTAGGATTTTTAATTTAAATGCAATCATAAATTATATGGCATATATAAATAATATAATTTAAAGTTTTACAATAAATTGAAGTAAATTACCAAGTTGTATGAGGTCTGAAACATGATCATAATCTTCTGATGCAAAAGAATGATCTGGGTCCTCATTTCTTGTATCATCTTGATCTTGTGTCTCACTAGGTGTTAAGGTATTTTGGTGAACTTCTTCAACCTATTATGTATTCTCGCATTCTTCTCATTCACCTGCAACAAAAAATTGACAAAAACATGAAAGATCCCTAGTCCATATAGTCCAAGTGTTAGAATTAGAACTCTTAAATGAATGTCATTTAGCTGACCCACTGATTGTATCACAATAATATCTTGAAAGGATATTCTTCTCTTCAACTAGCCACAACTCTGACTTGATCCTGTCGATAAAGTTATATTACATCATTCCATAATTGCAAGTTCACTTTTAAATTTGGTTTTTTCCTCACATTTGAGTTTCTCTCTATAAAGGGCTCTCTTAACACATGCACCGAAACCATCATGTTCTCCTTTCCCATGTCTAGCCTCAAAAAAACTCCACATATGTTGGATATTAGTTTTCTTATGTGTCCTACTCAATCCTATCTTTAGAATGACTTTTCTTCTCGATTGTATCAAAGGTGCTAGCAATAGTTGATACAACTTGTTTTAAAGACTCATCCTTATTCTTGAGTTTAACATAAATGCCTAACCTCTTCATCACTTGTTGCATTTTAGTCATTTTAATTAGTTGTAACATCAGTTGACATTGAAACCCATATTTCTTATTATAAAAATATTATCTAAACAATCTACTCACATGTGTCCATATCTATCTCCATGAAACCAAGCCATGAAGATTGTTTAGCACATCAATTTTAATTTGAAAATGTTCATTCATTTCATTATCATTCAAATGTGTTTATTTATCAATTGGTTTTCCATGTCTCCATCCACATTATTGATTTCAATTCTCGTTTGATTTTCAATTTTAATTGGGGTTTTAATTTCAGTTTCAATTGGGCTGTAAATTTCAGTTTTAATTGGGGTTTGACGTGCAGTATTTTTTACTCTATTTTTATCAATAAAATCTAAATCATTTAAAGAGTAACCCACTTCTACAAAATTGCCAATCTCTTCATGAGAATAAACACATGGTTGTGAAGACATACATGTATCCAATACTGGATTAGAATTTGATGCACCTGAATTTGCTTCTATTGTGTTTTCTTAATGGTGTCTTTAATGTTCTCCTCTTCTGAAACAATTGTTGAGCTTGAAGCTCCAATATTATTTAGTTCTCCAATTCTTGAACTTCTTTCTCATTGATGTTTTTCCTCCTTCCTATTTGATGCAACCTCCTCAGTTGTTAGAACCTTCCTTTTCCTCTTTCTTCATTGATTTGATCCCATGTTTGCACCAAAATTTGAATTCAAATTCTTCTCCTCATGTCAAACCCGTAATAAGACAAGAAAGGAGAATTTTTATGAGAATATTTCTTCTACAGATTGAAATAGTGAAATAATGATTGAATAATCATTCAATCATTGAGATCTATCCTTGTGGGGCATGTTTTTTTCCCAATTGATCTTTTATAAATGGGTGTATGTTATTTAAATGAAATGGGAACCTATTTATGAAATAGGCGTCTATTTCTTAAAAATGGCATCTGTTTTGTGCTCAATGACACAAATCAAAATGGGCACCCATTTTTTTTAATTTTAAATAACTGGCACTCATTTCGTAAAACATGGAGCAGAAAATATACCTTTGCCTTGGTTTTCAGTTTGGGATAGGCTGGTGGGACCAAGCCTATGCTTGGACCTCCAAAATAATGGCTAAGGCACTGGAATGCCAATTTTTGTCTTGGCATAATTTTTTGAGGGCCTTCTTGATTGTATTTTTGAAGAAACGAAAATCCATTAGAGTTCTCACTATCCTGATTTTAGAAATGTAAATTTCATAGTAATATGATTTAGTTTACTACTTTTCATTATTTATTAATCAAAAGTGGCACCTAAATGTAAAATAGTGAGGTTCACTAAAACTTTAATAAATTTTTTTAAGGTTTTTTGGAAAATAAATTATATCACATCAATCTACATATAATTCTCTTGAAGATAAAAAAATTTTTTTTGAAAAAATGTGAATTTTTCATCAATTTATGGTGGTTGTACACTAGAGGTTTTAAAAATGTACTTTACAGTCAATTAAAATTAATTTAAAAAAATATTCAATAAATATATATATCCGAGTTACATTGCCGAGCTGAGTTGACAGGGATGTTAAATGCCGAGCAGGATAGTTTTTGTATACTTTTCAGGAATGATACAAACTTCAAGGATAAGTGATCCAGCTGCCTTGTATAAGCTTTTTGGGCCAACTAATGTATGCATTTAATATTCTTATACGAAGTTAATTATGCATTTAATTGTTTTATCTTATGCATTACTCATTGTAACCATTAATTGTAATACCATCATGGTATGGGTATTGGATCTTGATCATTGATCTAGATCTCACTATCAGATCTATATAGATATATTAGATTGCTTCGAAACCCTATTTCATGTATGTGCAAGAGGTAGAAGAGTAATTGTTGAAGTGACTGCATTTTGAAGTGAAATGCACAGAGGGTTATTTTGTTAAGAAGTAGAGATCAAGCATAGCATAACACAATGAAAAACAAAGTAAAGGTATATCAGATTATAAGATCAAAAGAGATACTGAAAAGAGGAGATCCATCATCAGCATCAGAGTGCATATCGAAGGATCAATACTTGAGACTTTTTAATCATTGTATCAGGTGAAAATCT
>MU225602.1:936649-952718 GCA_018584345.1 Thuja plicata | reverse complement strand
CTAGAAGTGTAATTCCAAACCCTCACCCAAAATTGGATAGGATTTGGTCCTGCTTGGTAGAACCTCTAAGGGGCTAAATTATTAACATCCATGATAACAAAATTGAAATGCAAAAGGAGATGCATGATAATGGATTAGTGTAAGAACTTCGGCTCCTT
The DNA here is from genome assembly GCA_018584345.1 of Thuja plicata. Taxonomy (NCBI): domain Eukaryota; kingdom Viridiplantae; phylum Streptophyta; class Pinopsida; order Cupressales; family Cupressaceae; genus Thuja; species Thuja plicata. The sequence goes on along the minus strand of MU225602.1, from coordinate 952,560 downwards.
CTCCTTTGGGTCTTTCATCTTCTTCTATGTTGCAATGAAACCCTCATGCATTTCATCAATGATATGCTAAATATAATCATAACTAGTATTGGAGTGGACCTCTTGTATGTCCAACACCATCATCAAAATTCCTGCACTAATCTTCTCTGCATCACCATCTATCCCTAGCACTCTACACAGGGCATAGGCAACATACTTGATATAGAAATGTAAATCCTTGTAATAATATGGGCTGGTCCCAGACATAGGATCCAAATATTTTCTCACTTCTTTTAGCATATGTTTTAGCAACTGGCCTCTAGCAATACCAGGCTTCAAAGTATATCTTTGTTGTTGCTTTGTCATGTCAATTCTGGTGGACATGGTGTTGTAGCTGAAGGCTTGCATGAACAAATTTCTATTCAATATCAATAAGGTAGTGTCATCATTCCTTTTGATTATTTTGGACAAAACATCATAATGATTGGCCAGGTCTAGGAAAAAGTCTACATCTATGAAGACATCAGGAACAATTAACCTGGCTAAACCATAGGTCCAAGGGTTTGACACTGGAATAGCCTTATTAGAGTTCTTATAAAAATAATTAAAAGGAGAAAAACCTATTGTTCCTAGAGTAACAGCATCTCAAACATCTCGATAGTCATTAATGAGCACATTTGCATTTGCCCTTTTGTTCTGAGTCGAACCAGGAAGCAAACGGAGGAATTCATCTGAATAATTAACTTTTCCCTTGGCCTTGTCCTCCACCTTCTCACTTTCACCGCTGGTCAAGGCTACACTAACCACTCTAATCATGTTTACAGTGCTTGAATTTCCTTTTCTTTATTGATATTGAAACAAATCTATCACTGAGACTCACAGACTGCCCTGTGCACAATTCTTTGGAAACAATGAATTTTTAAACCATAAAAAACCCTGCAATTCTCTAAATTTTCACTCCGTCATACAACTTAGCTCTTCAACTTTTGGAATTCTGAAAGCAAGGTAAATGCAAATGAACATACCATCAACTCCTTATAGTAACCATTTGAATTACATAGCTCATGATTTTTAGAACATCAATTATGTCTTTAATTCCACATACTGTGAACATAATTGAAAACCTAGCCGTAGTTTCCTGATTGTGACAGGAAAATCAAATTTATAAAACTAAATGCTTGGAAAAACCTTACAAAATTCAAATGAGCTGACATGTCATCCTAGGATTGGCCCATTGTCATACATCTCAGCTACCCTTTTCTGCACAGTAATCAAAATTTAAAAATCTGATTGGCCGATAAATGATTCATATTGACATATTTGATACTGTCACCTTTTCACAAAATTTGGTATCAAGTGACCACGCGACTGCACTTATTTTCTCTGTCGCTGACCCTAATCATTAACCTGTGATTTATCTGGAGACATGGCGTCTACACAACTTCCTTTACTTTTTCTAACCACAGTCACCATTTGGTGATCAGGCGACACAAGGAAATCAAAGTCGCCAGTGGTTATTACTAACCCACATTCTTTTCTGAGATTATGTGACTAACTATTAGTGTTAACTTTTGCAGTTATCTCTTAGTCACTAAATGTTATCTTTCCTTTTCCAGACTGCGTGACTGCCCTTAGTTGCCCGATCGCTAAATGAAAATGCTAAGTACCAAAATTTCTTAAGACAATGTGACAAAGGTATGTTTCCATTTAATTTATCTGATGACCTCACGACATACCCTTGGCCGATGAGTTGCGAGGAATTTTCTCCCTAGGCTCTTGTATTTTCAGACTTGGTGACTACCATAGGATCTTTTAATGACTTTATCTGATGGCTGTCGCTTAATCGCCAAGTAATTTCCTATACCCTGAAAATATTCTGAGACTTTGCGACCAACAAAAACTCCTAGTTAGTCTCATAGTCACTAAATAAAATTTTACCTTTAAGCAATCACTTTGAATTCCATTTACCTCCTGACACATGTCTTATCTCGATTGAAAGCTGAGTTATCTAGCGACAACCCAACTGTGCTCTATCCAAAACTGCAAAAGGTTAGTTGCACAGTCTCGTAGGTTTTAACTTAATTGGCATCTTTTATGGAGACTGCGTGACTAAAGCCTTTATATCACACATAACCTCAGACTCATTTAGTGATTGTGCGACATAAATAAATCGCAATGTCTCATAATAAACTCTTGATTGATGAAAACTTCTTGCAACCTCCTGACCTGTCTGTGGGCCCCTTGATATATTGTTGTTCTGTTTAATGATTCTGTGACTATGCGATACAAAGTAAATCGCAAAGTCTTGGAAAGAAAAAGGAATATTCTTATGTTGCATGAGACAACGCGACAAAGGCTAATTGCTAAGTCTGAGAGAAAAAAGGAATATTCTATTTAATTTGTGCGACTAAGCAATTAAAATACAACTCATGACTTAAGTGAGGCAATAAGGTAACTAAGAAACATAAACAAACAGGACCCAAGGGTTTTTTTTTTCAAATTTGAACATTGAATAAGAGCTAGGGTTTCAAGCCTTTTGAATATTCTCATAGGTTTAGACTTGAAAACATGAAAACTTGCAGAGGAAAAACCACAAAGCTGAGGGAAAGAAACCAAAACTTGGAATACAACCAATAGGAAGGATCCAATTTTGAACTTTAAAACCTTTTGGATGTCCTGTTAAACTTTTTTCCTTGTGTTTAGAAAATATATTTTTGACTTCTCTTTATTGGCTTCTTGCCCTAATGCAAGTGAATATTTGTCCAAGATATCATTCATGTGAGATGCCTCTATTTTGTTACCTTTTCCAAATAGAAGTAAGTCATGAGAAAATTGTTGATGAGTGACAACTTTGACCAAGGAGGTGATTTCCACCCCTTGGATTAAACCTTGATCTTGGTGGTTGATAAATTTGTGTCCTAAGGCTTCTACCATGATTATGAATAAAAAGGGGGAGAGGGGGTCACCCTATCAATACCATTTGTTCCTTCAAAAAATCCCGCAGGAGACCCGTTGATCAAGATGGAAAATTTTTGGGTAGATATGCAATAATATATGAGATTTATCCAAGCTCTGGAAAAGCCAAAATTTTCCATACATTTTTCCAGAAATCTCCACTCCACTTTTTCATATGCCTTCTTAATATCCAGTTTAACTATCATACTAGGATGTTTATTACATTGAATGGAATGAATGGCCTCTTGGGAAATAATAATTCCATCTAATATTGATCTTCCTGGTACAAATCATGTTTTCTCTTCCCCTACAATTTTCCTTAACACTAGTTTTAATCTACATGCCAAAGCTTTAGAAAGGATTTTATAAATAGTATTCCATAAAGCAATTGGCCTAAATTCATCCATACAAGAAGCATTTTATTTCTTTGGAATAAGAGAAATGAATGTGTTATTAATTTCATTTATAAATCTACCTGACAACCTTCTAGCCTCCAATGCCTCAGTGAGTTCCTTCCCCAAAGTGGCCCAACAATGTAGAAAGAAGCTTGGGGGAAAGCCATCCAGACCAAGAGCTTTGTCAGGAGCCATTTGTGACAGTGTTTCCTTGATTTCTTTCTCAAAAAATTTGGTAAGTAGCATGCGATTATCAGAATCAGTGATGAGCTTTGGAATATCCCTTAGGAGATCCTCCTAAGCTGCAAAGTGGGAGACTTCAGAATGATTAAGTAGCTTTTTGTAGAAACTAACTATTTCCTTTTGAATTTATTTTTGATCTTGCATGAGAGTACCATCCTCCTTAGTGACTTGGTGAATCCTATTAGCATTTCGATGATGTTTTGTGCCGTTGTGGAAGAATTTTGTGTTTTTGTCCCCTGCTTCTAGCCAACACTCTCTAGATTTCTTCTTCCAGAATATTTCTTCCTTTGCAAGTATATCTTCATGTGCTCTTAGAAGATCTCTTTCCTAGTCAAATCTCTCCTTGTCCATTCCTATCTTCATTATAATCTCATTCAGGTCTTTGATTTTCTCTTCTATCTTCACTTTGGAAGAGAAGATGTTGTTGAATTGTGTTCTATTCCATATAAGCAGGTTCTGCTTTATATATTTTAGTATAGATATGAAACAGAATAATTTTGAACTTTTTGGCTTGCATTCTAGCCACCAACCAGAGATTAGACTTAGAAACCTATTATATTTCAACCACATATTCTCAAATTTGAAAGGACAATGCAAAGGTTTATTCTCCCCAAGGATTTCCATCTGAATGAGAAAATGTTCTAAACCAGAGGTTGGCGAAATAGATGCTTTGAGATCAAAGGGAAAAAGGGATAATTCCCCTTAGAATAATAACATGTCAAGCTTTTAAGCTATGTTTTTAGGACCCATTCTTTTGTTGTTCCATGTGAATTTCCCATTTTCTAGTTCAATTTCCATCAAAGCTTCCATTTGTAGCCAGTTTTTAAAGTCTGATTGGGATTGGGATTCCCTATTTGAGCCACCCAATTTTTCTGAAGGGTTAGAAATTGCATTTAAATCTCCCCCCATGAGAGTGTTCCCAATTTATAATTCAAATAAATGCCTACTTAAGTCTTCCCACACTTCCTTTTTACCCTTTCTTAAGTTGGGGCCATACACATTTATTATATTAAACTGAAGATTTGACTGTAAGCATCTCAGCTCTCCACTCATCCAATTTGCTTTCTTCTTTAGGATAGTCATCTTGACAAGTCTTGGGTTCCACATAATGGAAATTCCCATGGAAGATCCAATTGCATCGAATCCCTCCACTAGACAGTCTTCAATGGATTTGGAGAAGATGGCTAAAGATTCCATATTCGATTTTGTTTCTTGGATAAGTATTATAGATGGTGTAGCCATCAGAATGCAATGTTTGACTAGATGCTCTTTGTTAGGAGCATTAAGGCCCCTAACATTCTGGGAAAGAACCTATATTGGGACTTGGGAAGGAACTTCCCCTTCCTTTCTTTAAGCTATTCAGTGATTTTTGCTTGATTCAAGTCCTCACCATCTTCTAATCTTAGTGTGGCCAATGACTTCCTCCCTTTGCTTTTTTTCTTAACTATTGCATAGTCAGCCCTTAGTTTGTTTATAGCAGACATTTGAAGTTCGAGGTGGTGAGGGGAAATATTAGAAGGGTTCTCCAAAGCAATATTTTCTTCCCCATCGATACCCCTTGTAGCTATTCCTTGGGATATGACTGGAGATTAACAATTAGAAAATTTCATTCTTTCAATGGAATTCCATCAATCTTCTTCTTCTTCCACATAATCCGCTTCTAAGATTCTTTCATTAAATGAAGTTGGGATATTGCTATTTTTTGTGTATCTTTGATCAGAGCCACCAAAAATTTCATAGATTGCTTGTATTCGGGGAGAGATGGGAGAAGCAATATCTGGATCATCGACCCCGAATTCTCCACCTAGGCTTACCATTTCTGACAATGCCTCCTTCATCTTCATCCCCTCTTTTATTTTCTCCACTAATTTTAGAGGTATGATCCTACCTTTAATTCTACTTCTATGCTTTGAATTTTTTGTCTTATCTCCTTTCCCAGAGCTAATCTGCCTTAATTATTTTTCCCTAATTCTTGAGGATTTTCTGGTTCCAGAGCTATTGTTTGAAGAATCAAAATCACTATTTTATTTCATTCTTTTTATTGGAGAAGTGAGGGTTCTCCGGTTTTGGTTAACCTTCTTTCCCAACTTGGAACCTGAGCTTGAACTCATCTTTGCTATGACCAATAAATCACTAATCTTGGTTTGTAGAATATCGTCACCTTGCCAATACTCTGAGGCTAGTTGAGTATCTAGAGGGATGAAATATTCTTTTTTTGTGTGATACAGCTTAGCCATTGCATGCTGAAGTGGGTACGTTCCTTCCTCCATTACTTGATCAGCAAAATTAGAGATGTACTTTTAAGAATATGTATCTATTTTATTTTATTTTATGTTTCAAAAATGTTGAAAAACTCAACTATGTGCTAGTTTGTGAAATTATGCTATATTTGTTTGATGCGCTTTGAACTTGTTTAATTTAATTCTTCCTAAGGTTGCTTATATGTTTCTTAGATTATCCATGTCACTCATTACAATGTGTGGAGATTTCATGGGTGAAATAATATTATGAGCTTTGTTTCTTTCAAGAATGTTTAGAAAAGCAAGCAAGTGTTGGCTTGTTAGCAATGGATAAAAGTAATGTTAGCAAAACCTACATAAACTAAATTTCTATTTATATTAAACTCTTCATCCTCTTGAGTGTTTCTTTCAAAACGATGCCGAATTTTGCCTTTGCAATTGGGAATTCTCCTTAAAATTGGCGGCTCTTTAAATTGGCCTAGACGGATAGCTTTTTCTTTAGCTCTTGATTTATTTAGTGCCACAAACAAAAATCTTAAAAGTAGGTGATACTTAGCATGAAGAATGTTAAAGATTCATTGAGGAAGAAATTATGGCAGGAATGGTTTGAACTCAAAGAAGTGTGTTTCAAGAAAGTGTTCACAATGAAAGAGAACATATAGGAAGATTGATGTTTTGCAAGCCTTGCATGTAGAATTTTTAAGTGCAAAGTAATATTTCTTCATCAGACCATATATTGTATGTCAGTTGGTGAGTTTTTCATTTTGGGTTTTTAAGACCTATATCTTGATGAAATAGTTGTTGATATTGTAAGATCTAAATTTGTAGGCTTTGATGCCCTAGATCTCCTAAATAAGATTTGTATAATGAAGGGAAATCCTATGTCCAAATTCTGGATATTACGTTTAATTATATTGATCAAAAGGATGGAAAAGAGCATGTAAAGAATAATGTAATAAGATGCCTACCTCATGACATAGCACATCTAGAAAAACTCATTTTTTGAGTTCTATAGACTATTTCTGGAAATGCCGATAGTTGATCTCGAACTGGAATGCAGAGACAAACAAAACCCAGAATTTTTATTTTTTTTTTATGTTGTCTTATGAAAAAGGTTGATCCTATACCACTTTTTCCAATGTCATCTGCACAGATCCAAAAGCATCCCTATTTTCACAGTCTGAAAGAGATCCGAAAAGGGTATGCAAATCTGGCCTCAGATCCTCTATCCCACACCTGCAAATATCTGAAAAGGGGTTTTGGGGTGGCTATATAGGGTTTTGCCTTAGTCAAACCCCCATTTTGATGGTTTCCACCTCCATGAATAGCCAAATATATAGAATGTATATTGTGTGTTTGTTTCTCTTTGGAAAGAGTCTTTTGAACATGCAATATCAAGATCTAATCTTCTAGATTAATAATCCTAACATAACATAGAAATGAGAAAGAAATGCATAGATTTGAATATGATAAAGAAAGCATACCAAGCCCCCAAGGCTAAATTATTCCTATCAACTCACAATTCATAATTGCTACCCCATGATAATTTCCTTTGAATGCTTGAATGTTGAAAATGGTAGATCTAAAAAGAAAGCTTTCTTGCTTCAATGAAGATCTACAATAACTTGTCTTTGAAGAATTCTTTGATTGAAGATAATGATATGTCCTCCTAGCTTGTCCTTCTATATCATCCTCTTACTTGCTTGCCTCATTATTTCATCATGCCCTCATATCGTGTCCTCTCATGTCATGTCCTCCCATCTCATCTCATGATCAAATGAAGGCAAAAGAGAGTGTTTATATAGAGATTTCAATATAGGTCTCCTAGGGAAATGCAATGGATCCAAATCCAAATATCACCTCAAATCATGGTCCAATCAAAATCGCCAACCAAGGAGGGAACATAATAACTCCAATATCAGAGAAAACACTTCCGTGTCCGAACCCGGGGACCTATTTCAAGTTTCGGACCCCGATAAGCTTCGGATCTAGAAATGGGAACCAACACCTGTCAGGAGCAGGGTCAACCTCGGCCCTGTCCTAGGATAGGGTCAACCTCAGCCCTATCCTAGGATAGGTTCAAACTCGGCCCTTTCCTAGGATAGGGTCGACCTCGGCCCTGTCCTGAGATTTTAGGCAGTTCAACAGGATGTGACAGAAAGGCTCCTAGGTCAATCGGGGACCTAGAAAGGTGGGGGAATGAGTCAGAATGTTAAGAAGGCCTAAAAGGCCTGGAGAGAGAGTAAGATGAGGCCTAGGAAGACCAATACATAGGTCCTACCTAGAAATAAGAGATATGGAGAGGAAAAATCTAGGAGGATCCATAAGATCCTAACCCTAATTTCACCTAAACATTTAAAAATGCAAATCTATTATGCAAACATACTAAACGAGGGTGCTAAACTCATCCAAATGGAAGTGCTTCCATTTTAAGATGATACAGATATTATTTCAAGTATTATAGAATTTATTTACTTATTTTCAAGCTATTATTTCTTGATATTCTATATGTAAATTTTATTTTATTACTAAGAATTTCATATTTGTATTAAATCTTATTTATGAAGTTATGGGATGCCATCTTTTAGGTACTTTAAATTATTGGTATGAGTAGATTTTCAAGCATAGTTGAAACCATGGCCTTGAAAGAAAATAATGAAGGAATGTCTAAGGTTATAGGTATATTTTATAACATAGATTTTTTTAGATCTAGGTATTTAAGAAGAATTGGCAACTGGAAATATAATTATAGCTCCTTTTATGAGATTTTTGGAGTTAATATTTTTCTTCAAGTGTTCTCAACAAAAATAGATCTCGTTATTGGATCTAAAAGGCATAAAAACTAATGGAAGGAATAAATCTAGATTGAAAATTGAAACGTAGTTTTAACTTGGCACCCATGTAATAATTAGATATATCATAATCTAAATATTGCGGTTTAAGGAATAAATCTTAGTGATGAAACCCTAGTAGGTGTAATAATGTTGAGTTCATCACTTTAAATATATGGGGAAAATAACATAGATAGATAATTTAACCTAATTAAATAACTAAAATATAGTTTATGAATCAAGTAGAGAGAATTATATTGGAGGCTCCACCCATGAAAGCCAATCAATTAGTAATAACTAAATCTCCTACGAGAGCATAATAGCAATTAACCCTTTCTAGTTTTATAGGATCTAAGTATCCTCTAAGAGGAAATAAAAATTTTAGGTTATACTTTTCTATTCACTTCCATTATTTTTCTCCTTTCTTTGAATTATCTAATTTATAATACCTAGAATTTATCCTTCATATTTATCCAAATTTTGAACATAGATCCCCTCAAAAGAGAAGGGATCATAATTGTGAACCCGTTAAAAATTATATATATTATTTCTTATTATTGACAAATTATTATATCTTCACTTAATAAATTAGTGCAAATTGTCTAACTTTGCTTCTCTAAACTCATATGAGATTCCTTCTCTTTTAGTAATATATATTAAAATCAACCACCTTTAGAGTATCTTCCCAATAATCAGAAGACATAAACTATGCATTAATACAACCAAGGCTCATGAGTATTGTAGGCTCATGAATATTATACATTACTTTGTTCTTACTCATCCTACACCCTCACCTTATAAGAATTTCCATTCTTAAATTAAGAGAAATTAAATTTTGATGCATTCACTTAGCATTCTTTCACCAAAATGTTTTCCCATCTTACATTTTTTTCTTCTTCTTGAAACTTACTATAAACATATCATACCCTATAAAAATTCAAAACACCTAAAATCATACCTTTCATAGCTAAGAGGGTGTATTCATTTAACATCTCATGGTTGTAAAATAGCATCTTCTTCAAAACCATTAGAAAATAGAACTCAACCATTGTGCATACACATGTAATGTAGGTACACATTAGTATATAGTAGAAAAAAATATTTTTTCTTAGCATGCTACTTATATTCTCCAACCATCAATAAAGTATGTGTTGTCAGTACCGCACTAGCCTTTTTTCATCTCTAAGAATCATAATATTTGTCTTCTAAATTGTAACAACAATATACTAGGGTGAGCCCACAATAGTGGGTTACACTTTTTTGCATGAACGGACATTGAACTCTACATTTTGAAAAAAGCTTTCAGATTCAGATGCATATTGTCATTAAACCGTTTGAAATCAGAAGATGAAGTAAACTAGAGTCTTTTAGGATTTTATGTCTAGATTCTAAATATATCTTTTACATTTTTTTTTTTTAAAATTGATTTGAATTTTTTTTTATTTCTCCCACGGAAACTAGTATGTTGCTGAAAACATCATTTGCAAAGAGTTATCGTGTTTTCATAGAGCATAACCTTTTTTGTAAATTAGATATCAATGTGATTATTTTGAATTTATTTTTTTAACATCCATACAGAGGGGATGCAATTGGTTTGATGACATTATCATTATTATTGTATATTTTATTAATGTTTGAACTTGACTAAATCATAATTTTGACATACCTTGACTACATAGCTTATAACATGTTGTGTATATATCAATTTTCAATTTTTTTATTTTTTTTATAGAAAGTAGACTCGAAGATGGAGGGCACTATTATTTTTCAAAAAAAAATTATCTTTTCTACTATTTTCATTGAACGTCAAACTCAAAGGTTTATATTTGATAAAAAAATCTACATTCGATTAACGTCAAAAATCGTATACCTAATAAACTAAAAAAATGTCAAATCTATAATCATTAGAAAGTTTGTTTGGATTAATTGTGCTATGAAAAAGGATGTCTCATTATTGTTCCATTTGAGCCTTGAGATTGAGCCCTGAAGCCATGAAATCTACAGAATTTTGTAAACCTCTGCAAATTTCCCTTACTCAGGGACTTTCGATAGAAAGTACTTTCGATCGAAACTAGTTAATTTCGATCGAAAGTACTTAGTTGTTTTAACTCATCAAATTTTCCTTACTCAAGGAATTTTGATAGAAATTACTTTTGATCGAAGCTTATTACTTTCGATAGAAATTACTTTCTATCGAAAGTACCTGGCTAAATCCGCCTGTTCACAAATTTCAAGAGGAATTGCTTCCTCCAAAAAAAATTTACCCACTAATGTGGGTTCACCCACTAATGACAACCCCTTTCCAAACATAACTTATGTACCTCTCCTGGATATTGCTTGCAACTTCATTATTTGTGGTATAAATCCCATTGAATATCATAATTATCATCAACTAAAATTCATCATCTTATACAAGTCTTCCTCATGCCATAACAAACAACTACAAAGGGAATCCATCATTTTTCTCCCCTCATAGAATTTGTGACAGATTATGTAAATTGCTACTAAAGAATGATTATTAATTTTCATTGATCTCTTGGAAGCCTTTTAATAAAGTATTGAATGCTTGATTATAGTCACCTTCCAATGATTGCCTCCCTTCTAAAATATTATTACATTAGAGTTCAAATTTGACATAGATCTGTCTAAATAATGAAACACCTTTGAATAATTTGTTGAGTTACAAAGGTTGATTGTTCTATATAATTAGACCTAGTCATACAACTTATTTTAATTATAATGAACAATATTTGAGGATACAAAGAAAGTATGCAAATATAATGTAGTATGGTGATTAAATATTGATACATTTTTTCAAATTCTTAAATTAAAATCTAGATGTTCTCTCTTAGATGATTCTTTTTGAATGAATGTTAATTTTAAATAAAACACCTTAGCATGAAATTTGAAATTTGAAATATGAAATTGTTTTAATCTAGACATAATGGTATATAAAAGAGGGAAGTAAAAACTCAAATTAAGAAATTAAAATTTAAACATTTGGAGTTTAAAGTTGACCCCATATTTATCTAGACCAATTTACACCCATAAATTTGAACTAGGATGATGAAAGGCTAGACATAGAGTTTGTATGTTAACTCCAAACATGAATGATGATAATTTCATGTAGGATAAATTAATTTTCCAACTTGTACATAAAAAATATTATCTTATACACTAATCAATGAATAAAATTTAACTAATCATCATAGATCCAAAATAAAACATAACATGTATATATACAAATTCATTGTATATTAGACAACTTCTATATTCATTAAAAAAAATTAAAAATAAAAATTCTCTAATACTAAATTTATGTTTATTTTGGCCATGTACTAAAGAAATATATTAAATGTCTTCCTACAAAGGTTTCTTGAAGACAAGTCGAAATGCAAGCACCATTGTGACTAAGAGCACATCATGTAGTGCCCCACAAGAGTATATGCAAAGATCATTGTGTCAATTAATTAATAAATTATTATCATGATACTTGATCTATGATAAGTATTACCCATCGAGTTAATGATTGTTGCAATGGGAAGTATGCCAACATGACTAGTGATAATGTTTATTTTATTTAGATCTTATGTATAGATAGAATTTGGGTGGGAAAATGATTATAATGGAGGTGACTTGTTACTAAATCATCAACTAAAAAACCAAATAGTTTAAATTATTTTATCTGACACCATTTAAATTTAACTAATTAATTGTATATAAATACATAAAAATGAATTTGTGTTTCCTTTTTATAAAATAAATGTATTAGAATTGTTTTATAGATTTAATGGTTAGCATGTTTGATGTGAGACAAGAATTCCTAAATAATAAATAACATGTGTTTAGATTGCAATAGGCTTATTTGGACTACCATGCACTTGTTCAACATGATCTTGCAAGTGAAACAAGAAAGTTGTAGTTTTTTGTTAGTTTATTTTTAATTCAATATTTTGAAAAAAAATGAATTGGTATAGCCACATGTATATGATTTTGTAGACTAGCAAACATGAGATTTCATGACACTAACCTTCTCACAAAAATAATATTGTGAACTTTGTTGCTTTCAAGAATGTTATGTAAAAAGAAAGCATGTGCAAGTTTGTAAAGTACAATGGATAAAGGTAATATTATCATGAAAACCTATTTATATTACAACTAGATCACAAGTTTTAAACTTTAATCCATAGTTTGGGAATTTGGAATGAATATTTATTATCATGTGTTCATGGTTCTTTGGTCATGATGGTCACCTTGCTTTTGGATATATGTAATGGAGTTTTGAACTTTTGAGTACCCACATTATTAGATGGACATTGTATTGCAATTCCCTATTATGTTAAATTTTCTTGAGCAATGTCAAAATACAACATGTAATGTCAATTTAACATTCAATATAGAAAATTAGAAGAGCCATTAAAATATTGTTTGCATGGCTATCAAAGAGATTTCCATATTATAGTGAAATGATGTTCTATTTGTAAAATGATCATGAAGAGCTCTATTTCTTCATTATATTTTAGAAAATGAGGTTTACATTTAATAAATTAATTTATTATATTAGTTATTTGGAAAGTTCATTTCTATGTAAGTTAATTTTCTACGGGAAGATAATGGCTTTATAAAGCCAATAAATTGCATGTAATAGTTGAACCAAATGTATAAGAAACAACAAGATCTACGAGATTAAAATGAAGCACAACAATTGATGCAACCAAGGTAGGAGGGTCCAAGGAAATGAACAAGCCAACCTTGCAGCAAGAGTTACATAGCAAAAAATCAAATATTTTGAGAAGTAAACACAAAGATCTAGAGTTTGGAATACACATGCAACCTTTTCATAAACAGGTTAAACAATTACAAAGTTTTGCAATAGCAGACAAAATTCCTAGCTCAAGATGCCACAAACTTATTACAAAGAATCCAACTTATTCTTCTTGACCTGTGACTATAAAACAACCTCCCAACTTCCTGGCTTTGACTCTTTCAAATCTCCCAAACAAGAACGAAGATCCAACTTAAATACATAATTGTGACTAAACAAGTCAGCCTTAGGATTACATTTTCCAAGAGAAACAAAATGTGTTACCAACTAACTCCCCAGTCGGCCTTCGATCAAATATCTTTAACCAAATAATAAATTGCTAGGATTGATCATTAAAAAACATTGTCAAAACATGTAGCCACATGGGAAAATGAGCCATAAGCACTGCCAAAAAAGGAAATCCAATATAATGACCTAAAATTAATCCTCTCTCAAATTTTCACAAATACTTCTCATACAGATTTAAACATTCAATGCATGAAGTAAACCATTGATTTGATAGCAATAAACCAGCAAATATATTCTAATAACTTCTCAGAGAAATGGCATTGTATTATACAACATCAATACAATAACCATGAATTACAAACTTCACAATCTGAAATATAGAAATAATAGTAAGATCGAATGATAAAGAACCTATAAATTCAATGGTGAACTCTACTGTGAATCCACTTTGCTGATGAACTGGGGCTACATCCAATCCACCTCTAAGCCAAAAGGGTTTCCATCCTCAAGGCTGAATTTGAAAGCTGAAAGCTTCCTGGTATCTCCAAGAGACAAATACAATATCAAAAATAAGCATTCCCCAATGAGACTCCAAGTCTTCTTTTAAAGCTGCAGTTGTGACTCTTCAGTTTTTCCACTTTGTCTCTTCATATTCCACTTAAAGTCAATTTTTAAATAAATATAACTGTGGGGTTATAAAGTGACGTAATAAAATAAAGTAGGAATCTTCTAGCATTAAAACAAAGGGCCAAACAAACTCAAATGAAGATGTGTGATAGTTTTCTAGAAATCTCTTAGCGAGGTGCTCCAAGTACACTACTAAAATGCCAGGAAAATTGAGTTCTGCTGACTTACTATAAATAGTAAGTACCCTGGAAACCCTATAGAAACTGACCTGATTAGCTTGAAACTGAAAAAACCAAGGCCAAACATCCCTCTGATCACCTACCAAGCCTTGATTAACCCACCAGACCATGATGAAAGGCTCACTATAAGGCACAAAATAATGTGCCTCAAAAAGGGAACATTAAAAATAATCTCTTCCCGAAGATTGCTTGCCCTCAAGCAATCGATATTTGCATGCTAGGATCCTAATAACTAGATCCCAAACCAACCTCAAGGAAATTTCTCCACCAATATTTCATGGGAAACTAAAACATATATTATTCCCTAACCTATGAATCCATTCACACAAAAACAAAACAATAACCAGTCTAATGTCGGGATCCCAAATCACTACAAGATCAATTATACCAATCTGTCTAGTGATGCCATCATCTTTGAGAAATTCCTCAACCAAACTGAGAACCTCACTCCAACTAAGATCACCAACACCTCTATGATAAGATGTAGGGGGAAACCAAACCTCACATTGATTGGCTCCCTGAATAAATACCAACTAGCATTCTTGCTTTTTTGCCATGGTAGCAACAACCGCTATATAAATGTCCTTGTGGAAGAAATCTCCATGGGTGTGGTTTCTTGTTGGGTTGTCTGATCTCCTTAGCAACTCTTGATTGATTAAATTCTTAGACTATGTCAAAACCTTCGTGTGCTAGGATTATATTTCACCCACTTGAGATTGCAAAAGTTGCAGAGTTGACCATTACTACGAACCATAGTGCAGCCGACTTTTTCTTTTCTAGGACTATGTGCATGATTGAAAAACATTTTGATAACATACACAAATAGAATCTTTAGGGAGTAGAATACTATGACACTATTCTTTTTCATGCACAAGGTTTCTTTTCCCCTTTCTCATTGTTTAAAGACAATTGTTTGCTTGAACTCCCTGATTGTTGTCTTGCGTGCCTAATTAATGATAAAAATTTGTTAATGCATCTAGTCGGTCAATTAAAATGAACAAATCTGAGTTCCTAAATGATAAAAACTTCAATAGATCTCCCCAAAAGTGCTATGACATGTTTCTCAACATCTAAATGAATTTAAATGATATCAAGTTGCACAAAATGACTCTTGGTCTTCTTTCTTCCACATCTCCCATGTCTTCCTAGTCTCTCATTTCCATCCTTTCTCATCTTCCTTCATGCTTCTTCCTCTTCTTCCTAAGTTCTTCATGTAATCCTTTTTCTTTTCCTCTTATTATCTAGTCTACCTTCTTCTATTCATCTCTTTTGTCACTCCCATGCTTGATTCCTCCTCTTCCAGAACCATGAATTTCAACTATCTTGTTATGGAACCTCTCTTGAAAATA
>MU225602.1:835555-916694 GCA_018584345.1 Thuja plicata | reverse complement strand
ATTAATTTTTCACTTGCATGTTAGATTAGATTCATGTTTCCTTTCATAGATTAATCTTGCATTTGTATTTCCTTTCATAGAATAATCATGCATTGTTATCATATAGATTAATTTCCTTTCATGCATTATTATCATATAGATTAATTTCCTTTCTTGCATTGTTATCATATAGAATAGCTTCCATTTTCATTTGCATGCATACTTGATGATCATGGAGACTAGCGTTCTTGCTTTTCCTCTTTTAATCTCTCGTCTTATGGTGTACTTGCATGGGCATAAACTAGGTCAATCTAAGGGCCTCCATTACAAACCCTTGCACTCCATGAATAAAGAGTAATGAGTCGCCATTCAAGATCTCATTCTTTAGTAATCTTGGATACAATGATTCATAGAAGTGTGACACATTTTTAACACACACATCCTAGATCCCATAAGTAAAAGGGTCATCCATCTCCCCAGCTAGCTGAAATATCCTGATGCCCTATGCCCATACTGAATGAATCACCATAAATGTCCAACTACCATAACATTGCCTCTCTGACTCGTCACCTGAATTAGAAGTTGTACTGAAGAGGCTCGGTACCTAGATTGTCGAACAAGGCTTCCACCTGCAAGAAAGGAAGCGTACCAAACCAATCACTCACCCCACATCTTTGCAATAATAAAAAAGGAAGCTCTCCGTAGGTGGGCTGAATGGAAAACATAATGCATCCCATATAGTGTGGCCAACATGCGATGCACTAACTAGCTCTACTGGAATTCCTAAATCGGCATAAGGATTCCATAACTATCTCTCAATACCTAGATTCTTACATTGTATACCATGGTGTGAAAAATTCACCCCAACAAGCATAATCATCATACCAAGCTCAATAACCCCATATTGAATAATCTCTACCTAATCATCATCATCATGCCTAAAATATGTGGTGATAGAATTACCATAAGCACAGGATGAATCAGCATGATAATGTAGAGGATTCTCAGCTATGTGAAAAGAGGAATGATCCAAAGGATGCTCACCAACACAAGACATCTCACCATCAATGAGAGGTAGTGCAAGGAAATGCATATCACCCATCATGCCACCAGACATAACTGCCCATCCTGGACTACTAGTGTAAAACCCATACTGCTCAGCAACTAAGCTCATCCTGCTACTCCAACCTGGTGACCAAGATTCACCTCTAATAGCTAACCCTAGGTCCCAAATTCTATAATTGACCTCTTCCTCATCATGGGGTAGGAAATGCCTTCCTCATCTAGCTTAAAGAAAGGATTATCAAATATCAAATCAGCATCCATCTCAAACAAGAAATTGTCGATCGCCTGAAAGTTATCTTTAACTCATAAGGAAACCTTGGATGATCTAGAGATCTTTTGGGACAGCTATCCAAGTCATAGGTCTATTGTATGCTATCACGTTCCTGAATCACCCCCTGAAAGAATTCAGACTTTTCCTTTTCGGCATGTTCACTGTACTGATTAGTGGCAACAATCTAATTTCTTGCTTCCTTAAGAGCAAGATGTGTGTTCTCCAAAGTTTCCTAAGCAATATTAAGCTTTATGTTGAGCTTATTAGCCTCATCATCCTTTTTCCTCAACTTCTCAACATAATTTTTTACAACCTGTAATAGGTAGTCCTAATCTGACAGTAAACATACATATTGTGATTTCCAATCCTCAAATGTTGTTTTGACCCCCTGTAGATCTGCAACATAAGATCCAATCCTTATACCACCATGTCATGTCTTTCTCTGAGCTTTCATGTAAAGATCCTCAATGATCTAGTGAGTGCTATCATGTTGAACAAGAGTTGCAGTAATAGCATCATTATTGACCTTCAGCTGACGCTGTAAGGCATGTTTTTCATCATTATCATTTTGAAATGCATTCTTTGATTGCTCATCCAAATTATCATTATGCATATGTGATATGCTGCTATAGAAATCACATGATTCCTCATATTCTATAACCTACATATTTTCTACCTCTTCGTTAGCCTCTCCTTCATGCACTAGTTCAATATTTATTTTGCAATCTCCTACTTAAATGACAACCTCATAAGGCTTTTTCTTCAATAATTGACTTAGTTTTTTGTTCACTTATAGGTTTATTAATGATAGCTGAAAACTCTTCATATAAATTTTTGCACCTATCTTGTACAAGAAAATCTCGGGCCAAATCCTGATACTGCTTCCTTTCCATTAAAGACTTGTGTTGTAGATTTGGATGGAAGTCCATAAAACTAGAGAAGGTTAAATCTCTCTGAACCTATGGAGGAAGTATGTTATACTCATCATACATGCCAAGTATTTCTGTCCTTTTCTCAGGTTGTAAAATATGCACTAACTATTGCTGTACTTTAGCAAGATCCTTCCAAAATTTTTCCAAACCTTGCATCTTTCCTAGCTGGCTACAACTTGTATCTGTAGGTGAATGTTTAGGCTAAGAACCAATTCCAAATGTGCTAACCATGGCCAAATATGTTTATGCTACCCTATTTGTATCAATTTTTTCCTCCATTCTAAAGTAGTCATGTTAGCACTGTTACTCAAAATTTTGTGTGTTAACAAACAATATTGATTTGCGAGTTGATTGTTAATAAAGACTCACTTTAAAAGGTGTTGCAACATACCTTTAACAAATACCCAGCCTTGTCAAGCACACCAATCTCTACAATAACCCCTTGATAGTTTATCCATCATCACTCACTGTTGTAGTTCATTTGTTGCCTTCCAATGACAGTTTTAAGGCTCATAAATGCATGAAGTAAGGTATCATTGTGATCAGAAGTTCCACACAGCGAGACTTGAATCAGCCTAGTCCAACATCTAGAGTGTTGGTAATACTGACCAGATAATACAACCGGAAAAAGGTATACAAACACTGCAAACTAAACTGCATCTACCAAATCCAACGATGGACTTGCTAGCATCAAATACCTTTTTCTAATCTTCTTCCAAAATGGAAATTCTTTACAGCAGACTTGTAAACCTTTACTTGAATGAATGGTGCATAATGAAAAGATACCACAAACTAAACTGCTATAGGAGAGCTTCCAGAATCTTAAAGACTTCAAAGAGGGTGTTGCTTATTGTTTGGGTTAGGAACTGGGGATTTAGAATATTTTTTGAATCATCAAGACATGCTGCCCGTGATTTCTTGTGTCGAGATGCAAGTGGATAATAGTTTCTCCAATGGCATAACATAGTAAGTTGATGTCGTAACAAATTAGAAAGTTAGTTGTCTTCTAATGCATGGTTGAATAAACACAACACTCGACCACCATTAGAATTTCTTTAATGACAACTACTACACTTCGCATCTTCCCAATTCCTATTCCTTCAATGACTGGTATTGAAACTCTAGTCACGACAATAGACTAGTCACCAAGGTAGATTCTATGCAATTTTTTGTTGAACTCTGAGGCTGTATATATTGGTATATTGTAGTAGCAAATAAACTGATATTCACCCTCTAGATCAACCTTAGCTATTCCCAAAAATTTTGGATCACTCCTATAGATTGTCCTTGTTATCATAACTCATAATGCAAACACCCAGGCAATTTCCCATTCATAGACTGATCATATCATTTTAACATTCCTATTCTTTTTTACTGTAGGAACAATTTCCAAACATCTGATTCTTTTGAGCAACACGTGATTATCCTCCTTGTCTGGATACTTTTCTGAACCCTTCAATTGGTTCAATCATCATATGTCATAGTGTACACAATTTGGTTCAACATTGATTATTAGCTATGTAGGAGTATGGACAACTATCTAGAGACCCAGCCGCCTGACACCTCCTTCAAAACCTATCGACTGTGTGTCACTGAAAATACATGCCTGACTATAGGACTCTGGGGAGGTGATCTGTATAGTTGTATATTGCAGCCAGCTCATACACCTATTTCCACCTTGTATATGGTAGCCTTTGAGCCTAAGGCACATAACACTCTACTGCTAATATTGGCCAAGATCAACCATGCACCACCAATAACAATGTCACGTGATATACATCCACCATGGATGCAAAAAGTCTATAGTTTTTGGTAAACATGTGGCCTAGTATTTAGACGTGGCTAAACCATAGCATGATAACTGTCAAAACATACGTGTTAGCATTCAATTCCTCCACTAATGCTGAAAACCACCATAAACGCATTCAGGCTTAACACCTAGCACCCCGTTGATTGGTGACTCAAGTGATATGCCCAATCTACTATTAAATGCAGTCTACCATGTGGGCCAAATTTGATATTTATCTTTGGCTCAATTGATCTATGATAAACATTAGAATTTTATTGAAAATAATACTTCCCATGGTGTACAACTTTTTGATGAGAAATATAGTTATTTGCCAAGGTATTAAATTTGTCACTTTGACTTAAAGAAAAAATCAAATTACCAAATATGAACCTACTACTCAATCTGCCTCATCTCCTTAATAAATCATGACTGATGATTAAATATTTTAATAAACATAAGGCCGCTTCATTTTCCATCCTTTAATAGAGTATTGTAGAATCACCATAATATTATATTGTTCATTAATGACTCAGCTCGATATCACCAGTCTCATTAAAATTCACAGCGACCAAAATAGAACAAAATAATCTGTATTTCCTCAAATGATATATCCAAAGTTCGTATTGATGGCTATATTCTTGCTATGTGAGTCGTTGGCTTGCTTGCTAGTTTTAAGAAAAGAATGCGCTAACTTCCTTGATACGTAAGCCACGTTTTAACTATTATTTTAATTTATGGAAATTACCTGCTCAACATTGCTACTGCCATACCAGCCTGATCATCTCTGAAAACTGACCCACTAGGATGGCAAGATCAAGGCTCTGATACCACTGTAATGACCCAAAACCGATCCTCTCTCAAATTTTCACAAATACTTCTCATACAGATTTAAACATTCAATACATGAAATAAACCATTGATTTGATAGAAATAAACCATAAAATATATTCTAATAACTTCTCAGAGAAATGGTATCGTATTATACAACAGCAATACAATAACCATGAATTAAAAACTTCCCATTCTGAAATACAGAAATAGCAGTAAGATCAAATGATAAAGAACATGTAAATGCAATGGTGAACTCAGCTACGAATCCACTCTACTGATGAACTGGGGATACATCTAATCCACCTCTAAGCCAAAAGGGTTTTCGTCATCGAGGCTGAATTTGAAAGCTAAAAGCTTCCTGGTATCTCTAAGAGACAAATAAATTATCAAAACTAACCATGCCCCAATGAGACTCCAAGTCTTCTTTTAAAGTTGCAGTTGTGACTCTTTAGTTTCCCCACTTTGTCTCTTCATATTCCACTTAAAGTCACTTTTTAAATAAATATAACCATGGGGTTATAAAGTGACATAGTAAAATAAAGTAGGAATCTTCTGGCATTAAAATGGAGGGCCAAACAAACTTGGATGAAGATGTGTGATAGCTTTCTAGAAAGCTCCCGGCAAGGTGCTCCAAGTACACTACTGAAATGCCAAGAAAATTGAGTTTTGTCAATGTAATATAAATAGTAAGTACCCTGGAAACCCTGTAGAAACTGACCCGATTGGCCTGAAACTAAAAAAACCAAGGCTAAACATCCCTCTGATCACCTTCCAAGCCTTGGTTATCCCAACACACCATGATGAAAGGCTAACTATAAGGCACAAAATAATGTGCCCCGAAAAGGGGACATTACATCCAACCAAAGATCCAAACACTTCAAGAACATGAAGAACACATTTTAAGCATAGCCAAATAATCCAACATAAATTTAGGCATGATGATCCAAAAGAGTTGTGATCATAGGAAAAGATTCCTAATGATCTAAAAAACACAAATATATGACCACAAATGCCAAGGATCTGTAGAACTCAACCCAGACAAGAAACACAACAACCGGTGACCAAGAATTGAAAAACTCATCAACCGGTGATCAGGAACAAAAAAAAAAATTCTTGCAGTTGATGAAAGATTGCAACAATCCCAAGATACTCCTGCATCAAACACCCAGGGTTATTTAAAAAGTGAGCCTCTCACTTTTCTAGGATGAAGGGAAACCAAATCAGTTTGACTCTACATGAGAAATCCATGTAGAATCCTCAATCAATATATTCTTCCACTTAACAAGATATTCCTCGTACTAATTTCCTCTAGCGCTCCAACCAATTATGGTATCTAAGATTTGTTCAACCTCCTATTTCTACTTCTTAGGATATTGTAATTCAATCTTTGATCTATCTCTATCACTATTATCTTATTTATGATATTCATACAAGTTTTCTATGTTGAATATACTTGATATGTTCATGTCCTCTAGTAACTCAACTTCATAAGCATTCCCTAAATCAAACTTCCTCAAGATCTTACATGTTCCAAACTTCTTCATTTTTAATTTACTATAGGTACCAACTAGAAATATACCTTTTCTCAAGAAAACCATCACTTCATCACCAACTTCAAATTCCTTATGTTTCCTCTTCCTATCAAATCTCTCCTTATACTTCTCATTCATGCCTTCAAAATGTTTCTTAACTCTATCATGAAAATCCTTCATATGATCAGTAAATTGTTCTACTTCAACACTCCTTTTTCATCAACACTAATATCCCAAAAAATTTGTTACTCCTTTAGGATATAAACCATAAAAAATCTCAAAATGTGTTCTCCTAGTACTCCTATTCACTAAATTACTATAAGAAAGCTCTTTTTGTGCCAGAACCAAATCCCAATTACCTACCTTCTCCCCAACAAAGCATCTCAGTAGATTACCCAAGATCATGTTAACAACTTCAATCTGTCCATTAGTTTGTAGATGAAATGTAGTGCCCACCCATATTTTACATTTCAATATTGATGCCAGAATATTTTGGTTATTTTCATGATGATTATGCATATGTTAGGATGATTTTACTCGCCCCATACTTGCATGTGTATAATTGGCATATATCTTTTACATTACTATATGGCATGTTTATCTTATATTTCTATATAATTTGTCTGATGCGGTAGAGGACAGAGACGTAGTAACTTGCATTGTGAGATGCACACATTCGACCGATCCCTATCATTGTATGTTATATATACATTAAGTACATGCTTGACTTTGTGATGCAGGTTTGCAGGTATCAAGCATCAACTTCCCTGAATTATTGGGATGAGCGTGCCCTATCGCAATATCTTAGTAGTAAGAGAGGGGACATAACAGACATGTCCAAATCTCAACTTAAGCCATTATTATCCTAAAACCCCAAAATAGTGGACAAGTATCTTATTTTCTACCTTCTGAATTCGTCAAGGTGATGTCATTCGTGAACCCTTCCTTTGTGCTTGTTTGTGATTTTTTGGGTTCAGTCAGTTTTGTCGTCATGTTGTCTTGTCATGTGAATGATGTGATTTTTGTGTTAGTTGGTTGAGTGATTTATGAGATTAATTATGTAATTAATAATTAAACCTTATTAAATTTGGAAATATTAAATATGATGTTATTTAATTAATGAAAATTAATTAAATACATGTGTTAATTAAAAGACTTAATTAAAAAGTCTAATTTTGGGAATAGAGGATTTAATTAATTATTAAATCCAAAATTGATATTTACGAGCATAATTAATGAATTGATATTTTATTATCAATTTGCATACTATTAATATGCTAAAAATATTAAGAATGGAGCACGACGGACGGGAAGAACGTTGGAGGTAATGGCTACCTGCAACTAGGCAGGTAGAGGGAACAAAGTAGCATGGAAGGAGGATTTTCAAGAAACATGGAAGTTTCTCCTATCAGGCACAATATGGGAAAACATGGCCTCTCAATTGACGTTCTCAACCAAGTTTCCAAACAAATTATCAAACCCTCGGCCCACAAAAGGAAAATCTCAAATTTTAGTGGCAACCAAAACCGATCTCGAATCGGAGGAGAAGGGAGAATATGGGTTGTAGAAACATGCAAACATGAGATTTTATGCAGATTGGGAAAAACTTTGATTTCAGACAAATAGTGCACAAGTTCTACAAACCAAGAGAACCAAATGCTACAGGTGAAGTAAGAAACATAACAGAGCAAAGTAAACCCCCTATGGACAATATAAGGTATGAGATAAATTCAACCCTTAAAATTTTAGATGCTCATTGGAAGGAAGCTAATGTTTCCTTGAAAGAAAAAGTCTTATTCTTTAAATGGTTAGGCCAATGGCCATCTATTACTAAAATAAGAGCATGGAGAAAAACTGTTTGGGGGCATGAATACCAACTCAAAACCCTCACCAATGGCTTCTATATGGGGATTTTCCTTACAAAGGAGGATAAGGAGTCGATCCTCCAAAATGGGCCTTACCTGATTGAGGGGAAAGGCCTATATTTAAAAAACTAGAAACCTGAATATCCAGTCTGGTTGAGTCTGTATAACCTCCCAACACAATATTGGGGTGAAGACACCATCAACATAATAGGGAGTAGTATTGGAACCTTTATCAAAATAGAGGAAATGATCAATGAAAAGGATTCCTCCATCCATCCATAGATCCTAATTAATCTATAGTAAAACACACCAATCCCGAACACAATAACTTTGAGCATAGAAAATGGAGTTTGGGTGCAAAAAAAAGACTTTTGGAACACAGAGGTAGAGGCCAACACAAACCCGGGTGAGAAAACTGAACCCCAAAGGAAAGAAAAAGGACTAGCAGTGGATTTTATTCTACATGAACTAGAAAAAAGGACTCTAAATTAGGAAATGTTAAAACTAGAGATAGCCGAATAATTTATTACATGTTTGGTAAATGAATCACCACAATGGAGGAAAGAGTTTAGAAGAGCCATAGGTGAGACTCTTATAGGATAACAGGGAAGTAAAAATGCACCCACATGTTGCCTTTCTACTCAGGTAGTTATGTGCATGCCTCTCTCACAATTCAGGGAAGTAGATGAAACTGAGAAAAGGCCCCCATCCCTCGAAACCTTATTTCCCCACCTGAGAGATAACATGATAGGCGAGGAGTTCCTGGGGAATGATGTATATGGTGTCATATTTTCAATAATTCAAGACACTCTGACCAAATAGTTCCCTCCTCTGAAGGACCCAGTAGCATGCCTCCAAACTCTAGCTGAAGGTAGGAATGAAAATCTCCACCAGGGAACCTCTGGTCCAAGCCTAGATACCAGAAGTATGTAGAAAGATTTCAAGGACATAGAAATCTCACCAATTAGAAATCAGAATAAATCTCTAGAAGAGGAAAAGGTAAATGAGGAAAATTAGTGGAATGGGAATCAGAGTTTGATGAACAGCTTGGGGAAAATGATATAAATATCCTAGGTCTCTTTGAATCTATGGGAGTCCTAGAGAAGAGGTCCATAGGAAAAACAGTGTCAACACAGAAAAACCAAACACTGGTTTGAAAGGGAAGAGAGGAGAAAAATCCACAAGGGAGAAGTTGAAGATAGTAGGGAATGCTACAAAACAATCCAAATTAAGATCAGGAAATGGCTATGACACTTCCTGGGAGCCATGAAAACCTTATCATGGAATGTCAGGGCTACAATACCCCTGACAAGAATTTTTGACTAAAGCGATGCCTTGATCAAACAAAACTAGATTTAGTGTTGTTGAAGGAAACCAAAATAAAGATGGAAGATAGTGATTTTTTTAAGCAGAAGTTTGGAAGATGGAAGTGTGTATTGGTGGGAGCGCAAGGTGCCTCTGGAGGACTTGGTGTTCTCTAGAATGAAGGCACTATTGATGTAATAGTAATACAATAGGATCAATACTGGCAATGGCTGAGAGTGCATGTAACCATCTACATTGCCACATATCTTTCTTTAACATCTATGGACCAAACAATAGGGGGAAAAAAAGGATGTTATGGGACACATTGATAGGGAATTTGGAGAATATGGATAGTGAGGTGGTAGTATTAGGAGAGGATTTTAATGCTATCTTAACACCGGAGGATAAAATAGGAGGGAAAGGCTCGAGAAATGAGAATCAAAGGGACTTTAGCTCCTTTGTTATTGATTGTGGATTGATGGAAATACCATTCAAAAAGGGTGATTTTACATGGACAAATAGAAGGGAAGGCTTTCTAAATATTGCAGAGAATCTTGATCATTATTTCATAGGGGGAAATTGGGCGGACACAAATTGGTCATGTGATGCAGAGATCTTACCTTTCCAAGGTTTGGATCATTACCCAATAAGTTTGAGAGTTCAGCATGAAGAAAGCCCTGACAGATGCCCCTTCAAATTTGAGGCAATGTGGTTTACATCAAAAGGTTTTAGTGGCTTGATCAAAGAATGGTGGTCACAAGTCCCAAGAAGACCAGGTAATAAAGCTTTTATTTTCTTCAAAAAACTACAATTTCTTAAGGATCGGTTAAAGACATGGAATATAACACATTTTAAAAATATATTTGCTGAAAAACATAATGTGGAGGCAAAACTTACAGCCTCAAGTTTAAGATTAATTGAGAAAATAATGGAGGAGGCTAACTTTGTAGAGGAAAAAATACTACAACATGAATTAGGGGATTTATTGAAAAGGGAAGATTTTTTTTGGAGGCAAAAATTGAGAGAGACTTGGTTTAAAGAGGGAGACCCAAATACAAAAAACATTCACAACTCTCTCAAACAGTGAAGAGCCTACAACAAGATATTCAGCATTCAAAATGAACAAGGTGAGGAGGTGAGAGACAAAGAGTTGATAAATGAAGTGGTAGTCGCTTTCTTCTCAAAAAATAAATTAGCAAACAATAGAGAAAACAACCTATATGACAGAGTTCTAGAGGTTATCCCAGCTGTAGTATCAAAAGAACAAAATAGGAATCTACTAGCCCATATCTCAGTGGAAGAGGTTAAGAAGGCATTGATGGGATTAGGAGGGGATAAGGCTCTAGGAACGGATGGTTTCCCTGCTATGCTTTTTTAGAGGTTATGGCACATCTTTGGATAGGAAATTTGGGAGGTAGTGGAAGAATCTCGAGAGGGAGGTTTCATTTTGAAATACCTAAACACCACATTTATAGCTTTGATTCCAAAAGTGAGATCCACAAGAAAATTTTGAAGGTTTCAGACCTATTGCCTTATGCAATACTATTTACAAGATAATTGTTAAGATTATAGCAAACAGACTTAAATTAGTTCTAAAATCAGTGATTTCAGAGGAACAAAGTGGTTTCTCACTCAACATGTCTATTTTTGAAAGTGTAGTGATTGCACATGAGGCAATTCATTCAATTAGATCCTCAAAAAGTCAAAATATGATGGTTAAACTAGATATTAAAAATTCTTATGATGAAGTTGACATGAATTTTTTACTAGAAGTACTAGGTAGATTTGGGTTTGGACAAGATTGGAGTGAAGAGTTGCATTGAGACCCCAAGATTCTTAGTATTGATAAATGGAAGTCCACAAGGTTTTTTTGCATAATATAAGGGCATAAGATAGGGGGATCCCCTCTCCCCTTTTCTCTTTATAATCATGGCGGAGGCCTTGGGAAGGTTAATTACAAAGAAGAGGGAAAATGGAACATGGAAAGGTATTCAGATTGTAGGAGTGGAGGCTCTCACACATTCAATTTGTGGATGACACTTTTTTAGGTGGGGAGGCCTCGGACTAGGAAGCCAAAACTATGAAGGAAACCCTTGATATGTATGGAAAGGCTTTAGTAAAAATGATAACTAGAGAAAATATGAGATTTTCTTCTTTAATACTCCTATACACCTACAAACTAGGATCAACAACATTCTAGGAATGAAAGTCAGACTTCTACCAGGAAGATATCTGGGCATTCCCCTTTTAAAAGGGAGAAATAAAGAATAATTTTGGAAAGACCTTATGGAGAAGTGTCTAAAGAAAATGGATGGGTGGAAGGGTAGATGGTTATCATCTACAGGTAGAATTTTGATTCTCCAAACAATTACCTTAGCTATGCCTGTCTACTTGATGATGTGCATGGACATCCCCAAGAAGGTGGTCAAGATTTTAAGTGCAAAAATGAGAAGGTTTTTTTGGTGTGGGGCCAAGGAGGAAGATAAAATCCCCTTGGTGGCCTGGGAGAAAGTTTTTAAACCAAAAAACCACGGAGGGGCAGGGATTAGAAATTGGCAAATCATGAATAAGGCTTTGGTTGTAAAACTTATATGGAACATGTATAGGAACAATAACCTTTTCTGGGCGAGAATCTTGCAAGCTAAATATCTAGACTCAATAGAGTGCTCAAGGATATTGACTATCAGAGACCCCATCGTGGCTCTGCCACATGGAACTTCATGTTAGCATGTCATCCAATTATCACTGAACACATTACATGGCAACTCAAAGATGGAAATTATGCCCTCTTCTGGGAGGACTCCTGGGATGGACATAAGGCCTTACAGGATGACCAAGAAATGTTGTTTTTACAAGACTACTTTAAAACACATTGGGGCAGTAAGGTGAAGGACTATGTGGAAGAAAAAATGACAAATGAGGGTGTGAGATGGGGATGGAAAAGGTTGGATGATGAAAACATACCCTTGGAGCAAAAGAACACAATGTTGATGATCTTTAGCAGTAGGGAGATTACATTAACTACAAACAAGGACAAAATAAGATGGTGTGGATCCCTCTCAGGGCAATATTCAGTTAAGATAGGTTATTAAATTTTAGAAAATGTAGATGAACCATAATTTCCTTCAAAAGATCTATGTTGGAGTAAAGATATCCTACCAAAGGTAGGAGTGTTTTCTTGGCTTGTATGTAGGGGAAGAATTTTGACTGGAGAAAGGAGGAAAAAACTAGGCCTTAGTGGTCCCACCCAATGTGAACTTTGTGAAAACAATGAGGAATCCTTAGACCAAATGCTGCTACAATGTGACTTCACATCTGATTGTTGGAATTTTTTCCAAAAGAAACTAAGATGGATGGGTCCACGAGCTAACACTATTTCTGAGGTTTTTGCAGGTTGGCCTAGGGAGAAAAGGAAATCTACACTATAAAACATATGGAATATAGTCCCATCCATGGTAGTATGGGAGATTTGGAAAGAGAGAAATAGGAGGATCTTTAGAGTGGAAAAGGAATCACAAGAAATATTTTTGAATACATTACAACATGCCATTGAGGAGGTTGTGAGCACTTTAGCTACACGAAGACAGTTTTTAAAGATTCCATACACAAATGAAGATAGAATGACTCAAATGAATTGGCTTGGAGTAAGGTTTATCTCTCTAGCATGAGCTTTAGTGACTAAAAGAAAGATAGTGGAAGCAGAGAATACAAAATGGGAGACCCCAGAGGAGGGGTGGATAAAAGAAAATTTTGATGGGGTAGCAAAAAACAACCCGGGACAAAGTGGCATTGGGGTCATCTTTAGGAATGCACGAGGGAAGAATACTCTGAGGGTAGCTAAAAGATGCAAGGATGGAACAAATAATATGGATGAAAGTCAAGATGCATTACTGGCAGTGCAAATTGCACAACATAAAGGTATTAAAAATTTGCATTTAGAAGGAGATTCACTACTTGTAGTGCAAGCAATCTCCAAATTATATCTAAGGGCATGGCACCTAGAAAAATACATTGACTCAATCAAAGAAATACTTGAGACCTTTGAAGACTTCAAGGTTACTCATGTAAAGAGAGAAGGCAACTGGGAAGCAGACGAGCTCTCCAAACGAGCTCTAAGTATCACAGTGATAAATGAAATATGGATAGAAGAGGAGCCCCATCAAATTAATTAAAAATGAAAAAGAATGCAATAGCCAAATGGAGATTTTAAAAAAAGGTAAGCCCCGACTGTAAGCGGATCTTGACTGAGATTTGCTTCGCATAATGCAAAAGGCAAGTTGGCATCATCTTATTAAATGAAAACATAAGTAATGATTAAGCGATGACGGAGGATGTCTTTTTTAGGTGGTGAAGTGTGCAATTAACTACCAACCCACATGCCAACACCCTAAAGGACATTTTGCATTGATTTCAAATCACTTGTAATCAGTTTTATAATTGACAGCGCCTCTCTCCAAACCTCATTCTGCAAAACTAGTTTTGACACATGACATTTCTGGTTTCAATTTTCAACAGGAAGCTATTTTGGAAATGGAGCCGAGGTTCACATTCACAAATAAATGGCAACAAAAGGGAATCTTTGGGCCAGTGGAATATCACAGAGTAAAGCTTCTAATAAAATTCCCATCATAAGAGATTGTTGAAGTGTTTCAACTACCCTTGGGCCACTCTTCCATGAAGCCACAAATAGGTGGAAGTTGCAAGTGGATATCGCAATGATCATAATGGCATGGAGGCTCGAATTAGGAGAACATGAAAGGGTTGTGAAGAGAGTGATGAATTCCCTCTTTGAGGTAGACCTAATTCCAAATTTGGATCACCTGTTGGAGTGGGCACACCCAGGATGGGCATTCAATTTTAGTGAATGCTTTGAGAGTGAAGACGAGGGAATAACAAAAGGCATTCTTCCCTTTTTACAGTGGCCAGAGGGGGTGGATAAAAGGAACTACATGCACAATAGGAAAATGGCTTGGGATAAGCTAAAGGAATCCATCTAGAACTACATTGCACTCCACCAAAGGCCGACAGTTCCTACCCGCTTTCCAAAGAGAGGGAGGACTTAGCGTGGATGGAAGTGAAGGGTAATGTAGATGGCCAATCCTTAAAATCTAGACCAGAGGTCTAAAAGAACTTTTTTGGTGTAAGGGATGGTTTTTGAGAAACACAATGTAATTCACAAACCAAGGTAATTGCAAACAGAGGTGTCAAAGGCCTTTTTTGGATATGGGGTTTTTTTGAGCATTTTTTGTGGAGTTCAATGTGAAATGAGAAGAAAACCCACAGTGCAAAATGAAGAAATTTTGAAGGATTACCTGGGCCCCCATAAAGCTATCGCATAGTTGTGATGAAAACCACAAAGACTTTGGAGGAGGGTTTGATCGTTTCATTCGGGCGACTATGGAGGTTTTTTTAGGAAAAACGAGGTAGAATATGTTTCAATTTTGATGCACAAATGATGTCATATCTGTCGAATGTAATGAAGGACATTTCCTTTCTTGGGAAGGGGTGATGATGGAAAATTTAAATTGTAAAGGGGTTGCTATTAAAAGCTAAAATAGCAGATATCTAAGTAAGAATTTTTTTATATTAATAAAATATACTAATATTACTGACCAAAAAGAAAATGCTAAAAATATTATAAATTGTTAATTAAATAATATTATGCAACTAAAATTGCACAGTCTTTTATTAAAATTAAAATATAAATTTATTTAGTAAAAATTTGAGTTAATTGGCTAAATTGGAAAAATGTTTGTAATTATTAATTATTAATCAATTAATTTTTTACTCAATTTCAAGTTGAGTTTTGTTTTTTTTCTAATTTTTTAAATTTTTCTGATTTGAGTAATCAGTTGAGTTCACTTTTAGGATTGCATGACTTTTGGAAACCCTAGGTTGAGTAGGTTTTATTTATTAGGTTTCTTTTGGCCATTATTGCACACATAGGGTTACACAGGTTACACATATTTTTTACAGGTTTTTTGCTCTAGATTTGGATTGAAAGAAATTGTGAAAGCTTAGGATTTTTAAGGTTTTAGATTGTTCTTCGTGGCTTCTGTCAACTAGCAATTTTAGGTAGGTTTGAATCCTTGATTTCAGTACTCAGATCCTCGTCTTCTATGCGTCTGAGATACTGAAATCCCTTGTGTGAAACTTCTTGTTTGCTTCATGTTTGTCAATCTTAGAATATGGTTATTAGTATTATTTTGTGGTTATGTTTTCTTGTTTGTATGTCAAATCTGTAAACCTCAATGTTCAATTTAGAGGAAACTCTGTTTAGGAGAATCTGTTAAAACCCTAGGCTCTCTTTGAGGAAATTCAGGCAAACAATAGAAAACTTGAAATTGATTCAATTAGGGTTTGATTAGAAAACTTTGTTAAAACCTTTGATATTAAATCATACAAATTTGATAGAAATCCTTTTAGAATATTTGGTTAAAAATATATGTTTTAGGAAATAAACAAATTTGTTTCTTAGAATTAAAATAAAAATAATTATATTTTTCATCTTGCTAGAATGTTCCTTCTCTTAAAAAAAAATTAATAATAATAAATCAATGCAGTAAATAATTATATGTTATATATTTATATATAGAAATTACCTATTTATTGAATTAAAAAGAAAACAAATATTTTTTTGAATATATGATAATTGGTATCTTTTAAAGATATATTAAAAAAAGGGTTGTATTTATATTATTTATTTATTTTAAAATAAATAAATAATATAAAAATAATAATATTTATTTCAGAAAAACAAATAAAAAAGATAATATTTATTTCAAAAAAACAAATTAAAAAAAAAAAAATATATTATTTTTATATATTTTAAAGAAAGAAAAATAAAAATAGAGAAAAAATCAAAAAGAAAACCAGAGAGTGGGGTCACGTAACCCCATTACTAAGATTTACTTTAATTATTTATTTTAAATAAAGGTTAAGTTGAAAATGAGTTTTGTCTATCTTATTTATTATTTATTTAAAATTTGATTAGATTAATTAGTTTAAAATTAATTTTTATATTAGTTTATTTATAAATGTTGTTAGTTAATATTTATTAATTGTTAATGTTGATTAATTTATATTATTTAATTTATAATTTTTTTATTTATTTTTAAGTAAGCTCTACAGTACCCATTGTATTGCATAAAAGAAAATTACATAAGGTGGCCCTTGTGCCTCTCCTTTAAAGAAAATAGACACAAATCAGTGGTACAAATACATGATACCACTGTCAATTGACAACAACCTAGCCCCTATTTCTTCCGGGAAGAGGTTCTCATTTTCCTGCATGAGAGTCTCAAACTTTTCCAAACTATATTCTTTGACAATGTCTGCTTTGTATACAGACTAGGCTTTTTTTATTAATTTCTTTTTCCCCTCTGCCTGCAAACATAAGTAACCCAAAAAATACCCAGTTGAAGGTTGTAAACCTCCCACCGCCACCACTACCTCCGAGTAAATCTCTGCTGCCACCATTCTACGCACCATACCTATGGTCGGTAGTGAATGCCCGCAGATATGGACGATCGGTTGAAATAGATCCTCTATGATCCTACCATTGTGGACATGCCCTCCCGCCCAGTAATTGAAACCCAGGATGACTATAATGGTTTCCCTTTCCTAATCATTTGCCTTGCCGAAGAGCCCCCTGATCTGTTCTTCTGGTGCCTCCTCCAAAGACTCCACTTTAATGCATTGGCATTTAATCCCTAAATAGTTATCCATTTCAAATCTGCTTGTTAAGAATGCCACTTGGTCCATATAAAGTAATGGGGTTTTTCTTTTACTATCAGGTCTCTACATTACGTGGTTATGAAAATCATGGAGATTTGAATAGTGAGACATAATTGGATAAGAATGAATAATCCTATATTCGAGAAAGACCTGGTGTCATGCCATGAATCAACCCGTACTCCTGCTACCAGTCCTCTCCCCACTGTCCACACTGACCAATGTCGCTTATGCTATCCAATGTCATCCCTCGGGATGGATTTTAGATCTGCTGTGATGTTCTCCTGAAAATATTGCTACATTGGATCATCCTACTTGATCTCTAGATCTGACTCCTCATCAACACCCTTATTCACTAGGAAGTCAGCCACTTTGTTGCCTTCATGATACACGTGTTGCACGCGAAAGTCTCCCAATCTATTAAGGAGCTCCTCTATTATGGGGATCTATCTAGCTAATTGCCAATTATGGAATTTTGATTTCATGATGTCGTTAAGCACCACTTGGGAATCCCGTTCAATAATAAGGTGGTTTATTCCATTATTTACACACCAACTGAGCCCGACCTCCATTGCATATATCTCGGCCACATTATTCGTAGTGAGCCCTATATATTTTACTATGGCTTGCAACACTCTACCATGCTCATTTCTTATAACAGCTCCTAATCCATTCCTTCTTAGATTTCCTCTGCTGGCTCCATCAAAGTTCAACTTCTGCCAGCCTGCCAGAGGAGTTTTCCATTTAACAACTTGCCTCTTAGCCTTTCTGTCATTAAGTTTATGATCCCAACATTGTTTAAATGACCACCTCATTTCCATTTTCAAATCCTATTTGGATTGGAATTTGTAATTGATCCCCTAGATCCTATTGATGACAACCTCCTCTATAGCCATTTGGATCTCAACCTTTAGTTTGGTAATATCCAAACTTTTTTCTTTAAAGATCCTTCTATTATGTTCTTTCCAGATGTTCCATACCAACAACAATGGGAAAACAATCCATAATAGACCTCATTTGGAGTGTCTTCTATCGGGGGGCCATGAGGAAACAAACTCCTTGAATGTTGCATTTCTAACCGCAAGCCACTGTAGCCTATCTAGCATCAACTCCCAACATCCACTAGCATATGGGCACTAAAATAATAGGTGGTCAACCATTTCCTCATCATGTCTATACAAAACACACCAATTTGGTCCTAAAATCACAATCAACCTAAGTCTGCTACTAGTCAGTATCTAACCATGGAGGGAAATCCAGAGGAAGGCACCCACCTTTGGTAAGGGCCATTTACCCTAGCATAGAGTGTATAACCAGTGATCACTATTCAATCTTTTCCTTTGTAATTCATATCCAAGATGCACTTTATAATTCCCTGATTTAGAAGCACTCCATATCAAGCTATCTTCTTCTGCCAAGCTAATCACAATTTTGTGCGTTAATAGTTCTTTAAGGATTCCAATATTGATTGTTGATCTGTCTCCTATTTTTCTCCAGCTCATCCTAGAGGATGAGGAGGAAGAGACAAGCATGTAATCTTCCACATAAGAGCCCTCCAATACTTCCATCTGATTGACCCACTCTTTATCCGCAAATGCCTCTGCTAGAGGCAAATATCCATTCCAAGAGTCCTACCAAAACTTGGCTCTCTGACCATTTCTAATTTTCCATGTAAGATGATCTGTAAGAAATCTGTGATTGTCCCATATAAATCTCCATATGGGTGAACCTTTAGGAGAGTTTTCCACCGTCAAAATTCTATTCAGGGTCCCGACGTCTAAGTATTTGGTTGCCATTGTTCTACACCATGGTTAGAAACCATAAACCTCCATGATTATATGCTTGGAATCCACCTTGAAGGGAGAATGAATGATTCTTGAGGATGCATAAAGGATCTTGAAGGAATATCACACCGCCATGATGGATAGATTGAGGGCTTGAATGATGAATCTTGAATGTTTGAACCAAATCCCTTCAAAGGCTTGAAAGCTTGAATCCTTGATCTTAAATGGAAAACTTAAATGCTTGAGAGGAAGACTTGAACACCTTTAAATCTTGGAAATATGTAGAAAAATGGATGCTTGAATTATCACTTTTGTACTTAGAGCTCACTTAGGATTGCTTCTTACATCTTAGCCTTAGAGAAAATGAGAGGAGAAAACTTCCTTTTATATGAAACTAGGGTACAATCTTCTAGAGAGGCCAACATAGGGGAATTAAATTCCAATTAGACTCATTCCCCCTCAGAAGAGGACCTATATTAAATATAATTTAAGAATCGTCACTTTGGAACCCAAAAAAGTCAACCCAGAAGCGGGAAATGAAATTTTGATGACCTCTGGCAGCCAAATGACTTCCATATTTGAAAGGGGGACTGAGGTCAAGGTCGATGTCATCCTTGACCTAGGTCAAGGTTGAGGTTAACCTTGACCTAGGGAGTCAGAACCCCTAGAAAACATGCTAGATGGGATGGAAGGTGCCCGGAGAGGCCCAATCAGGGTCCTAAATAGGCAGAGATGTAGGAAAGGATGCATAAATGAGGGGAAAATGTGATGGTAGTTAAAAAAACCCCCCTAAGGAGGGATAAAAATTCTTTTCATGTAAGTGCTTCCATTTTAAGATGATACATTAATCCCCCACTTTAGCGGGAGTATGGAAATAGAACATACTCACGATAAAGTTAGAAGAAAGGCACTGGTGGATTGCAATGAGGTAGAACATCACTAAGTCAAGAAAATGAGCCCCTAGACCAAGGATTCTAACTCAACATACATGCATAAAGATATGGAAGTAAAGAGAAATTAATCATAGAAAACATACTTGATTACATAAGTAAGACAAGAGAAACACTATAGATAACATACCTTCATGATCTAATCCTACTAGCAAGAAAGCCAAAGAGAGAAAAGGGATAGTGATTACCTCGCCTAGTAAGATACCCACCTTACCATGAATCACCAAAGAGGGAGAACCCAATAGGTTCACCCATAAACTATGCTTTGTAATTGTAATGCGTCTTTTGATGGCTTTTATGAAGTACCCATGGATCCATATCCTTATATCAACCATGGAATAATTTTGTAAAATGTGTATCTATTTAGGATTTAGAAACTTATGTGCATTACCTTCTGAGTATTTAGCATATTAAATTGTAATTGAATGCATATCTCTTTAGTTTTTAGCAACTTATGTGTGTTACCTTAAGAGGATTTAGCAAAAAACCATAGAAATGTGTGTCTCTTCAGGATTTAGCAACTTATGTGTGTTACCTACTAAGGATTTAGCATATTTAATTGTAGTTGAATGCGTATCTCTTCAAGATTTAGCAACTTATGTGTGTTACCTTCAAAGTATTTAGCATGCTGTAAAATAAAAGGTTAGAAAAAAATGAAATAATATAGAATGAGGGAGGCCGTGTGTATGGCCCCCTCCTTAAGATGGAAAAATACATACTATTTTGACATGTTAAGGAAATAAAAGAACAAGGATAAAGCCTTCTTTAACAACAAGACAATATCCACAGACAACACCCAGTCCAAGCCACGAAGGTCATAGCTCCTATGAGGCCATGGAAGGGACGAATGCAAAGAGATATCATGCAAGAAGTGAAAAATAAGTAACCCTTGTGGGAGATAACACATGATTAAGTTTCCAAGGTGAGAGATTTATCAACCATGGAAACCCAATGTAAAACAAAGAAATAGGTTATGATCAAGGACATAGATCCTCAATACAAACCTTTTTTTTTATGTATAATTGGATATCACATAATAGATAGATACTGCTTAACCAAGGGAAAAGTGAATCCTGGAAAGATAGAAAAGAAGGAGATGGCATCCTTGCCCCCCAAGTGTAGGGACAAGGATGAAAAGGGACCTATTATATCGCTTACAACACTATGCAAGACAATGATCCCCCAAGGATTAGGCTAACATTGTTTACATACTGTGGAGCTCCATAATAGGAACCTAAATGTTATTTAGAGAAAATAGGATTGAAATACAACTCATTGCCACATGTTAAATAAATAACTGTACTATCAATGAGATTCCTAATCTTATAATTTAAAGCTTCACATTCATTAGTAGAGTGATCATGAAATCTATGATAGAAACAAAAAGGAAGAGTCTTCAAGTGTAGACTACATTTCCATTTGCATTTAGGTCTAGTAATCATCTTAGCATGAAGGAGTTTAGGCAAAAGAACAAGCTCTTGGTAAAATTCCTTCATAGGGTCATCATGTTTTGAAGTTTTATTTGAGATGTTGTTAACATTGATGTGTTGTTGAGTATTACATCCCAATCCATAAGAATGCTCATGCCCCCCATTCTGTAAGGGCATTTGAATTCCGTATTTTTGCATAGCACATCCTTGACTATGGAATCCTTGTTTAACTAATAAATGATAACCATGACCATAACAAGAAGCCATATGAAAAGAAGTCAATTGAACTTCAGTAGTCACTATCTCATCATTAGTATGTTTGATAGATTCACAAGAAGGAAAAAATTAATACATCCTAGGAGAAGATGAGGTAGGAGCTTGATTCTCTATAGGATCATCACTAAGAGGGATACAATTAAGGGAATTCATATCATTTTCCACTAATGCCTCATCACTAGAAGGAATCCCAATTAGAGGTAAAGTATCTATAATGTTTTCTTCTTTCTCTAAAACTTCTGCATAAGGAGAGTGTGTTTTATAAAAAGAGTCACCATCATGTATGAATATGTCATTGATTAATAAATCTCCCTCTTGTATCAAAGAATATTCACAAGAAGGGGATAAATCAATGTCGTTATCCAAGGTTTCATCCCAAAAAGTAGAATCGTCCATAATGGCTTCATGAGGAAGAGAGTAATCAACATCCAAATCCAAAGGTTCATCACAAATAGGAGGATTATCATCCCTATAAATAAAGCCATAAAACACTAAAGCTTGATCCTTAAAGGGGAAAGAAGGTAAATTATAGTCTAAAGTAGGCTCATAGAAAAGACATACATTAGGAGAAGAATTAAGATCAATCCTTAAATCCTCTCTATGGTAAAGGTCAATTGAAGTGGTTGTGGAGGAGGATAAAATAGGAATAGGATCCATAGAGATCTCATTCAAACCATTTTCATTCTCACTTCCATGTACCTCATTAAGGGATCTATTCTCTTGTATAATAAAATCTTCATCAAAGTATTCAAAACAAGAGTCATACATGTTGAACACACAATAAAATTACAAGCATGTAAATGTTTTTTTGTTTTTAAAGAAACTTTATATTTTTTAATATATTTTTGGAATATAAATGCAAGAGCATAAAAGAAAACCTACTTCTATATGCATGCAAGATTTAATATGAAATGTAAATCTAACACCAAAGAGAAAGAGTTGTCTATTGTGGGTTTACCAAAATGTAAGGTAAGAAATGAGGGTGGGGTTTGAAAGTGGTTCATTTAACATAAAAGACCTTACATTTGAATATGTTATGGGGGTAAATAAGATGATATCCTTCTATCCTTAGATATGCAAATGAAAGATCCAAATTGATTAACCCAAAAAAAAGGATCAATGCATAAATGAATTAACCATTTAGAAACAAGAATAAAGGAGGAAGATCTTAAGTACCTATTTATTTATTTGAATGTGAAATATATTTCAATAAATTGATAACCTTAATTGAATTGAATAGGAGAAATGTACTAACCTTGGAATATTGCAGATCTAAAGAATGCTATTTTCTGAAGCCTGTGTTAGGTTTCTGGAAAACCTGAGAGCAGATCTGGAATAGAAACGTAGAGATGAACAAAACCCAAAAATATTTTTTTGTTCTAACATAGTTCCAATTTTTACCCTCAAGTCAATGTCACCATTGACCAAAATTTTTGATTGTTCCCTAGGGAAGAATCAAGATAAAAAGTCTTAGACTAAAATTCTATTTTTGGATCCCGGAAGTTTTCTGAAAAGGGTATCGGAATCTCCACCCCGGTCTATTGTTCTGAACCTGTACCTGAAAGAAAAATGGTTTGTTTTTTGGGGGAGAGGTTTGCCTTAGTCAAACCCTGATTTAGGAATTAAACTTGAAATCAATAATGAAATAAAGAATGCTAGCAAGTAGTAGAAGTAAATCTAATAATGAATCTATGATATTCAATAGATATGCAATTGTATTTTGAATGTAATAAAGTATGTAAATACGAAAGCTTGGACTCAATTAGAAACCATAAACCTCCATGATTGTATTCTTGGAATCCACCTTGAAGGGAGAATGAACAAGTCTTGAGGATGCACAAAGGATCTTGAAGGAAGATCACACCACCATGATGGATAGATCTAGGGCTTGAATGATGAATCTTTAATGTTTGAACCAAATCCCTTCAAAGGCTTGAAAGATTGAATCCTTGATCCTCAATGGAGAACTTAAATGCTTGAGAGGAAGACTTGAACACCTTGAAAGCTTGGAAATATGTAGAATAATGGATGCTTGAATTATCACTTTTTTACTTAGAGCTCACTTAGGATTGCTTCTTGCATCTTAGCCTTAGAGAAAATGAGAGGAGAAAACTTCCTTTTATATGAAACTAGGGCACAATATTCTAGAGAGGCTAACATAGGGGAATGCAATTCCAATTAGACCCATTCCCCTGAAAGAGGACCTATATTAAATATAATTTAAGAATAGTTGCTTTGGAACCCAAAATAGCCGACCCAAAAGTGGGAAATGAATTTTTGATGACCTTCGGTAGTCGACTGACTTACAGATTTGAAAGGGGGACCCAAGTCAAGGTCAAGGTCAACCTTGACCCAAGGAGTCAGAACCCCTGGAAAACATGTTAGATGGGATGGAAGGTGCCTGGAGAGGCCCAATCAAGGTCCTAAATAGGCAGAGGAGTAGGAGATGATGCAGAAATGAAGGGAATATGTGATGGTGGTCAAAAACACCCCCTAAGGAGGGATAAACATTCTTGTCATGGAAGTCCTTCCATTTTAAGATGATAAAGTATACTGTTAGAACCTTCTTAATAACCTTCACCTCCCTTACTAAAGCTTCTCTAAACATGATAGTATCATATGTGAACTAAGAATGTGATATGGCCTCCAAGTTATCATGAATAGAGATTCCTCACCATCTACCCATTCTGGACTGCTTCTTAATGCATGTTCCCATAACTTTTTCCATCAAAACAAATAAGAAGGGAGACAGAGGATCACCTTGTCTAATGCCATTAGTGGCTTGGAAAAAGCTGCAGACTGAGCTATTAATATAAATAGAATAGTGTACAAAATAAATACAATGAAGAATACATTTAACCCACTCTTTTCCAAAACCAAAATGAGCCAAAAGATTAGTGAGAAAGGGCCAACGGACTTTGTCATACGCCTTACTAACATCAAGCTTGAAAATCATACTTTCCTTCTTATTTGCGTGTACACTATGGATAGTCCCAGTAGCCATGATGATGTTGTCCATGATTTCATGCCCAGGGACAAAGTCATGTTCCTCTCCCAATATGATCTTGCCTAGAAGCGACTTCAATCTATTGACCATTTCCTTGGTCATGATATTATGAAGGGAATTACATAATGAAATAGGGAGGAAATCATCCATTGTCATACAATCTTATTTTTTTGGAATCAAAGCAATGACTATATTATTAATCTCTTTGAAAAATTATCCCTTCCTCTAAAATCTTTCACCACCTTTAAGATGTCATCTCCCATAAATCTCCAACACCTTTGAAAGAATTCCAAGGAGAAACCATCAGGGCTGGGAGATTTGAATAGTGGATTTTCAAAAGTGGTTGTTTCAATTTCCATTTTGGTAAAAGGCTGCATTAACAGCTCATTGTCTTCATCTAAAACTTCACAGTTGATAACCTCCAACATGGTGGCAAAACATGTCATCAAAAAATTAGGGGTAGCCCCGAGTAAAGCCTTGAAATGAAGGACCACTGTATCTTCTATCACTTCTACCTCTTCCTTACATCTACCTTGTGTATCTTGAATCTGGTGGATCCTATTGTGTGCTTATTTGGATTCGACTGACACATGAAAAAATTTGGTGTTCTGATGCCCTTCACTAATCCAATTTTCTCTAGATTTATCCCTCCAATACACCTCCTCTCTGAGAAAGAGCTCTGACAATTCAATCTTTAGAGATTTTTATCTGACAACATCTGCATTGGACATCCCCGCTGAGATAACTGACTTATTTAGATCTTCCAGTTCTGTTTCCACTCTGATCTTCTTGGAAAATATGTTCTTGAAAGACACCTTATTCCATTCTTT
Organism: Thuja plicata; assembly: GCA_018584345.1. NCBI lineage: Eukaryota > Viridiplantae > Streptophyta > Pinopsida > Cupressales > Cupressaceae > Thuja > Thuja plicata. The sequence continues at coordinate 891,114 of MU225602.1, read as the reverse complement.
AATTTTGTTTTTTACCAGCTTAAGTCATTTGACAAAGATGAAACTTGGGGTGCCTTTAAACATATTGCTACCTAACCACCAACTCTCCATTTTGGGTAGGAAATCCTTATCTCTCCACCACATATTTTGAAATCTGAAGCTCCCTCAAAAATGTTGTTGTATCACCTAGAAACTTAACTGAATAGGAAAGTGATCAAAGAGTGACAAAGGGAGAAGGCTCACCTCCAAATTTGTATAGGAGTCCAACCAATGTGGCCCCACCAGAAATCTATCCAATCTTTCAGATATTCTAGCAAAGTTTTCTCTCCTATTATTCCATGTAAATTTACCATTTTTAGGAGTCACATCAATCGGATGATTTAATGTCACAAAGTCCCTAAAATCATCCATAACTTGATTTGACATCCTCAAGCCCCCATATTTATCATCTAAATCCAAAAGCACATTAAAATCTCCTAGTACAATAATATGTCGCAATCAAGTGAGACAATTTTAGTAGATATTTTTGTCCACAGCTGTAGTTTGTCCTCTATTTTGATCAGGCCATATACATTAATGATTAGAAAGGATACCTTTTCTCTAACACATGTTTCTATACCAAAAAACCAATGATTTGATATCTCCAATTCTAACATCTTCACATTGATGGGATTCCAAAGGAAACCAAGACCCCTTGCCACACATCTGGCTGCTTCAAATAAGTCCTCCCATTTATTGCATGTAAAGAGGAAGCTAAGAGCTTTATCCAAACACAGTTTGGAGTCTTGAATAAGAACAATATCACTCTCGATTCTAGCCAACTCTCATCTAACCAAGTGTTGTTTTTTAGGGGCTGATAAGCCCCTGACATTCCATGTGAGGATCTTCATATCTCTCAAAGGGAGACCCTTGCTCCCTTGGATTTCTTCATGAAATCAAAGACATTTATAATACCTTTCTCCTTCACCCACTCTTCCCTTAGTTGTTTGTTAGATCTCCTACCACTGGCGCCTTTAACTTTTCTTGATAGAATATTAGCCAATTGACTAACACACCTAGGCTCAATATTATCCAATGCATTTGCTGAAAGAAAATCCTCTTTAGAGAACCTATCATATTCAATCTCAGAGTCTGACCGCACTTGATAATTAAAGGGAATAATCTCCTTCAATCATTGCTCCCCATTTCCCTTACTACGAGAAGAGCCTAAACATTCACCTTGCTCCTTAAAGGCATTCAGAATATAAGACTGAATAGGTTGTGAAAATTTTCCCTCCTTTTGTGAGACGGTTGGAATAACCATTTTTTTCTCCCTGGCCTTTTGTACCTAGATCTTGGCCGGCTTGATTACACCCTTGCTTGTCATATTTCCATGGTCTTGAAATCAGTGCCTCATGCACCCAGAAGGCTGGATTTCAATTTCAACCTATTCTCTCCAATTATTGTTGCCCGATTTCAAGTTGATGAAGGGCAGAATAGTTTGCACAACAGCAAGTTTGATCCAAGTGAATAAATAAGAGTCTTTCTTTATAATAGTTTCATCCACTTCCAGCAATGTGCTTAGCAATCTGCCTATGCACTCGAGGCTAGCATCCCCCTAATATTCTAATGGAAGATTATATAACCAAATCTAGATCGGTTCTTTGTATACTCCTAAGGGAACTAGATCAAAACTAGCCTACCACCTCTATAAGTACAGAGGAATTGAATCGTAAAACCAATTTTGTTGATTCAAAATTTTAGTTCTGTCAACTTCCTCTTTGAATATGACTATGAAGAATCCTTTAGTTATGAATTTCAGGACTATATCCTTACTCCAATTTTGGAATACCCAAGCCCTGATTTGGACTCTGGATATCCTTTTGCCAATGAATCGACCGATAACTGCCATCTTTTCTCATAACGCCTCCTCCTCTTCAACTTCATTTGGTAAATCAACATCAACATTTTTGATGATCTGAGGAAAATCTTTACCCTTTCCTCTATCATGCCCACCATAACCAGACCTTGGCTAGAATTTGTAAGCCTATTCTAAATCCTGATAGGAATTATGACCATTGAAACTCCTTTCCCCTCTCCAAACCCTTCTCCTCTCCCCGCTCCACGCCATTCCCTATTTGATTTATAAATTAATTTATATTAATTTTATTAAATGTTTTTTTTTTTAAATTATATTTGATTAATATTTTTTTAAATTAAGTATAATCTTTAGGTTATAACATAAATCGTTAAGGACTTATATTTTGGATTATATATTACTTTTAAAATTAAATCTAAGAGTTCAATTATGAGAAAGGGATTTGGAATATATTTATAAGATCCTAAGTTAATAAAAATGGATTGGGGATTATGGATAATTTAATTAATTCATAATTAATTTGGGGTACAACTTAATGTTAATTATATTATTTGATCAGAAGATAGTTTATATATGGATATGTTATTTTAATTGAAGTTTTATTTTTCCTTTGTTGTGTTTAATTATCATTATGGGTAGAGTGATGCCCTATGAGGGATTTTGTCTTCTGGGACTTGAATTATTTTATGATTTTATCTCTTTACTACTTGGGTTTATATTGTGGAAAATTTATAACCATTTTCATATCTTGATTGGTTCTTGTACACATATGTTGCTTATGTTGTGTGTTCTCTGAGTCTTCGATCATTATGTTATTTAACCATGAAAAGGTGAGGACCACTTTTGTGTTGAGCCCTAATTATCTTGGTCACCTTATTTCTATTGTTATGGTGGTTCAGTGTTTTGAATGATTATCTTGTAGATTATGTTACTCCATGTTTGGAGATGAGATATGGTTATGTTTTGATGATCATTGATCTTGTGATGTGATATGTGAATTTGCATTGTTTTGTTGAAATGTCTAGTATGGGATGGACAGTTTGGATCCTTCTATAGGATGATATGTTATTTTTTATGCTCCAACATTTTCCTTGGTGATTATCTTAATTTATGTTTTATGAGAAGTTCTCATGGTTTTGGTTTTTTTTCTTTCTTTTGGCTCTTTTGGTTGGAGCATTAGGGTAGGTTATCTAGTTGTGTAGTAGGGGGTGGCTTGCAATAAGTGTCAGAGCCCACAAGTAGTAGCCGGGATCGCTTATTATAATTTTTCTTAATCAATTGATAACATAATACATAATTAGAGGGTTTACAATGAATTAATAATATGTCGTACCTCACCCATGCTTGAGCGCTTGTATAGGCTAATATGGAGGATGAGATGATGCTTATCACCCTATGAGGTATGGTTCTGACATATTTAATGACTTCATCTAGTTGAGGATTCATTGATACCGTATATTGTCAGTTAAGTGTCAGGGTCTAGAGAGATTACCAGGAAGAGACTTAAGGGTTTGACGTATATGATGACACCTTCTTATACATTGTCTAGGTTTCCTACATGTGTCGGTTTCCCTTGAGTTAGAGAGCTATCAGGATCCCCTTTCTTAGTTGTCACCACCTTCTTTGGTTCTATTATCCAAGTGGGGTCTATTGTTATCTCCTCAGCATGGTGGGAGTGGACCCAGGGTTCCACGTGGTCGAATGGTAGTGATTCTTATTACAATTACAATCCTATGTTCATGAAATAGCTAGGATGATCCTTGATTTTGTTGTATCTTTTTTTTCTTCATTATTGGAGACTTTATCTTATCTTTCTTATCTTGTATCTTGTATCATTGTATCAATTGTGACATTATTGGATTATTGTATTATATTTCATACTTGGTTTTACCACACACCCTGCAACTTGTATAGTGGATGTTGGTTCATTATGATATCAGTTGTATCTAGGTTTCATTTACAAGATGATGTTATTGTTATTCATTTGGATTATATGAAGATGTTATATTGTTTAATTGCTTTTAGTAGATTAGTTAACTTACGTAATTCTACATCATGGAACCCTTGGGATTTGTAATCTGTAAATGAGTTACATTTATGAGTATGTATTGTCTTATGTTATATTGCTTCTTCATTGATATTATTTTTCAATTGTAACTCGTTAAAAAAAAATTATGCAAACTTAGTAACATGTTTTAGGTTAATCTCTCTTGGGTTCCCTGGCAAGACATTACATGAAATATAAAACTAAATTTCAATTATGTATTAAGATTACTCCAAAGTGTCCTCCAAAATATCCAAGAAACTTAGTATCCTATTTGAAACAATGCTCTTAGGAAACCCATTCAATCTTGCAATGTCCTTGAATAAAAAATCAGCCATATGTACTGCATCTAATGTGTTTTTACAAGGAATGAAATGAGAAATCTTTGAAAAAGTATCGAACACCATAAACATTGAATCATTACCTCTTTGAGTCTTTGGAAACCCCACCATAAAATCCATGGTAATCTCCTCCCAACTCTTCTCTAGTAATGGTAATGGTGTATACAATCTAGTATTTTGATTATTCCCTTTACCAACTTGACAAATCCTACACTTCTCAATGAAATTCCTAACATCCCTATGAAAATGTGGCCAATAATATTTCTCCTTGATAACTGCCACAATATTATCAATCCCAAAGTGTCTAGCTAATCCTCCACAAGGTTTGTCCTTAATCAAACTTTCCCTCATAGATCCTCTTGGTATACACAATTGAACTCCTTTGAACAACAATCCATCCTATATGAAATAATATAACAAAGAACTCCTATCAGTAAACAAAGGTTCCTTACAAGCTTTCCAAGGTTTGGCAAAATCAAGATCATCCTTATAAAAATTCTTCAATTCATCAAATCCAAGCATTTTCACTTTCATCTTTGTCATAAGATTCCTTGTTCTACTCAAACAATCAATAACTTTGTTATACTTACCACTCCTGTGATTCTATACAAATGAGTAACTCTATAATAATTTAACCTATCTCATATATCTATGATTCAACTTACTCTAACTATGAAAATATTGTACATCCTGATGATCAGTATACAACACAAACTCCTTAGGCAATAAGTAATGTCTCCACTTCTTCAAACCTTGAACAATAGCATAAAATTCTTGATCATAAAAATATTACTTTATCCTTGCATCATTTAACTTTTCACTAAATTAAGTAACTAGTATACCTTCTTGACTCAGTACTACTTTGATTAAACTCCCACTAGCATCATAATATACTTGAAATACCTTATTGAAATCTAATAGTGCTAACACAGGTTGTTCAGTTACCTTTTTCTTCAACAATAAAAGCTCCTTTGTGCTCCATGTGTCCATTTGAATTCCTCCTTATCTCCCCTCACTATCTCATTCATAGCATTGCAAACAAAACTTAAATTCCTAATGAACTTCCTATAATAACTTTCCAAGCCATGAAATGATCTTACCTCACTAACACTATCAGGTTCAGGCCCTTCAACAATTACTCTAACCTTCTAAGGATCGATCTTCAATCCTTTAGAAGAAATCACAAATCCAATGTATATAATCCCATTCTTCATAAAAGTACACTTCTTCAAACTTATCAACAACTTCTCCTCTCTCATGAACCTCTGCATTAATTGTCTTACATGCAACAAGTGTTCCTCTTTTGTCTTACTTAAAATCATAATATCATCCAAATAAACTATGACATATTTACCCAAAAATTCTTCAACACTTCACTCATGGGTCTCATGAAAGTACTTGGTGTATTAGACAAACCAAAAGGAATTACCAACCACTCATACAAACCTTCATTAGTCTTAAAAATAGTCTTCCATTCATCACCTTCCCTTATTGTGATCTGATAATAACCACTCTTCAAATCAATCTTTGTGAAATATTTATCTCAAATCAATCAATCTATTATGTCATCCATCCTAGGTAAAGGAAACTGATACTTGATATTAATCTTGTTTATTGCTCTAGAATTTGTACACGTCCTCTATTTTCCATCATTCTTTGGTGTCAATACTACAGGTACTACACAAGGACTCAAACTTTCTCTCATTAATCCTTTCTTCAACAACTCATGTACTTGTCTATTCAACTCCCCATTCTATGTTGGTGTCAAATGATGAGCTATTTTATTAGGAAAACTAGCTCCATGAATTATATCCATGCAATGACTAATACTCCTAACTAGTGGAAAATCATTAGGTACATCATCTAAAATCACATATGCATACTCATCCAACATGTCCTTAATCCATTCAGGATATTCACCACTCATATCTACATCTGTAGTCTTCTTTGGAACAATAGAAAAACAAACATTCTCATGTCTCATACCTTCCAAGAATTTCCTTCCATTAACCATGCAAATTCTAGCACTGGTACAAATCTCCCCTTTAAAAGGTTCCTCCAAGGGCATAAATCTTTGTTTCATACCATTAGCCACAAAAGTATAGGTATTTCTTCTCCCATAATGTATAGCATGTCTATCATACTACCAAGGTCTACCCAAAAAAACACATACATCCATAGGCATTATAACACACAATACTTCATCAAGATATTTCCCTATTTTCAACTTAACCCAACATTTTTCACTTACCAACATCTTGTGATCATATTTTATCCATGAAATATCATAGGGCTTGGGATTCTTCAATCTCTGCAACTGCAACTTGTCTACCATTTCCTTAGATGCCAAATTCTCAGAACTACTATCATCAATAACAACTTTAAATAACTTACCACCAACAAGACATCTAGCTCAAAACAAGTTCTTTCTTTACCAAGGGTTCTCAATCTTATTATCATGGTACAAGGTTCTCTTTATGACCAATGTCTCTCATTTTTCATCCTAATTATTGTTAATCGCTTAAGAAGATCCCTCTTCTTCTACAATAGTTTTCCTTCTATTTCTTTCAGTCCTCTTTCCAAATCCAGCTTGTTTGCATTCAAAGGCCCTATGACCTTATCCACCATACTTGAAACAAGTGCCCTTAAACAACCTTTTATCATTACTATAGCCACCTATATAAGAATTCCTTTTAGGATTGTTCTCCTATATCTTCCCTTTATCAGAGTCACCAACCAATCTAGCACCTCTGCCTCTCTATATTTTTCCACCTCTACCTCTTTGTTTTTGTTCTTTTCTTCTACTTAATTTGTCTTGAGCCTTTAGGGAATACTGATAAGTATCTTCCACATTCTCAATCTTGATCATACTAAGATTCTCTTGTATGGACATCCTCAAACCATTCAGGTATCTTGCAGCTCTCTCTAATTCATCCTCCTTAAAAGTAGATCTAATATCCAACTTGTAAAACTCCTCGGTGTACTACTTCACATTCATATCCTTTTGTCTCAAATTTTGCAATCCTCTGATCAAACTGACCTAATAACTAGAGGGTAAGAAATTTCCCTTCATCTTACTCACCATCTTATCCCAAGATTTCATTTTCTCTTTACCTCTACTCCTCCTATCATTCTGAAAATGATCCCATCAAAGTGAAACATGACCTCTAAACTTAGTACAAGCATACTTTCCCTTCTTGTCTTCCTCAATACCTTCAAAATAAAAGTACTTGTCCATAGTTGAGATCTAATCCAACAACTCATATGCATCCAATCTATCATCATAATCCAGTGGACTAAAGTGTGTTCTTGTATTAACCCTAGTAAGAGATCTAATAAACCTTTCTTCTCCTTGGTCCATTTCAAGTTTTTCTTGGGCTTCTCCTTCATCTTCTTCTTCAACATCACTTATTTCTTTAATATGTCATCCTATCCTCTGGATAATTTCTACTACTTCCAATCTGGAAGCTATATGTCTCAATATTTAAACCACATTATGGTCTGCACCTCTTCTACCACTATCACCTCTACTATCCATCTACAATGATTCAGCTATAATCACGGGTCAGATCCTTATTCTACTACCCCACGAAAAACAAATTAGTAACTGCACACTTAGGAGATAAGGTCTATTCACCGCAATAAAAAACCTTCACTCTGATAACACCTAACATAGCCAAGGTAGGAGGGTCCAAGGAAATGAATAATAAAACCTTGTAGCAAGAGTTACACAACAAAAACTCAAATATTTGAAGAAGTAAACACATAGATCTAGAGTATGGAACACACATGCAACCTTTTCATCAATATATAAAACAATTAAAAAGTTTTGCAATAAAAGTCAACATGCCCAACTCAAGATGTTAGGGACTTATTAAAAAAAAACCAACTTATTCTTCCTGACCTATGGCTTTAAAAATGCATCCTAACTCCCTATCTTTGACCCTTTCTAATCTCACAAACAAGAACCAAAACCCAACTTAAATACATGTCTGTGACCAAACAAGTCGGCCTCAGTATTACATTTTCCAAGAGAAACAAAATTTGTTACCAACTAACTCCCTAGTCGGCCTTCGATCAAAGATATTTAGGAAACAAACAAATCACAAGGATCAACCATACAAATAGGTTAGCCATACACATAGCCATATGGGAAAATGATCCATAAGTACCTCCTAACAAGGAATTACAATCAAAGATCCAAACATTGACGGGTTCAAGAACATGAAGAACACATTCTATACACAGCAAAATAATCTAGCATAACTTTGGGCGTGATGCTCTAAAAGAGTTTTAATCATAGGAAAAACTTCCTACTAATCTCAATAACACAAATATATGACTACAACTACCAAGTATTTGTATAACTTGACCGAGAACATAGCAACGAGTGACCAGGAACAAAAAAAACTTAGCAACTGATGATCAAGAATATAAAAACTCAATTTTTTTTGGTTGATGCAAGATTGCAATGAACCAATGATTCTCTTGCATCTGAAACTCAAGGTTATTTGAAAATTGAGCCTCTCACTTTTCTAGGATGAAGGAAAACCAAATCAGTTTAACTCTACCTAAGAAAATAATTAATAAACCTCAATCATATGTTCTTCCACTTAACAAGATATTCCTCATACTAAATTCCTCTAGTGCTCTGACCAATTATGGTATCTAAGATCTGTTCAACCTCCTCCTTCTATTTCTTAGGACACTATAATTCACTCTTTGATCCATCTCCCTCATTTGTATATGATTCATGATATTCATACAAGTCTACTATGTTTAATATACTCAATATTTCCATGTCCTCTAGTAACTCAACTTCATAATCATTCACTGAATCAAACTTCCTCAAAATCTTACATGGTCAAAACTTCTTCATAATCAATTTACTATAGGCACCAACTGGAAATCAACCTTTTCTTAGGATAACCATCACTTCATCACCAACTTCAAATTCCTTATGTTTCCTCTTCCTATCAACTCTCCTTATACTTATCGTTCATGCCTTCCAAATGTTTTTTTAACTCTATCTTGCAAATCCTTCATATGATCGGTAAATTGTTATGCTTCAACACTCCTCTTTTCTTCAACACTAATATCCCTCAATTATGTTACACCTTTAGGATGTAAACCATAAAAAATCCCAAAAGGTGTTCTTGCGGTACTCCTATTCACTAAATTATTATAAGAAAATGAGTTGCTTATGCCAAACCAAATACCAATTACCTATCTTCTCACCAACCAAGCATCTCAGTAGATTACTCAGGATCCTGTTAACAACTTTAGTCTATCCATAAGTCTATGGGTTAAATAAAGAACTAAATTTCAATTCTATATTAAGCTTCCTCCAAAGTGCCCTCAAAAAATATCCAAGAAATAATGTATCCCTATCTGAAACAATGCTCTTAGGCGACCCATGGAATCTGACAATGTCCTTGAAGAGCAGATCAACTATATGTACTACATATGATGTATTTTTACAAGGAATGAAATGAGTCATTTTTTAAAACTGTGATAAATACTGAATCATTACCTCTTTGAGTCTTTGGAAAACCTAGCACAAAATCCATGCGAACCTCCTCCCAAGGCTTATCTAGAACATTTAATGGTGTATACAATCCTATATTTTTACTATTCCCTTTAAAAACATGACAAATCCTACACTTCTAAATGAAATTCCTAACATCCTTATGAATCTCCGACCAATAATACTGCTCCTTGATAACTTCCACTATCTTATCAATCCCAAAGTGTCCAACTAAACTTCCACAATGTTTCTCCTTAATCAAAATTTCCCTCATAGATCCTCCAGGTATACACAACTGAACTTATTTCAACAAAAATCCATCCTATATAAAATAATACAACAAAGTACTCCTATCGGTAACCAGTGGTTCTTACAATATTTTCAATGTTCAGCAAAATCAATATCATCGTTATACAAAGTCTTCAATTCATCAAATCGAAGCATTGTCACCTTCATCTCTGTCATAAAATTCCTTCTTCTACTCAAAGCATCATAAACATTTTTAGACTTACCACTCATATGCTTCAATACAAATGATTAACTCTGTAAGAATTCAACCCATCTCATATGTGTCCGATTCAACTTACTCTAACTATGTAAATACTATAAATCTTGATGATCACTATAAAACACAAAATCCTTAGGAAATAAGTAATTTCTCCACTTCTTCAAAGCTTGGACAATAGAAAAAAACTCTTGATCATAAACAAAATACTTTCTCCTTGCATCAACTCAAATTTTCACTAAATTAAGTTATCAGTCTACCTTCTTGACTTAAAACTACTTTGATTGCACTCCCACTAGCATCACTATCTACTTGAATACCTTACTGAAATCTAGTAGTGCTAACACAGGCTGTTCAGTTACCATTTTCTTCAACAAATCAAAGCTCCTTTGTGCTTCATGTGTCTATTTGAACTCCTCCTTATCTCTCCTCATTATCTCAGCCATAGTATTACAAATAGAACTAAAATACCTAATGAACTTCCTATAAAAACTTTCCAAGCCATGAAATGATCTTACCTCACTAACACTTTTAGGTTTAGACCATTCAATAATTACTCTAACCTTCTAAGGACCCATCTTCAATCCTTCAGCAGAAATCAACAAATCTAATGTATACAAGCTCATTCTTCATAAAATTACACTTCTTCAAATTTATTAGCAACTTCTCCTATCTCAACCTCTACATTACTTTATTTACATGTAACATGTGTTCCTATTTTGTCTTACTAAAAATTAGAGTTTCATCCAAATACACTATGACAAATTTACCCAAAAATTCCTTCAACACTTCATTCAATAGTCTCATGAAAGTACTTGGTGCATTAGAAAAACCAAAAGGCATTACCAACAACTCATACAAACTTTTCTTAGTCTTAATTCTTCCATTCATCCCCTTTCCTTATTTTGATATGATAATAACCACTCTTCAAATTAATCTTTGTAAATACTTAGCTCCACTCAAGTAGTTTTTTATGTCATCCATCCTAGGTAAAGGAAATGGGTAGTTGATAGTAATCATGTTTATTACTTTAGAATATATATACACATCCTCCACTATCCATCCTTATTTGGTGTCAATATTGTAGGTATTGAACAAGGAGTCAAACTTTCTCTCATTAATCCTTTATTCAACAACTCATTAACTTGTCTATTCAAATCCTTATTCTCTTTTGGTGTCAATTGGTGAGCTTCTTTATTAGGAAAACTAGCTCCAGGAATTAGATCCATGCATTGACTAATACTCCTAATCGGTAGAAAACCACCAGGTACATTATCTAAAAACACATCTGCATACTCATCTAACATGTCCTTAATCCCTTTAGGTTATTTACTGCTTAGATCTACATCTGTAGTCTTCTTTGAAACAATAGAAAAACAAAAATCCTCATATCTCATACCTTCCAAGAATTTCCTTCCATCAACCACAAAAATTCTAGCACTAATACAAATTTCCAGTTTAAGAGGTCCTCCAAGGGAATCAATCTCTATTTCATACCATTAGCCACAAAATTATAGGTATTTATTCTCCCATCATGTATAGGCCAGCTATCATACTACCAGGGTCTACCCAACAAAACATGAAATACATATAGAGGCATTATATCACACAATACTTCATCAAGATATTTCCCAATTTTCAACTTAACCCAACATTGTTCACTTATCAACAACTTGTGATCATCTTTTATCCATGTAATCTCATAGGGTTTGGGATGCTTCAATCTCTACAAGTACAACTTGTCTACCATTTCCTCAAATGCCAAATTATCATAACTACCACCATCAACAAAAACTTTAAATAGCTTACCACCAACAAGACATCTAGTTCAAAACTGGTTCTTTATTTTCCAAGGGTTCTCCATCTTCTCTTCATGGTGCAAGGTTCTCCTCATGACCAATGTCTCTCCTTTTTTAGCCTAATTATTATTAATTGATTTAGAAGATCCCTCGTCTTCTACAAGAGTTATCCTTCTGCATCTTTCTATCCTCTTTTCAGATCCACCTTTTTTGCATTCAAAGTCTCGATGACCTTCTCCACCACACTTGAAACAAGTTCCCTTAAACAACCTTTTATCATCTCTTAGATAACCCTCATTCCTATAGCTACCTCTATAAGAATTCCTTTTAGGAGTGTTCTCCTATGTCTTTCCTTTATCAGAGTCACCAACCGATCTACCACCTCTTCCTCTCTTGAATCATCCACCTTTGCCTCTTTGTCTTTCTTCCTGTCTTCTACTCAACTTGTCTTCAACCTTTAGGGCATCCTTGTAAGCATATTAAACATTCCCAATCCTTATCATACTAAGCTCCTCTTGTATATACATCCTTAAACCATTCAAGTATCTTGCAACTCTCTCTACTTCATCCTCCTTAAAACTAGATCTAATATCCAACTTGTAAGACTTCTCGGTGTACTGCTTCACATTCATATCCTTTTGTCTCAAATTTTACAATCTTCTTATCAAACTAACCTAATAATTATAGGGTAAGAACTTTAGCTTCATCTTGTTCACCATCCTATCCCAAGATTTGATTTTCTCTTTACCTCTACTCCTCCTGTCATTCTACAAATGATCCCACCAAAGTTATGTTAGGATTAGATTATACTCAGAGGGGGGGGGGGCTGAATCAGTATAATAGCACTTTAAACTAATTCTTCTACCACTTAAACATTAACCTTACATTTAAAGTAAAGTAAAGAACATAATAAAATTACACAATACTCATAACACCAAGATTTGTTTATGAGGAAACCTTGGCCAAGGGAAAACCCTAGTGGGCATGATAACCACAAGAATGTACTAAAGTATAATGTCCCTGTAAGGAGACCTAGCCCTATTAGGAGCTGAATATTACATAGTAAATTTTCTTGTTAGAGGAATAACAACCTTGTTAAAAGTTCACAACACCCTGTTAGGGGCTTCTGAGCATACAACTCTTACAATGTAATTCTGTTATAGAAAGTTCTTAGTCGTGAACAAAACATGCATCCCAAATGCTTTGATAGTTCCTTTATAGCTCTTCCATTCTCTGCTCTGCAATTCACATGTCTTCCCTTCCAAATAACTATTACACACTCTCTCATACATACATGATCTTTACCAAAAAGATCTTACATATATATCTCATAACTTTACAAACTCGACTCTCTATATGATTATTGCAAATAATACTAAGTTGACCTTCAATAAAAGATACATTTAATATAAAAAAAATTAAATGCATAGTCAGTGCTCTTGCATATTCAAAGTATAGACTATCAACAACCAAAATACAACTTCAATTTCCTAGAGTCCAAGTCATACTCCCCTAGTCTTCATTGCTGTCCAACTGTTCTATATCACTGTTCTTCTACAGTTTGTCTATCTTCAAATCCTTATAACTCATTGTAAACTTAACCAAATCCAAATCAAACTTAGGTGGAGGTCATACATACTCCATACTATCTTCCTCTAAGGTCTCTTTCCCTAATTCGTCAATCTCTATCTTCGACATCCAAAACACTTATGTATCACTACTATTATACTTAGTCAGTTTCTGAATGAGCAAAACTTAATTTCAAAGTAATCAATCTTAAACCTAGATGTGTTGCCATAAATAAAAACCAAAAATTGAATCACATTTACCAAAATAGATCACTTGCCAACAATATCTCCCTTTGTCATTAATGGAAACACTTAACAAAAAATATCTAAGTGTTCCAAATAAACAAAACTGTCTCTTCTTCTCCTTATCTCTTCTCCATATTTTTCTCTCTTTCTTTTATATATCTTTTTTATTTTCTCCTTCTCATTTTCATCATCATTTTTTTTCTTCTCTTCTCCCCCTTGGCAACAATGACAAAGGTTCATATAAAAAAATATGTCTTAGTTCCTTCTTACCAGTTTTAGAACATCTTGAAAAGAGTTCCAAAATCTTTACTTTTGTGCTCCATGTCTTGAACAAAATTTGACTAATGTGAATCAAACCATTCATTGCAAATGATGTAGTTTCAGCTTCTTTCAACTTTGTGGGAAAGCCTTTGGTCAATGAATCTGCAAACTTCTCCAAATCTGAGAGATGAGCCTCAAGTATGGATAGTTTTGGAGTAATAAAGCTCCTCAGCAAATTGAATCTACTTAATACTCTCCCTTTCTCATTATCCAATACACTGAGCTTGGCCAATATACTTGTAAATTTTGTATCTAGTTATGTTGTGGTGTGTGAAGATGTTTCACAACCATCCATCAAGCTGTTCAGAGTTGCTTTCTCCTTGGCGATAATGTCCTCAACATTCTGAATGTGTCTAACCGGATTCATGCAATAGCCAAATAGTTTTCTCCCATGTCCAATGTAGTTCTTTGCATTTTTCAAACAATTTTTTACAATGTCAAAGTCCCATGAGATGGACTTGTAGACTTCTATCAGTTTCTTCTCTGAATATGTCTTCTCAGCCTTCTCTTCTACAATCTTCAGCAAATTTTCATAATACCCATCAAATTCATCAATTGTAATCTTCAAGTTTTCAATGTCATCTTTGTGTTGGAAAACTATAGGTACTGGAAGAAATTTATTCACAGTATCAATAGCTCTTGAGATTAATTTTATCTTCTTATCTCCTTTCTATTTAGATCTTTCCTTAGCTTTGTTTAATACGGTGAATGCCAGCTTTACCAATTCAACTTCATCCATGCTATCCACATTTACATCAGTGCTTGCCAACAATGAAATAGATGGTGAGTTTTCTTCTTTCTTTTCAAATTTTTGTTGTTCTATCATATGTTCATCATCCTTTTTCTATTCAACTTCCTCTTTATTTTTTGGTTCATCTACAACAGAGGTGTTCAAATTTCCTACAAAAGGGTCCTTCTCATCTTTTGAGGGGTTAGGTTCATTGCCACACCAGAGACATAGAAATCTGGTGGAGGATCTACTTTGTATCTAGGAAGATCAACAACATAAAAAATGATAGGTGCATCCATAGCTTAGATGATGTAAAATACCTTTCTCTATGGAAATCCTAATGTTATGCTCCAATCGATCACACACGGTAAATTTAGAATAGTCTGAATGCTTCTTCTCTATATTATCCTTAGCCCGCTCTTTGTCAAATGGTGAATAGATAGGTTATCAAATGGTGCTTTATACAAGTTAGGTTATAAATTTCATTTTTAATTTAAACTGTCCAGTCGACTGCTAAATCTCACAAAAAAAATATACATGTCAATGAATGGTGCACTCTTAGGTATATGATCCATGATGTTGGCTTAGTTCACACATAATCTCGCATGAGTTAAATCGATGAATTTCAGGGCAGGATAAATTCTAATTTCTGTATCCAATGCTCCACCTAAGGCCATGATCGACCAATTAGGTTGATTTTGTCTTTCTACCTTCAGGAAAAGATTTAGTGGCATCTACTGACTCTCCCTGAACTGAAGTCTCACTTATTCCTTTGATCTGCCAAATCTTGCCACTATTTTTGTCTTATGCTTTCTGAAACAATTTTCAAAATCATTCTTCACATCTACAATACTCTTTCCAATATCATTTCCATTCTTCTATGAATTCATAGGAGGTGGCATTCTTCTATTATCTGCTCCATTATACCTACAAAACTTTTTTATATGTCCTGGATTATTGCATTTGTAACATATAGAGGTCTTCTTTCTTGATTAACTTGTAACTTACAGTACTTTGCAATGTGCCCAATATTATTACATTTTCAGCATGTAGGTTTCATTGTAGGTTCTCTTCCATTTTCTTTTCTATATCTAGATTGATTAGGTCTTCTGCATTCAGTCTTCTTGTGCCCATATCCATTACAATTAAAAAAATAACCAAAAAAGTCCTAAAAGGGGCATTACCTCTACAATCTCTCTTCACGTGTCCAAATCTGCTGCAACCAAAGCATCTACCTCTAAAAGGTCTGATCTACTCTTTAGGTTCTTCACTAGATGGTTTCTCAGCATCAATCTTCTCATCTGATTTCTCTTCCTGATTATTTGAACATTCAGCTTCATTGAAGCCAATACCAGTCATATCACCTTTGGGTTTCTGTTTGTCTAGTTGTTCATCAATCAAGTCACTGCTGGTGTGAAGTTTCTCAATGTGTTTCTTTGCGTCAACACATTCACCTTTCACAATCTGATTATATTTCTCCAATTCCAAGTACTTGTTCTTGTAGTTGTTATCCTCACCCTTCATTTGATTCAATGCACTGTTTAAGGTTTCTTCAATTTCCTTCTTAGCATTCTTTTGCATCTATACTTCTTTCGCCATAGATTTATTTTCAAGTTTTAGAGTCTCAATTTCTTCTTTCAGATGCTTCACCTGATCTGAATTGTCCTCATCTAAATCTTCTTTTATCTGGACCACAAGATTTTCTCTTTGACTTCTCGAAAGCTCAAGCTGTTCTTTGAGTTTCTTTATAAATTTCTTAGCTCTATGCATGTTGAATCTCAATTCTCCATTCTCTATTTTTGCTTTATCAAGGTCTTCAAGTACAACATCAAAATTCTCTTGCAAACTATCCAAATCCATTCTGATCTCCCTCAAGTTGTTAGGCTTTCTCTCCAAAGGCCAAAAGCTCTGATACCAATTGTTAGGATTGGACTATACTTAGGGGGGTGAATCAGTTTAATAGCACTTTAAACCAATTCTTCTAGCACTTAAACATTAACCATACATTTGCAGTAAAGTAAAGAACATAAGAAAATTACACATTACTCATAACACCAAGATTTGTTTACGAGGAAACCCTGGCCAAGGGAAAACCCCGATGGGGATGATACCCACAAGCATGTACTAAAGTATAATGTCCCTGTAAGGAGACCTAGCCTAGTTAGGAGCTGAATATTACATAGTACATTTCCTTGTTAGAGGAATAACAACCCTGTTAAAGGTTCAGAACACCCTATTAGGGGCTTCTAAGCTTACAACTCTTACAATGTAATTCTATTATAGAAAGTTCTCAGTCATGAACAAAACAAGCATCCCAAATGCTTTGATAGTTCCTTTATAGCTCTTCCATTCTCTACTCTAAAATTCACATGTCTGTCCTTCCAGATAACTATTGCACACTCTCTCATACATACATGATCTTTACCAAAAAGATCTTTCATATATATCTCATAACTTTACAAAGTTGGCTCTCTATATGATTATTACAAATAATACTAAATCGGCCTTCAATACAAAATAAATTTAATATAATAAACATTAAATGCATATTCAGCACTCTTGTATATTCAAACTATAGACTATCAACAACCAAAATACAACTTCAATTTCTTGGAGTCCAAGTCATACTCCCTCAGTCTTCACTGCTGTCCAATTGTTCTGTGTCACTATCCTTCTATAGTCTGTCTGTCTTCAAATCCTTATAACTCATCATAAAATTAACCAAATCCAAGTCAATCTTAGGTGGAGGTCATACATACTCCATAATATCTTCCTATAAGGTCTCTTACCATAGTTCATCGATCTTTGACTTCGACATCCAAAATACTTTTGTATCACTACTAGTATACTTAGTCAATTTCTAAATTGGCAAAACTTAATTTCAAAGTAATCAATCTTAAACCTAGATGTGTTTCCATAAATGAAAACCAAAAATTGAATCACATTTACTCAAACAAATCACTTTCCAACAAGTTAAGCATGACCTCTTAACTTAGTACAAGCATACTTTACCTTCTTGTCTTCATCAGTACCTTCAAAATCAAAGTACTTGTCCATAGCTGAGATCCAATACAAAAAATCATCTACATCCAATATTTCAGCATAATCTAGTGGATTAAAGTATGGTTTTTTATTAACCCTAATAAGATCTCTCATAAACCTTTCTTCAACTTGGTCCATTTTAGGTTGTTCTTGGGCTTCTCCATCTTGCTCTTCAACTTCTTCTTCAACGTCACTTATTTATTCAATATGTTGACCTCTCCTTTAGGTAGTTTCCACCACTTCCAGTCTAGAAGCTATCTATCTCAACATTTCAACCACATTAGGGTTTACACCTATTCCACCTCTAGTACCTCATGTAGTCATCTCAAATGACTCCTTTGCAATTGTGGTTGAGATCCTTATTATGCTACCCCACGACAAACCAAATCAAGAACAACACACTTAGGAGACAGGATCTATTTACCACAATTGAAAACCTTCACTCTCATATAACCTGACTCAGCCAAGGTAGGAGGGTCCAAGGAAATGAACAATCCAACTTTGCAGCAAGAGTTAAATAATAAAAACTCAAATATTTCAAGAAGTAAACACATAGATCTAGAGTATGGAACACACATGCAACCATTTCATTAACAGGTAAAACAATTACAAAGTTCTGCAATAGTAGTGAACATGCCCAACTCAAGATGCCAAGTACCTATTACAAAGAAATCTGCTTATTCTTCCTAACCTATGACTATAAAACAACCTCCTAACTCCCTACCATCGACCATTTTGACTCTCCCAAACAAGAATCAAGATCCAACTTAAATACATTATGACGACCAAACAAATCGGGCTTAAGATTACATTTTCCAAGAGAAACAAAATGTGTTACCAACTAACTCCCTAGTCAGACTCTGATAAAAGATCTTTAACCAGCGATTAAATCACAAGGAGTGATCATATAAATAGGTCAGCCAAACATGTAGCCACATGGGAAAATGATCCATAAGCACCTTAAAAAAAGGAAATCCAACCAAAGATCCAAACATTGATCGGTTCAAGAACATGAAGAACACATTTTCAAAATAGCCAAAGAATCTAGCATAACTTTGGGAGTGATGCTCCAAAAGAGTTGAAATAATAGGAAAAGATTACTAATGATCTCAAGAACACAAATATATTACTGTAGTCGCTAAGGATCTGTAGAACTCAACCGAGATAGGAAACAAAACAACCGATGACTAGGGATAGAGAAACTTAACAATTAGTGATCAGGAATAGAAAAACTCAAATATTTATTGTTGATGCAAGATTGCAATGAACCCGAGGTGCTCTTGCATTAGACACCCAAGGTTATTTGAAAATTGAGCCTCTCACATTGCTAGGATGAAGGAAAACCAAATCGATTTCACTCCACCTGATAAATCCATGAAGAGTCTTACATCAATTTGTTCTTCCACTTAACAATATATTCCTCACCATGTCGTTCATGCAAATGCAGCTCTTCAAGGGTTAATCCTTGCTAGGGATAAAGGTTTCAAGAAGTTATGGCTCAAGGGTGATTCCCTCAATATAATTAAATGCGTAAATAATGAAACTCCTGCCTCTTGGTCTATACATAACATAATGCAAAAAGTGAAAGGTATTATTTACTCTTTCAAAGGTTGTGTAATTTCGTATGACTACAGAGAGGCAAACAAAATTGTTGACTGGGCTTCCAACATGGCATGCAAATTGGAGGTGATGACACAAAGGCATGATGGGAATGAAATGCCACATCAAGAGAAATCATTATTGGATAGTGACCGGCTGCAGAGTAGACAATTTTTTTTATAAATGGTAAGTCTAATAAAGATCTTTACTTTTGAAGTGAAGTGTCATTATTACCATTTCTGGAGCAAGTACTTCGTGGTGATTACAAGTTGGATGTGGCATGGATTATGGGTGTATTTGGAAAGTTTGAGAGTGACTAGTTTTACTCTTAATAGATTTAAAAAAATTATTATCACATAGAATGTGTTTTTCACTAGAGAACTAATATGGGTGGTAGAAAGAAGCGCTTTGAGCCTATTAACTATGAGGAATGGAGAGATAAGAAAAAAAAATGGAGCATTTTGAAGGAAGGAGGGATGGCTGTGTTTCTGGAGTGGCTTCATGGAAGAAACCCTATGGTGTCAAGGCAATTCTTCAAAACCTAGAAAGATGGTAAGGTGAAGGTGGGGAATCAAGTCATGGAAATTATGGAGGAGATAATTGCTAAGGAAAATGGTATGAGAATGGATGGGATAAAGTTCTAGAGAGATAGAACAATTTTAGATAAAGGTTGGGAGAAATTTTTGGAGTTTGAGGAAGAGAAGGCAAGGCTTGTGAAGGTGGATACTTCCTATCATAACCCCAAACATATATCAAGGTCATGGAGGTATGTTCTCTATGCGATAATTAGCTACATTATGCATGATGGTAATTTTTCCCAAGCCTATGGAAATCATTTCATGCTTCTAAATCACTTTAGGCACAATGTAAAAATTAGTTTTCCTTTTTATCTTCTTAGCTCGTTGGATTTTACTATTACTAGTCTACAAAAAGACCTGAAGGGAGACCATGCCTCTCACCAGGGTCTCATGCTTTTAATCTATGATCTCTTGAAAACCAAAAAGGTGGAGAGACCTCTGTTGAAAAATATTGAGAGGGATAAGGATGAGACAAAAGGTGAAGAGGAAGAAACTATGTATGAGGAGGAGACAAAGGAAGAAGATGGGGACTCTCAAGGGTATAAGACTCCTAAAAAACAACCAAAAAGGGTTCTTCTTCCAAGAGAAACCAGAAGAAGATTATTGTGGAGGGATCTGAAATGGAGAAGGAGACTGATAATGACACTCATGAGGGGATTAAAATACCTAAGAAAAAAACTAAAAAAGTTTCTTCTTCCAAGATAGACCAGAAGAAGATTACAGTGGAGAATTCTAAAGTAGAGGAGACAAAGGATGAAGAGTATGAGGAGAAACAAAGAAAATAAAACATGGGGAGGTAATAGGAAGAAACAATAAGAGCACCTAGAAAGGTAAAAACCCTAGCAAAAGAAGAATTGTGTTGTCCCTAGGTGAGGAGGATGAGATGGAGAAGGAGAAGATCATAGAGGCTAATCCCAGAGAGGATTATGGGGAAGAGAATAGAGAGGATAATAGAGAAAATAAAGATGCGGAACAAACCCCCATGATGAACACAAAGACTAATTGGCAGAAGGGTACTGATCAGACTGTGGAGGAAATGGTTAAAAGCATTGAAAAATATGCAATGGAGCATGTGGTGAAAGATATCCTTGCTAATGAGGATATAGGTAAAGGTATTAATGTTTCTGATGATATGAAGAAAAGTAAGGATTGACTTTTGGATTTTACTTGTACTTTGGGTAAAATTTTGGATGATATTGCCAATATAAAAAAGAAAATGGAAACTATGAAAGCTAAGATCAATATTATTAAAAGTATCAGCATTGGTGAGAAACCTATTGCAGTCTATCTAGAGGAGATGAAAGATACAGTTGGAAGATCTGAAGCCCAAGTGGAAATCATGAAAAAATGTGCAACATGGAAAAAAATTTGAAGGATGTAACTGACAGGGCAGTGGAAGATGACAATGTAGAGAAAATCCACATTCTGAACAAAAAAGTGGAAAAACTGGAGGATACGGCATGTAAGATTGGGGAGTAAAGTCTTGTAAGCTTAAAGGCATATACTGGTCATGCAAAGATTCTACTAGAGAAGTTGGAACATGAAAGAGGGGATAAGGATGAAAAAGAGGTTAAGGAAACCATGAGACTTGGAAAATGCATGTGGGTTAGTACTGGGAAGCTGAGTCCAAAGGAAGATAAAGAGACTGAAGACCTCAAGAATTCTATCAATCAGATGCAGATAAATGTTATCTAGGCATAGGACAGTGTGGATGGCATGTAGCTATCCTTTTTTATGGTCCTATTTTTTTTGTTGTCCATGTTTATGCTTGTAGATCTGTGGGATTTTTTGTTAGGTTGTTAGCCGGCTAGGTTTTTTAGCTTTCCTTTCTGGGTGCTTTGGCACACTTTTAGTTGAACTTTATTAAAATTTGTAAAACTTTTTAAAATGTTTTTTGGTCCTTGTAAAACCTATTTTTACGTAATCAAAACAAGATATCCCTCACACTAGTTTCCTCTGATACTCCGACCAATTCTGGTATCCAAGATCTGCTTAACCTACTCCTTTTATTTCTTAGGATACTATAATTCACTCTCTGATCCATCTCCCTCACTACTATCTCATTCATGGTATTAATACAAGTTTTCTATGTTGAGTATACTTGATAATTCCATGTCCTCTGGTAACTCAACTTCATAAGCATTCCCTGAATCAAACTTCCTCATGATCTTACATTGTCCAAAATTCTTCATCTTTAACTTATTATAGGTACCAACTAGAAATATACCTTTTCTCAAGAAAACCATCACTTCATCACCAACTTTAGATTCCTTATGTTTCCTCTTCCTATCATCTCTCTCCTTATACTTATCATTCATGTCTTCCAAATGTTTCTTAACTCTATCATGAAAATCCTTCATATGATCATTAAATTGTTCTATTTTAGCACTCCTCTTTTCTTCAACACTAATTTCCCTCAATTATGTTACTCCTTTAGGATGTAAACCATAAACAATATCAAAAGGTGTTCTCCAAATACTCCTATTTACTGGGATATTATAAGAAAACTCTGGTTGTGCCAAAACCAAACCTCAATTACTTACCTTTTCACCAACCAAGCATCTCAATAGATTACCCAAGATCATGTTAACAAATTTATTCTGTCCATCAGTCTGTCGGTGAAATGTAGAACTAAATTTTAATTTTGTATTAAGCTTCCTCCAAAGTGTCCTTCAATTATATCCAAGAAACTTAGTATCCCTATCTGAAACAATGTTCTTAGGAAACCCATGCAATCTGACAATGTCCTTGAAGAAAAAATCATCTATATGTCCTACATCTAATGAATTTTTACAAGGAATGAAATGAGCCATCTTTGAATAACTATCAACCAACAAAAACACTGAATAATTACCTCATTGAGTCTTTGGAAAACCAATCAAAAGATCCATGCTAATCTCCTCCCAAGGCTTCTCTAGTACATGTGATGGTGTATACAATCTAGTATTTTGACTATTCCCTTTAGCAACTTAACAAATTCCTAACATCCTTATGAATCTGTGGCCACTAATACCGCTCCTTGATAACTGCCATTGTCTTATCAATCCCAAAGTGTCTAGCTAATCCTCCATAATGTTTCTCCTTAATAAAAATTTCCCTCATAGATCCTCTTGGTATACTCAACTGGACTCCTTTGAACAACAATCCATCTTATATGATATAATCCAACAAAGAACTCCTATCAGTAACCAAAGGTTCCTTACAATCATTCCATGGTTCAGCAAAATAAAGATCATCCTTATACAAAGTCTTCAATTCATCAAATCCAAGCACTATCACCTTAATCTCTGTCATAAGATTCCTTCTTCTACTCAAAGAATCAACAACTTTTTTAACTTCTACCACTCTTATGCATCAATAAAAATGAGTAACTCTATCATAATTCAACCCATCTCATATGTCTTTGATTCAACTTACTCTGACTATGCGGATACTGTAAATCCTAATGATCACTATACAACACAAAATCCTTAGGTAATAAGAAATGTCTCTAATTCTTCAAAGCTTGAACAATAGCATAAAAATATTTACCATAAACATAATAATTTCTCCTTGCATTATTCAACTTTTCACTAAAGTAAGCAACTGGTCTACGTTCTTGGCTCAGAACCACTCTGGTTACACTCCTACTAGCATCACAATCTACATGAAATACCTTACTAAAATCTGGTATTCCTAAGACAGGTTGTTCAGATACCTTTTTCTTTAACAAATCAAAACTCTTTTGTGCTCCATGTATTCATTTTAATTCCTCATTATCTCCCCTCATTGTCTCATTCATAGAATTTCAAGTAGAACTAAAATAGCTAATGAACTTCCTATAAAAACTTTCTAAGCCATGAAATGATCTTACCTCACTAACACTTTTAGGTTTAGGTTATTTAACAATTTCTCTAACCTTCTCATGATCCATCTTCAGTCCTTCAACAAAAATCACATCCAAGGTATACAATCTCATTCTTTATAAAAATACACTTCTTCAAATTTATCAGCAACTTCTCCTCTCTCAACCTCTGCATTACTTGCCTTACATACAACAAGTGTTCCTCTTTTGTCTTACTAAAAATTAGAATGTCATCCAAATAAACTATGACAAATTTACCCAAAAATTCCTTCAACAATTCATTCATCAGTCTCATGAAAGTACTTGGTACATTAGACAAACCAAAAGGCATTACCAACCATTCATACAAACCTTCATTAGTCTTATAATTAGTCTTCCATTCACAACCTTCCCTTATTTTGATATGATGATAACCACTCTTCATATCAATCTTTGTGAAATACTTAGCTCCACTCAAGTAATCCATTATTTCATTCATCCTAGGTAAAGGAAACTGATACTTGATAGTAATCGTGATTATTGCTCTAGAATTTGTACACATATTGCACTGTCCATCCTTTTTAGGTGCCAATACTGTAGGTACTTAAAGGACTCAAATTTTCTCTGATTAATCCTTTCTTCAACAACTCATGTACTTGTCTATTAAATTCCTCATTATCTATTGGTGTCAACTAGTGAGATTATTTAGTAGGCCAACTAGCTGAAGGAATTAGATATATGAAATGACCGATATTCCTAACTGGTATAAAACCATCAAGTACATTATCTGAAATCACATCTGCATACTCATCCAACATGTCCTTAATCCCTTTATGGTATTCACTGCTTAGATCTATATATGTATTCTTCTTTGGAATAATAGAAAAACAAACATTCTCATGTATCATACCTTCCAATAATTTCCTTCCATCGACCATGAAGATTCTAGCACTGGTACAAATTTCCCCTTTAAAAGGTTCCTCCAAGGGCATCAATCTTTGTTTCATACCATTAGCCACAAAAGTATAGGTATTTCTTCTCCCATAATGTATACCATATCTATCATACTGCCAAGGTCTACCCAAAAAAACATGACATACATCCATAGGCATTATATCACACAATACTTCATCAAGATATTCCCTATTTTTAACTTAACCTAATATTGTTCACTTACCAACACCTTGTGATCATCTTTTATCCATGCAATCTCATAAGGTTTTGGATGCTTCAATCTCTGTAGTTGCAACTTGTCTACCATTTCCTCATATGCCAAATTCTCAGAACTAACACCGTCAATAATAACTTTACATACCTTACCACCAACAGGACATCTAGTTCAGAACAGGTTCTTTCTTTGTCAAGGGTTATCCATCTTCTCATCACCATACAAGGTTCTCCTCATGACCAATTTCTCTCCTTTTTCAGCCTAATTTTTGTTAACTAATTTATAAATTCCCTCTTATTCCACAAGATTTTTCCTTCTACTGTTTTCCATCCTCTTTTTATATCCACATTGTTTGCATTCAAAGGCCCTATGATCTTCTCCGCCATACTTGAAACAAGTGCCCTTAAAAAACCTTTTATCATCTCTTCAGTAGCCATTGTTCCTATACCACCTCTATAAAAATTCCTTTTAGGATTGTTCTCCTTTGTATTCCCTTTATCAGAGTCACCAACTGATTTACCACCTCTACCTCTTTGTCTTTGATCTTGTCTTCTACTTAACTTGTCTTGAGTCTTTAGGGCATACTGGTAAGAATCTTCCACATTCCCAATCTTGATCATACTAAGATCCTCTTGTATCGACATCCTCAAACTATTTAGGTATCTTTCAACTCTCTACTTCATCCTCCTTAAAACTAGATCTCATCTCCAACTTATAAAACTCTTTAGTGTACTACTTCACATTCATATCCTTTTGTCTCAAACTATGCAATATTTTGATCAAACTAACCTGATAATCAAAGGGTAAGAACTTTTCCTTCATCTTGTTCACTATCCTATCCCAAGATTTTATTTTCTCTTTACCTCTACTCCTCCTGTCATTCTGAAAAAGATCACACCAAAGTGAAGCATGACTACTTAACTTAGTACAAGCATACTTTACCTTCTTGTCTTCATCAGTACCTTCAAAATCAAAGTACTTGTCCATAGCTGAAATCTAATCCAACAACTCATCTGCATCTAATTTTTCATCATAATTTGGTGGATTAAAGTGTGGTCTTGTATTAACCCTAGTAGAGGTCTTATAAACCTTTCTTCTCCTTGGTCCATTTCAAGTTGTTCTTAGACTTATCCTTCATCTTGTTCTTCAACTTCTTCTTCAACATCACTTATTTATTCAATATGTCGACCTCTTCACTGGGTCATTTACACCATTCCAATCTGGTAGCTATATGTCTCAACATTTTAACCACATTAGGGTTTGAGCCTCTTCCACCTATAGCATCTCTCCTAGCCATGTCCAATGATTCATCTACAACCATAGGTCATATCCTTATTCTGCTACCCCACAACAAACCAAATTAGGAATTGCACACTTAGGAGACAAGATATATTCAGTGCCACAATCAAAAACCTTCACTCTGATACCAATTAATGAAGACAACATAGGAAGGTATAAAAAAATGAATAACCCAACCTTGCAACAAGATTTACACAATAGAAACTCAAACAATTCAAGAAGTAAACACATAGATCTAGAGTATGGAACACATATTCAACCTTTTTAGTAATAGGTAAAACAGTTACAAAGTTCTACAATAGCAGTCAACATGCCCAGCTCAAGATGTCAGGGACATATTACAAAGAAACCAACTTATTCTTTCTGACCTATGATTGTAAGACAACCTCCTAAATCCCTATCTTTGACCCTTTTAACTCTACAAAACAAGAACCAAGACCCAAATTAAATACATAACCACGACCAAACAATTCGGCCTGAAGATTACATTTTCCAAGAGAAATCAAATGTGTTACCAACTAACTCCCTAGTTGGACTCCAATAAAATATATTTAACCAATGAATAAATCACATGTAGTGGGCATACAAATAGGTTAGCCAAATACATAGCCAAATGGGAAAATGAGTCATAAGCAGCTCCAAATAAGGAAATACAACCAAAGATACAAACATAGACCAGTTCAAGAATATGAACAACATATTCTATACACAGAAAAATAATCCAACATAACTTTGGGCGCGATGCTCCAAAAGAGTTGTGATTGTAGGAAAATATTCCTAATGATCTCAAGAGCACAAATATATGATTTCAAATGCCAATGATTTGTAGAATTCAATCGAGACAAGAAACACAACAAGTGGTGACCAAGAATAGAAAAAATCAACAACCGGTGATCAGGAATACAAAAGCTCAAATTTTTTTGGTTGATGAAAGATTACAATGAACCCAAGATGCTCCTACATCAGACACCCAAGGTTATTTTCAAAGTGAGCCTCTCACATTGCTAGGATGAAGGAAAACCAAATCAATTTAACTATACCTCATAAATCTATAGAGAATCAATAGATTACCCAAGCTTCTATTAATAACTTCAGTCTGTCCATTAGTCTGTGGGTAAAATGTATAACTAAATTTCCATTTTGTATTAAGCTTCCTCCAAAGTGTCCTAAAAAAATATCCAAGAAACTTAGTATCCCTATCTAAAAAAATGCTCTTAGGAAACCCATGCAATCTAACAATGTCCTTGAAGAAAATCAGCTATGTGTACTACATCTGTTGTCTTCTCAAAAGGAATGAAATGAGTCATGTCTGAAAACCTATTAAAAAGCACAAACACTAAATCATTACCTTTTTGAGCCTTTGTAAAACCCAACACAAAATCCATGCTAATCTCCTCCCAAGGCTTCACTGGTACAGCCAATGGTGTATACAACCCACCATTCTGACTATTCTCTTTAGCAACTTAGAAAATCCTACACTTATGAATGAAATTCCTAACATCCTTATGAATCTGCGACCAATAATACTACTTGTTGATAACTGCCAATATCTTATCGATCCCAAAGTGTCCAGCTAATCCTCCACAATGTTTGTCCTTAATCAAAATTTCTCTCATAAATCCTCTTCATATACACAACTGAACTCCTATGAACAACAATCCATTCTATATGAAATAATCCAACAAAGAACTCCTATCGATAACCAAAGGCTCCTTACAAGCTTTTCAAGGTTTAGAAAAATTAAGATCATCCTTATAAAAAGTCTTTAATTCATCAAATCCAAGCACTGTCATGTTCATATTTGTCATAAGATTCCTTTTTCTACTCAAAGCATCAAAAAATTTGTTAGACTTACCACTCCTATACTTCAATACAAATGAGTAACTCTGTAAAAATTCAACCCATCTCATATGTCTCTGATTCAACTTACTCTAACTATGAAAATACTGTAAAGCCTGATGGTCAGTATACAACACAAACTCCTTAGGCAATAAGTAATGTCTCCACTTCTTCAAAGCTTACAAAATAGCATAAAATTATTGATCATAAAAATAATTCTTTCTCCTTGCATCATTCAACTTTTCACTAAAGTAAGCAACTAGTCTACCTTCTTGGCTGAGTATTGCTTTGATTGCACTCCCACTAGCATCACAATCTACTTGAAATACCTTACTAAAATCTGGTAGTGCTAACATAGATTGTCTAGTTGCCTTTTTCTTCAATGAATCAAATATCTTTTGTGCTTCATTTGTCCATTAGAATTCCTCCTTACCTCCCCTCATTGTCTCAGTCATAGCATTGAAAGCATAATTAAAATTCCTAATGAACTTCCTATACAAACTTTCCAAGCCTTTAAATGATCTTACCCCACTAACACTTTCAGGTTAAGGCCATACAACAATTGCTCTAACCTTCTCAGGATCCATCTTTAATCCTTCAGTAGAAATAAAAAATCCAAGGTATACAAGCTCATTCTTCATAAAAGTACACTTCTTCAAATTTATCAACAACTTCTTCTCTCTCAACCTTTGCATTACTTGCATTAAATGCAACATGTGTTCCTCTTTTGTCTTACTAAAAATTAGAATTTCATCAAAATAAACTATGAAAAATTAAAAGTACTTAGTGCATTAGAATAACCAAAAGGCATTACAAATCACGCATGCAAACCTTCATTAATCTTAAAAGAATTCTTCCATTCATCACCTTCCCTTATTTTGATCTGATGATAACCACTCTTCAAATAAATATTTGTGAAATACTTACCTCCACTCAAGCAATCCATTATGATATCCATCCTAGGTAAAAGAAACTGGTACTTGATAGTAATCTTGTTTAATACTCTAGAATCTGTACACATCCTCCATTGTCCATCCTTCTTAGTTGCCAATACTGTAAGTACTCCACAAGGACTCAAACTTTCTACAATTAGTCATTTCTTCAAAAACTCATGTAATTTTCTATTCAATTCCTCATTCTTTGTTGGTGCCAAGTGTCGAGCTTCTTTCTTAAGAAAAATAGCTCCAAGAATTAGATTCATGCAATGACAAATACTCCTAACTGGTGGAAAACCATAAGGTACATAATTTGAAATTACATTTACATTATCATCCAACATGTCCTTAATCCGTTCAAGGTATTCACCACTCAGATCTACATATGTAGTCTTCTTTGGAACAATAGAAAAACAAACATTCTCATGTCTCATACCTTCCAAGAATTTCCTCTCATCAACCATGCAAATTCTAGCACTATTACAAATTTCACCTTTAAAAGGTTCCTCCAAGGGCATCAATCTTGGTTTCATACCATTAGCCACAAAAGTATAGGTATTTCTTTTCCCATCATGAATATCATGTCTATAATACTACAAAGGTCTACCCAACAAAACATTACATACATCCATAGGCATTATATCACACAATACTTCATCAAGATATGTCCCTATATTCAACTTAACCCAACATTGTTCACTTACTACAACCTTGCGATCATCTTTTATCCATGAAGTCTCATAGGGTTTGGGATGATTCAATCTTTGCAACTGCAACTTGTCTACCATTTCCTTGGATCCCAAATTCTTAGAACTACCACCATCAACAACAACTTTACATACCTTACCACCAACAAGACATTTAGTTCATAACATGTTCTTTCTTTCTCAAGGGTTCTACATCTTATCATCATGGTAAAAGGTTCTCCTCATGGCCAATGTCTCTCCTTTTTCAACTTTATTATTGTTAACTGATTCAGAAGATCCCTCTTCTTCCATAAGAGTTTTCCATTTGCTGCTTTTAGTCATCTTTTCATATTGACCTTGTTTGCATTAAAATTCCCTATGACCTTCTCCAATAGTACACTTGAAACAAGTGCCCTTAAACACCCTTTTATCATATCTTTAATAGCCCTCATTCATGTAGCCACCTCTATAAGAATTCCTTTCAGGAGTGTTCTCCTTTATCTTCCCTTTATTAGAGTCACCAAATGGTCTACTACCTCTGCCTCTCTATAATATTCCACCTATACCTCTTTGTCTTTGTTCTTGTCTTCTACTTAACTTGTCTTCATCCTTTAGGGCATACAGGGAAGCATCCTCCACATTCCCAATCTTGATCATACTAATCTCCTCTTGTATGGACATGCTCAAACCCTTATGGTATCTTGCAACTCTCTCTACTTCATCCTCCTTAAAACTAGATCTGATATCCAAGTTGTAAAACTCTTCGGTGTACTACTTCACATTAATATCCTTTTATCTCAAATTCTACAATCTTCTGATTAAACTAACCTTATAATCAAAGGGTAAGAAATTTAGCTTCATCTTTCTCACCATCCTATCCCAAGATTTTATTTTCTCTTCACCTCCACTCCTCGTATTGTTCTACAAATGATCCCACCAAAGTGAAGCATGACCTCTTAACTATGTACAAGCATACTTTACCTTCTTGTATTCATCAGTACCTTCAAAATAAAAGTACTTGTCCATAGCTAAGATCCAACAACTCATCTTCATCCAATCTGCCATCATAATCTGGTGGATTAAATTATGGTCTTGTATCAAAGGTAGTAAGATCTCTAATAACCCATTCTTCTCCTTGGTCCATTTCAGGTTGTTCTTGGGCTTCTTGTTCATCTTGTTTTACAAATTCTTTTTTAGCATCAATTATTTCTTTAATATGTCAACCTTGATGACATTAATTTTCCATTAGTATGAAAACAACACTTTCGGTAAGCATACACCAAAAGACAGGACTGAGCAAACCGAAGATCAAATATTAAGAGATCACCGAAGATGACTAAGTGCAAAGAGAACCGATGACACAACTTAGTGTGTAAATCGAAATCACAAAGTAGAAAGATAAAGAGGAACCTGATAGAGGATCCCCACATGCAAGATATAATGTAGATTGACAAAGATGGTTAAAGTGCAACTAACAGAGAAAAACCAAAGGATAGTCAAGCATGACTGACCGACATAACTGAAAGTCAGTTGTAGCCCACAAAAAGTTGATTTGACTTCCACATCAGATAAAGAAAGTGTATTCTATTTATAGGATATTTTTTTTTTTAAAATCCATTTCTTTAGGGATAAGATACATGAGTGTAAGTGCTTTAATCAGTCTAACTGATTTAAAACACATAGACTAGGAGATCTAGGTACAAGTTGTAAACCTGATCTTAGAGTTAACATTGTTTTTATCGAAACTTGATGAAGTCAATCCATCTATAAATATATGATGCAATCATTCATTATTATCAATGTGAGGAGAGAGGAGAACATGGATGAATCAAATGAGCACATCTATGGATCAGATTGAGAGTTTCAAGAATAGGGACAACAAAAGGTGAATTTGGTTAGCAAGAACCAAGAACAAAGCATACCGAGAATGAGAGGTATTATTAAATCACAATTAGGTGATAATATTTTTCATGTAAACTAAATTGGATCTATATCAGCAATAGGAGATTGCATTTACTAGGTCAATTTGTAATTTTCTATCATTCTAACAAGTGGAGCAAAGTGTAAAAATACCTTCAAGGAAGGTGTATTTAACAGTCCAACAACAAATCTCTTAACCGAGTGCACACTCAACAATGTTGCTAAAGCTCCTAGTAGAGTAGAATTTAACAAGTCTCCACCAATACTCTTAATAGGGTAGATCATTAGAAGTGATCAAAATTGTAAGCCTTAACTGGCCCCTTCCAATCTGCAGATAGTTAAGATTTTGTGGGTGTCATCCCCACTGTAGTTTTTACTTCCTCACAGGAGTTTTTTGCGATATAATATCTTGTGTTATGTGTCAAATTACTTTCATGAATGTTTCTATGAATGTTCACATGTATGTTAATGATATGATTTAATATAATTCACATCAAGATAGTAATAAATCACATTGAATGGATATACAATTGATTACAAAGGTTAATTGATAAAAGGATACAAAAGTTTTAGAGGTAGTGATTCACCCTTCCCCTCTCAGTACATGCTTCCCATTAATCCCAACAATTGGTATCAGAGCTAAGTCTCTTCTTGGAAAGATTAAAGGTTTAAGAGAAAAGATAATACAATGGAAAAGTACATACTTGATAAAAATATTCAGAATAAAAAGCTTGAAATTTAGATGTTCTTTGAACAGTATAAAGAAGCTAGAATCAACATGAGATAGCTACTAAATGAAAGAAAGAATATGGAATCTCGATGTAATGAGACAGATTACCATGAGGAAGAGATACCAAATTTTTTTGAGTCTTTAGGATCAACTACAAGAAAAGCATCAGATACTTCAGAAGAAAGTATCACAAGCCTAACAGAAATCAATCTACATCTAGATGGACAAGTTAAATATCTGTAAATCAGTCAAGAGACATATGGTAAGGATAATTGATTTCATGAAAAATTCTAGACAAGTTGAGCAAGAAAGAACACTAGCTATTGATGATAGAAGAAAGATCACAGAAAAGCTACAAGAAAAAGAGCCTGAAATACAAAGACTTATAGAGCATCACCATGAGATAACAAATCAGATTATTCTTATGAGTCAAGAGGAAAGAAAATTAAATGTTGAACTCATTGAAAGAATAGAAGCTATCGGTGAACTAAGGGATGAGAATGAAAACTTGAAACATGAAATAAGAATTCAGCAAGAACATAATAAAATTATCAAGAAAGCAATAAAAGAATGAATGATTTTCTTGAAGGACAATGAAGAGTCAACAAGAATACCAGTCTAGGTTTTACTGAAAATGGAGAATCATCAAATCAAATTGATCCAAAGAATGTCTACACAAATTAAAGACCAAGAAATCTTACATGCAATCACTGTGGAAAGAAAGACCATACATCAAATGTATTCAGAGGAAAAATGAAGGTAGTCCTAAATCTACATCTTCATTCATAGGATTCTATTATAAATGTAATAAGAAAGGACATAAAGCATATGAATGTAAGTCTGAGATGAAAAAACCAAAGAAGGAAACCTACATTGATAAGTACTGCCCTACTTGCAAAATGAATGGGCACACAACTCTTGAATGTTGAAAAAAGAAAAGGCAAGCATGGAAGCCTAAAGGCCAAGAAACTCCCTATCAACCAAAGAGAGTCGGTAATCAGTATGTATGGGACTACAATACTTGGAAAAATTGTAAAGCATGTGGAAGATATGGTTACATTGCTGCAAACTATATGAGACAATGGACTAGAAAGTATAGAGGCTGGACTAACCCTACAATGACATGCTTACACTATCATAAAGTTGGTCATCTCAAGAAAGACTGCAGAGACCAAATGACAGAGACAAGCACACATCCCAATGGAAACACCATTGAAGATATTTGGAGGGATAGAGACAAAATATGGAGAAAAAATTCAAGCAATGATGAAGCTAGAATGAGCAATGCAAATGGTGACACCCCATCCAATGGATCTGGTGACATCACCACCCCCACCTCAGAAGAACAAGTAAGTATGGAACTGTATTACCCAAGCTATTATTTTACATCTGTTCCATAATATGTTGATATAATGCCAAATTAGCATAAGAAAGATGCATCATGGTATTACTTGTTAAAAACTGTGATAACTATGATTTTGGGCATATATACCGAAACTTGTCGGTGTACACTCAAAAATGAGACTACTACACTTATCGAGTAGCATCAGTTAAAAGAAAATTTGCTAAGTATATACTGAGCCTCATCGATAAACATGCAAAGTGAACAAGTTGTCTTTGACACTGAAACCTGTCGGTAAAAGAAAAAGGAATAATGACTTCTCTAAAATGTTATGAGTGTCACCAAAGGAATGTGAAGTCTTCACCAATGAAATCCATCTTCATACACCGAGGAGTTGCTAAGCATTTATGGCATGCATTTTAGGACAACACCTATAAATAGGGAAATAGAAAAACTCATTTGTTCATGACACCCAGAGTAGAGAGACCAAGGGGATTCTTGAGCATAAAGAAACTAAGTTACATAGCGACCATGACTCAACCACCAACACTCCTAGAAGAACATAAATATTTGCAAGCACAAAACAGTAAGTTCTAGGAGACCGACAACTCTATTTTCACGCATTTTGCAGGAAGCCCTGAATTTTTGAAAATGGCCTCAACATCAAGAACCATGAAATCCAAAAATGCAAAGAAGGATGAGTTCAAACTCATCAAGAATTCAGCATGTGAGGAACCTAACTACAAGATCCATCCTGAGGTTTCCTCACAACTTGATAATGCTAGAGCATTTTCACACATACCAGCTAGGGTTTTACTTGTGGAAGACGTTTGATCTTTCATACATTGCAAGATTGCAGAAATAGGAACATCAGATGTTGAAGAAGCTTATAAGAAGCTTTGTAATGATGATGGAACACTTAAGGATGAACACAAGCATATTGAAGTAAAAGGGCTCACTAATGCCCTAATGTTTCCAAAGGTTTTCAAAACCAAATGTATTTAGTTAGTGCTAAGATGAATACATAACAATAAGCTATGGCTTGATGAACTGAAGGTGATAACCCAATATGTCATCCATGTTGTCACCGGTTACCCCATAATTGAGAAAGTTAAGGCACTAAAGCATCCACCAAAGCCTGAGACCGAGAAGATGACAGGAGCCAAATGGGATGGTAGAGGACTGAAAGCTACAACAATAACCAATGATGAGATCAAGTTCACTGCATATGTTCTAGGATACAAATTATTCCAAGCAAGAAGATTGAACATCATAGCATCAAGTGTAGTGGACACAATGTTCAAAATTGTGAAGAAGGAAACACAATTAGATTTATCTGAACTACTCTTGAATTAGTTGAAAGGTGACTTAAAGACTATCAGGAATGCAAAATCAAACACATGTAAGTTTGGCTCAGTCATAATGTGTGTCTTCTTTTATTTTCAAGAAACATTCCCATCAGTTGGAGATGTGAAATGGGACAACACCAAACCAGTCACCATGCAAATTAGTGAGCACATAGCTACACTGGGAGATAATTTTGAAATATTCATGGATGAATACTTCAATGTATTCAAAGACTGAATGAAAAGGAGGGTAAGAATCCTCGAGAAACTCATTAAAAAGTATAAGGATGAGATATACTTCATGGTTGATATAGACAATACATACATTAAGCCTATTGTACTGAGGACAACATGGTTAGAACCATTAGAGTATGAGATCAACATTGATCTTGCCACTAAGGAAATTGATGCCTTGATCAATGAACCATTGGATAAGAAATGACCAAAAATTGGAACATGTGAAGAGGCTAAGACAATAATAAAATCTGGCCTAGTTGTTAATAAAATTGCTAGGAAGAAAGACAAAATGGTGAACAATCTCAAGAAGATACTGTTAGCAACCGAGGAAGAAGCTGAACAGGATGAAGAAGTTAAAAATGAGGAAGAAACCGAAGAACAGTTATCTGTCAGTAAAGATGAAGGAAAGGATGACTCCAAGGAAATAGATTTAGATTCACCATCTCCTCCACCAACCAAAAAGCCAAGGACAACAACTTCTTCTAGGACAAGAAGCCAAACATCAAAGGATTCTACTCCTTCACCTTTAAAGAAAGGAAAGGTCAGGACATAGAAAATGAAAGTTGTCACACTGAAGAGAGGGAAAAACATAAGAGGAAGGAATTTCATCAGAACTCAAGAGGATATAGAAGACATCAATTAGGATGAAGCTGTAGAAGCAGAAAGTGTCAAGGTACAACCTCCTAAATCTATTGATGACATATGCAAATCTGTTGCAAACTCTGGATCTATATCAAATTCAAAGATCATAAGATGGTTGAAGTTAGAACCAGAAGATCAGATAAAGTGGAGAATGTCATCATAGTTAAAATGTACAAGTTTAAATATGTACCAATTCAGTTTGAAGGCAGTTATGTACCAAGGGAACTCTTGGATAGACTATACTCCCATTGGACATTTGCCTTGAAAAAGTGAAAAAGAGATAAGAGAGAGAGAGAGTACTTATTTCTCTCATGCCACCTGAATCAAAGAAGGTTGAAATAGATGAAATGATGGAAAAGTACCAAAATGAGTTCTCACCAAAGCTGAGAGCATACAAATTTCTTGAAGGAAAGCTTATAGAGCTTGACCAGGAAAGCCACAAGAAATGGTGCAAAATTATGAATAGACCTACAGAAGAGGAAATCCTCGACAAAAACCTTCAACAAAAAGATGTTGACAAGGCAACACAAGATCACACATCTATTGAGTTAGACAAGGAAGAGGATGATATAACTGGAAACAAGACTACAGATGTTGCAGATGAATCATGGCTAGATACAACTAATGACAATATTGTGGACACAAATGTAATTGACATTACTGATGATCCAATAGAGGAAGTGAATAAAGATGAAGATGTCACTATTGCAAAGGACAAAACCAATGAATAGGACACAATAGTTGACACTGCACAAGTGAATATTCTAGGCAACATGCCAATATTGATACAAGCTATCAATATCCTACAAGAATCAAGAAAGTCACCTGAGAAGGATACTCCCAAGGATGCAGGGGAAGAGGAAAAAAAAAACAACACCGATGGTCAGAAAGACATTAGAGATACTCAAGATGTAACCGACACTGATAAGGTTATAGGAGGAGATAAAGAAAAAGATGCAGATTCACAAGACAAGAATGCAGAAACCAAGACTAGTGAAGCTAAGGACACCAATGAAGGAGACCAACCTAAAGATGGTACTCTTGAGGATACTAACAAGTGTACTACCTACAATGTTAAGGTGAATGTGGAGACGTCTGCAGACACTCGACAAGCTGAAATCTATGCAAGGTAGTAGAAAGAAGCACAACATGTCACTTCATCAAGCACAATAGAGAAAGCTGAGAAATTGGCAATGGTGTTACATTCTAGTGATTCCCAGAAGAAGAAGAAGAAATTAAAGAATAACAAGTTAGAGGTCACATTAGATGAAATAATAGAAATACCAAAGTGTGACCCATCTACACTTGAATTTGAAGCATTACAGGAATATGGAGCAATATGCCAAAGAAGGCATTACACGAGAAGCTGAAGAAACAACAAAGGAAATCCATGGTAATGGAGACAACATGGGATATTTTGCATCAAATTATACCCGATGTTGATATTGATCAGAACAAACCCATACTTGATCAATTAGCCACCATCACCGATGCAATCACAACCTAGAATATTGATGTTGAGAAGGAAATAGAGGAGAGAGCCGAGATGAAGTACCAACAAAAGCTCATTGAGAACATCAGCCAAGAAGTGGTGGTAAATAAGGTAAAGCTATCATAATTCATCACTGAATTAGACACAATCATATCTGAAGCTATAGCCTTAATTCAAAAATTGAGCACAATTGAAAATTTTACTAAAGAGAATAGTGACAAAATTGCAAAGTTGGATACATATCTAACAAATAGTGGACAAAGCTTAACCACCGATGGAGATAATGTAGTTAAGTTGCATTATGAGAAGATAATTGAGATAAAAAGGTTAAGGAAGGAACTATGGGAGGTAGAAACACACTTTAGGGAAGAAGTAACTGAGCTCCAAGCTCAACTTCTACCAAACCTTACACTACTCCAATGACATATCAATTTAGCAAGGCAACTGATAGCAACTCTCGAGATGTCTGTCACAGACAACATCTACAATATGCACTCAAAAATAACACTCG
Organism: Thuja plicata; assembly: GCA_018584345.1. Lineage (NCBI taxonomy): Eukaryota > Viridiplantae > Streptophyta > Pinopsida > Cupressales > Cupressaceae > Thuja > Thuja plicata. The sequence goes on along the minus strand of MU225602.1, from coordinate 853,007 downwards.
AGCACATGGCTCTGGAGAACCTCAAAGAAAAATGGGAGAAAATGATAGAAGACATGAAGTCTTCACACTCCCACATTTTTGATAGCTCTAAGGTAAAGACCTTTTCCCTTAATATCAAAAAAGGGGGAAAATGATATGAGTACAAAATACAAAAAGAGAAAATGATATGTATTCATTCGTTTAGATGGGAAAATGGTAGATATGTATATGTATATTCATATGGAAAAATGATATGTATAAGGAAAGACATCATATGTACAGATATACCGGCATATACATAGGGGGAGTCATTAAATGACTAAGGATTATATATGTTGTAAATACTTAACATTTTGTTAATATTTTACAAATATCAGTTTTTGATACTAATATCAAAGGGGGAGATTGATGACATTAATTTTCCATTAGTATGCAAACAACACTTTTGGTAAGCATACACTGAAATACAGCACTGAGAAAACTGAAGATCAGATATTAAGAGATCACCAAAGATGACTAAGTGCAAAGACAACCGATGATACAACCTAGTGTGTAAATCAAAATCACAAAGCAGAAAGATAAATAGGAACCTAAAATGCAAGATATAGTGTAGACCAACAAAGATAGTTAAAGTGCAACTGACAGAACAAAACCAAAGGACAGTCAAGCATGACCGACAAACATAACCGAAAGTCAGTTGTAGCCCGCAAAAAGTGGATCTCACTTCCATGTCAGATAAAGCAAGTGTATTATATTTATAGGATATTTATTTTTTTTAAATAAATTTCTTTAGGGAAAAGATACATGAATTTAAGTTCTTTAATCTGTCTAACTGATTTAAAACACATAGACTAGGAGATCTAGGTACAAGTTGTAAACCTAATCTTAGAGTTAACATTGTTTTTATCAAAACTTGATGAAGTAAATCCATCTATAAATAGATGATGAAATCATTCATTATTATCAATGTGAAGAGAGAGGAGAAAATGGATGAATCAAATGAGCACATCTATGGATCAGATTGAGAGTTTCAAGAATAGGGACAACAAAAGGTGAATTTGGTTAGCAAGAACCAAGAACAAAGCATATTGAGAATCAGAGGTATTATTCAATCACAATTAGGTGATAATATTTTTCATGTAAACTAAATTGGATCTATATCAGTAATAGGAGATTTCATTTACCAGGTCAATTTGTAATTTTTTATCATTCTAACAAGTGGAGCAAAGTGTAAAAATCCTTTCAGGGAAGAAGGATTTAACAGTCCAACAACAAATCTCTTAACCGAGTGTACAGTCAACAGTGTTGCTAAAGCTCCTAACAGAGTAGACTTTAATATGTCTCCACCAATACTCTTAACAAGGTAGATCATCAGAAGTGATAAAAATTGTAAGTCATAATCGGCCCCTTCCAATCTACAGATAGTGAAGATTTTGTGGGTGCCATCCCCACCGCAGTTTTTACTTCCTCATAGGAGTTTTATGTGATATCATATCTTGTGTTATGTGTCAAATTACTTTCACAAATGTTTCTATGAATGTTCACATGTATGTTAATTTTATGATTTGATATAATTCACATCAAGATAGTAATAAATCAGATTGAATAGATATACAATTGATTACAAAGGTTAATTGATAAAAGGATACAAAATTTTTAGAGGTACTGATTCACCCCTCTCCTCTCAATACATACTTCCCATTAATCCCAACAGACCTCTCCTTTGGGTTGTTTCCATTGCTTCCAATATGATAGCTATCTGTCTAAACATTTCAACCATATTAGGGTTTGCACCTCTTCCACCTCTATCACCTCTCCTAGCCATCTTCAATGATTCCTCTTTAATCATGGCTCAGATCCTTATTTTGCTACCTCACAAAAAACCAAATTAGGAACCACACACTTAGGAGACAAGATCTATTCACCGCAATTGAAAACCTTTGCTCTGATACCACATGACGCAACCAAGGTTGGGGGTCCAAGGAAATCAATAATCCAACCTTGCAGTAAGAGTTACACAATAGAAACTCAAAAATTTTGAGAAGTAAACACATGGATCTAGAGTATGGAACACACATGCAACCTTTTCATTAACAGGTAAAACAATTACAAAGTTCTACAATAGTAGTCAACACGCCCAACTCAAGATGCCAGGAACTTATTACAAAGAAACCAAATTATTCTTCCTGACCTATGATGGTAAAATAACCTCCTAACTACATGCCTTCTACCCTTTTGACCCTCCCAAACAAGTTCCAAGATCCAACTTAAATACATGACTTAAAAAAACAAGTCGGCCTCAAGATTACATTTTTCAATATAAACAAAATGTGTTACCAACTAACTCCCTAGTCGGCCTTCAATCAAATATCTTTAAGCAATGGATAAATCACAAGGAACAATCATACAAACCTGTTGACCAAACACATAGCCACATGGATAAATGAGCCATAAACACTGTCAAACAAGGAAATCCAACTGAAGATCCAAACACTGACCAACTCAAGAACATGAAGAACACATTCTAAACACAATTAAAGAATCCAACATAACTTTGGGAGCGATTCTCCAAAAGAGTTGTGATAATAGAAAAAACTTCCTAATGATCTCAAGAACACAATTATATGAACACAACTACCAAGGATCTGTAGAACTTGACTGAGAGAGGAAACATAGTAATCGGTGACCAAAAATAGAAAAAATCAGAAACCAATGATCAGGAATAGAAAAAATTAAATGTTTTTGGTTGAAGCAAGATTACAATGAACCCAAGATGCTCCCACATCAACAATAGACAATGAGAGAAGTTGATCATTTGATTCAATGAAGAAATGAAGTATATATAGGCCTAGAATTTAACGAAGTCCAACCATGAGAAGAGGGATGAACTAGAGTGGTGGCAAAACTGCCCAAGAAACTAGGATGATGTGTCGAAATGAAATTGACACATCTCTAGTAGACTCCTAAAGAATTATAACTTGTGTAGACAAGTGTCAAACGTAAATGGATTATTAATTTGGATTCAAAGTCCATGTATATAATTAATAATTACACTAATACCCCCCTGCGTTAAGCATAACTTAGGAGGACAAGATAAAAAAAAAGAGTCCCATCTACTAGTAATGTTAGGTACCCATGTACAATTTAATCTCTCATAAAAGGAAAAAGATAGAAAACCCAGTGGGAACAAAACTCCTTCAAAAAAGAGATAAGAAGAGAAGAAACCTATAAGGCCTCCCCAAAGAATGATGATGGTCCTGATGAATCTGCATAAATATGTCTGTTTCCTGCTGAATCATTTTAAATATGAAGACTAGAATCAAGATATGAATGAGAGTCCACATGGTGTGTAGCACCAAAATCTGTAATCGCTTGAGAAAATAAGACTTTGCCTTTCAATTTATCTTTTTCCTTAGTAATTTCCTGATTTGAAGAAGATTCTTTGATAGAATCAATTACCACAATATTATTCTTTTTGAGTAGAAAAGAGAGGTTCTCAATTTGATTTTCCATGCATTGATTCTCTTCATAACAAGTTTTTTTAGAAAAGGAACATTTAAATCTCCCAGTAATTGATTTACTTTGTTGAGATGAGTTATCCTTTTTGAAGTTATCAATTTTTTCTTCTTGCTTCCCTTCTTTGTCATTTTTAGTGTTTTTTTTTCTCTCATTTAGCATTTTGTTTCTTTTCATTTCCTACAATTAGAGCTTGTTCCCAAGTAGATTTCAAAGTACTCATTTTAATTAAATTTTCTCGTTCCCTTTTAAGATCATCAATAAAGTTATCAAGTGAGGGCATAGACCATGAGGCACCGAGGGCTCTTTTAGTGGAGTAAAAGTAGAGACAAACACATAAAATTGGAAAGTACAGAAAGGATTAATTGATCGTCTTTCTTGCCAATTCCACAATCTTTTAATTGCAGCTTCAAAGATTTAAATTTAGTGAAGAAGTCCTCTAAAGTTGAAAAATTAGAAGGACTAAGACCTAGGAGTTGATTTTCCAACTCATGACTTCTAAGTTCATAAACTATCCCAAATAGTTTGTTTAGAGCTTCCCAAACTTCGGTGGGTGTTTTCAAGTTCTCAACATGAAATACTAATTCAGAAGATAAGTTCAAACACAGAAATCCAAATTCTTTGTCACACTTATTGAAATACTTTTCCTTGTCCTTAGTTGCATCAGGTTCTTTTTATGTTCTCATTGTTACCCTATATAATCCTTTATTCTTTAATACAATAATTCCTCCCAACTTCTAATCATGATAATTGAAAGGAGTTAGGGGTTGTATAGTCACATTGAGATCCATGTTGCTAGACTTAGATAGTTTCTTTGTAGAATGCAAAAATGTAGAAAGGAGAGCACTTTGTGAGGAAGTGAGAAAAATAGGAAACACACAACACCCCCTTGATTATCTTTACCCCCTAATTTTTGGGACTTTATAAAAGGAGTGCTTTATAATCAAACCCATAAAAATACTGAAATTGGTACTTTATAATGATAGTGTGTTAATGTGTCCCTTGAATCTATGATAAAAAACATGCACTTTTGCAAAAAAATAGAACTCAATTTTGAGTTCGTAAGCAAAAGTTATGAGCAAAACAATTTTTACTCTTACAAAAGTTGTCCTCTACAAAAAATTAATGGTGAAATTTTTTTTATTTTGGTAAAAGTGGTAATATACCATGAGATTTTATATTTTATTAATTTTTTCTATTATTTTATTATACATTCCTGGTTCAATGAGCACTAGTAGGAAAGAACCAGGGAAAGAAAACCTCTTGTTTAGCTCCTAAACATAAAAATAAGTTACAAAGACAAAAAAATTGATTCCAAAATGATTCCAATGCAAGAAATAATCCACAAGAATATTACAAGAGTGATTTCCTACCCCCATACCCAGAGATAAACCCATAAGCATACCACATAATCGCATTAGGAACAAACCCAAGAACCCTATATACATTATAAAGGAATCAACCTTGAAACCTGCAACCTCCAATATAACTTGAAGAAGGCCTTCATCATGATATCTTGGCAGAAAGAGATAATGTAACACACTTGGAACCGCAATCGAACATCATTGCAGGATTACGCACCCAAACTGACACATCTGCACAGATAATAAATCTACCTTTGGCTAAGATCCATATTAGTAACAATGACATGTCATAAAGAAAAGAATAGAGTAAAAAATATTGTAGTTGGGTAGAGCACCAAGGTATCAATGCCAAACATATGAAAAAAATCTCCCCATATTTCAAAAAAATGGAAATAATGTATATTCACATGTGCTAAAATAATGCCTCAAGTTTAATGCCATAAATAAGAAATATAATGGTGTCCCATCCATTAAGGCAACAAGGCTAATCAATCACATGGAAAATATCATCAGCCATATATTCATCTAAAGAAATGAAGCTCACCAATATGCAATGATTCCATACACTCGAATGGATATATGGGATGAATCAACCAAATATACTCCAGAACAATTAGAACCATCCCAACTGACAAAACTCCATTCCAAAAATATATATATGGAGTAGAGGACTGCTACATCCCAGTGACCCTGCAGAATACAAGGAATTTTTCTGCACTCATTGCTGGGGAGGACGTTATATTCTCTATCTCATAGTGTAAAATATAAGACAAACAACAAAGCCACCATAATACCTTGCCCCACGAAAGCTATAGAGAAAAAAAAAATAGAGGATGTGGATAGGATAAATATGGTGAGGAACTTAGCACCATAATTCAATACAAAATATTACATATCTAAAATACAAAATGTATGCAATTACAGTCCAAATTTAACTATATTGCCAATAAGATATTTGTATTGAACAATGACATTATCAAACAACAACTTTTCCATTAAATTGTATTGCCAAATAATTTAATAGTGTTGCCAATAAGATATCTCAATTAAATAGTTTCATTATCAACATTTGAGATGGAGATTGTGTCATTTGTTTGAGATGTTCCTATACTTGTGTTGCCAATAACCAATGTTTTCAAATTGTTTTTTCACCACAAATTATATATTCTATTGAACAGTTCAATTTCCAAGTATGTTTGGACAATGTGCCATATAAATTAGCCTAACAATTCACATGTAGCAATATTTGTATTCTTCATCATCAGTTACACGCAAACATTAAAAAAGAAATAGAGATTTGACAAACTAATACTCATTAAAAGAGATTCGACAAACTAATATTCATACATTTGGAGGATGGCAAGCATGTTGTTCTAGTAGTTCTAATGGATCTATCATATTTTTTCTCATAAATACTTTATTCTAGTTGTTATGTTCTTGTATGGAGCAAACATTTTTTCTTATAAATACTACTCCAAGTTAATATGATAAGTAGGCAGGCCTGGGAGATGCCTTCGAATTCCCTGATTCATAAATTAAAGGAAAATGTTCTCCATTCAACTAGTAACATTAATTGAACTAAAGAAAACTGAATTTTCCATTATAATTGATCCAGTGGAGTGATATAACATGTAATTCAATGTTTTGAAGTTTTATCCATGACAGAGGACTAAAAATCTTCAATTTATCCAATTTTTTGTACTCCAAATTGTGATTGTTATTTTGGAAAAATGATTCAAAGTTTCTGTAATTTTTTGCATCCACATTATTAATAATCAAACTGTGACATTTATAATAAGCCAATTAATCAGAGTAATGAATTAGAAATTAAGAACTGAAAGGTAACCTACAGTCCAATGTTTTGAGAATTTATGTATGACAGAGAACTAAAATAAATTTATTTTGTTCTTCAATTTCTTCAATCGCCTAAATTTCATTACATGGTTGTACTATTTTGGTTTCTTTAACAAAATAATAAGGACCATGAGATATTTAAGGATCCAAAATTTCTTATTAAGGTTCTCATACAATTTTTGTATATGTTCACACTAGTTTTACCACTTTTACCACAAGTATATATTCATATTAATTTTGGTTGTTCATTCCATGAGGATAATTATTGAACTGGCATGTATGAATCCCTTGTTTCCCTCTTAGCTTTCAAATAGTAATCATTGTATATAATGATGATTAATCATCCTCCACAATTCCCTATCACCACCTATCCATGTGAATAAATGAAACTTATCAAGAGGCCCTGGTACAACCACAATAATACCAATCCTATTGACAAACTCCACTTATACCCAAAAACCCATGACATAGGAATATAATCTAAATCACAATCAAACATAATGAATTAACCTCAGTCAATAGAAATGAGAATATATCAAATGTGAAGGAGAATTCTTAGCCACTTCCTAAATCGAGAATTGATCATCCATGGCTTTATTTTCTAGACAATCTGCAATCGTATTTGCTTCTCTAAAACAATGTTTAAATTAAAAGGTTTAAAAATATGACAATCTTTTGAGGAGCAAGTCTAACCTGTACCTTAATTTCCATGAGGATATCTTTCTACAAGAGATAATTTTATAAACCACCATTGAGTCTCCTTCAATAATGATGTTAGAAATATGTATGGAGGTTGCAAGAGATAGACCAAGAAGGAGCACCTCAATCTATGCACCATTATTCGAGTCTGGGGGTAGCTTCTTGCAAAAAAATCTAATAATGTTACCCTTAGAATTTATTATAATAACCATGACTCTGGAGATGCCCAGGTTTACCCTAGACACACCATCATAATTTATTTTAGCAAAACCAGATGGAGGAGAAGACCAAGTAACCGATAAACGAGAGGAGGAAGATGTGCTGGAAGATTGACAACCATGTGGCAGAAGGGACTAGAGAAGAGGTCAATCATTGTGAATGAAGAAATCCTACTTAGTAAAAAAATTTTAGTCTTGATCAATTAAAATAATATGAAAGCATAAATTCTGAGATAGACTTCTATATATTTTACCTATCACCACTACCCATGGAGTAGGTTTATTCCTAAATACTCTACCATTTCTTTGAAGCCAAATATTCCAAATGAATATAGAAGGGTTGGCCTCCCAAAGAGGTGAAAATGTAGATAATTTATATAATAGAGGCCATGCTTTGAAGTGACCACAAATGTTAGGGCCAATAGCTGTTGACCATCCCAATTTCTGAATTAACCAATACCGACACTCAAGGGAAAAGGGATAGTGAAGGAATAAGTGATCAGAAGTTTCCATGAAGTACCCACACAAAGTGCAAGGAAAGACAATAGTGATTCCCAATCTATCAATTTTTCCACCAGTGAGGACCCTATCTTGGATGGCCAACCAAACAAAGGCACCCACCTTAGGAAGGTATGCAGATCCACAATAGTTTTGTAGGCCAAGAATCAAAGGATTGATGACAAAAATTTTAATCTTAATCGACCTTAACCGTGTATTGGCTAGAAGGAGAACCTAACAAAATGAGTTCATCTTCTATGGGAGATAATATAATAACTCTGGAGGTGAGATATTTATAAAGCTCAGCTGTCAAAGATGAAATATCAATAAATCTAGAAACATCTCCCCAACCTACAAGACTATCCTCAATATCTAAGTAATGACAAACGCGGTCACCCCAAACTTGTTTTAGATGATTTTCTAGAGGGTGCCAATCTTGGACATGAGACAAGGGTGCATGCCCATTCCAAGAGTCCTCCCAAAACCAAGCTTTTGAGCCATCATGTATTAAATAAGAAAGGGAAGGAAGGATGAGGTATCAATAGGAAACCATGAAATTCCACATGTCGGACCCCTCGAGGTAAAACTGAAGTTGTAAAGATCCTTTCCCTTTCATCAGAATCAAGGTATTTCAATCTCATTAGTCTATCCCATTTAGAATTTGGGTTGCAGTATAATTTCCAAAGCAGTTTCACACTCAATGCTTTATTTTGTAAAGGTAGATCCCTTATACTTGCACCTTAGATGAATTTAGGAGTACAAACCTTACTCCAAGGAAGGAGGGGTAATTTTTTCTTCTTAGATACATTATCTATCCACAAGAAGTCCCTCAAGATGGAATGAAGTTCCTGAATTGATTGCTTAGGCATATTTAAAATCGACATTAGATAAATAGGAATGGTGTTTAAGACTGATTAATCATGAGAAGCTTCCCTAAAAGGGTCATCCATTTATACTTCCATGAAAGAATGCATTGAGAAATTGCAGAAATAATCTTATCCCAAAAATTATGTTTTCTAAGCTAGAAAAGAAGGGGATTCCAAGATACCGACAAGGAAACTCCCCCAAAGAGAAGTCCCAAAAATTGAGAAGATAATGTTGAATTAATGGAGTAACATTTAAGAAGAATATTTTTGATTGCTAGGTTGATTAATTGACCTGATGCCATAGAATACTCATCGATGTCTCATTTTATATCTCATGCTTCCATAATGGTGGCTTCCCCGAATAGAAGAGTATCATCTACAAAAGCATTATGCTTATAAGGTTCATTTCCATCATTAAGGGAGATACCTTTTCAAATCCCCACCTGTATGGCATGACATATGGGTCTACGGAGTCCCTCCACCATTAGAATAAACAAGAAGGGGGAAAATGGGTCCCCCTGTCTCATACCTCTAGAGGATGAGAAAAAACCTCTAGGGGATCCATTAATGATAACCGAGAAAGAAGGAGAAGATATGTAGGCCCAAATCTATTTTACCCTATTTTTGTGGAAACCAAATTTAGTGAGGAGAATGAGAAGAAAATCCCTATCAACATGATCATACGCTTTCATCATATCTAGCTTAAGTACCATAGAAGATTTATTTTGTAACCAGATAGAGTGTGAAATTTTGTGGGCCAAAAATGGCCCCCTCTGGCGTTTCTATACCAGGGATGTAATTTTAGGAAGAATTTTAGCTAACTAGACATAAATATATTTAGTAAAAAAATTGTACAGAGAATTGCAAAGCAAGATTGGTTGAAAATTTGAAAAGGACCCAGGATTGTATTTTTCCAGAATAAGAGAAATCCAAGTATGATTAAGCTCTTTAAGCATATTCTTATGGATTTTGGCCTCCTCTCACTCAAGTAAGATGTCATTGCCCATAAAGTCCCAACCTTTTTGGAAAAAGAGCATGGTGAAACCATCTGGTCTTGTGGATTTATCTAGAGCCATGGAGAAAACATTTTCTATGAGTTCATTTAATGTAAGGGAGCCATAAGAATAGTATTATCTATGTCATAAACACAATTGGGGATGGAGTCAAAAAGATTATGAGAGTGATGAATCTATTTCTTAGTTGACAGTTTTGAGAAAAAGGAAACACCTTCGACAACAATATCACTCTCATCTTCTAGCTTTCCATTTTAAGATTCAATTTGAATATTTTTTTTATCTAAGACGTCCTAACTTAGTTGAGGCATGAAAAAAAATTGTGTTTCCATCCCCATCTGCAAACCAAGTTTCCCCAGACTTCTGTTTCTAGTAAATTTCTTCTCTAAGAATCACTTCCTCTAAGGCACTTCTAAGCTCCTTTTCAAGAGAAAAGGACTGAGCATCCATCTCATTTTGAATAATAAAGTCATTAATCATAGATAATTTTGATTGTAATCTAGTTTTCTCATGAAAAATATTCCTAAAGGTATTAATGTGCCAATCTTTAAACTTAACTTTGAGCAGATGCAATTTTTTGACCAGCCTATAAATTTGAGTTCCTTTTGTGTAAGGAGAATTCAACCACCAATGTTTCAATAATGGAAAGAAACCTTAGTCTCAAAACCACATTGGTTTGATCTTGAATACATCTTTCTAGTGGTTAGAGGATTCTGATAATTGGAACAAAATTGGAAAGTGATCAAAACCAGATATAGGTAAAATGATAGAATGGTAGTCTATCTCAGACTGAAGCCATAAATCAGAAATAATAAACTGATCCAAACACTCAACAATATTGCAAAAGTCAACTCAAATGGTTTGTTCAGTTGAACTTGCTCACCTTGGGAGAGACATCAATAAGATTACTATCTTGTATGAATTGATTGAAATCTAACATCATCTTAGGAGAAGGGAGAATCCCTCCACACTTCTCATCATTGTTTAAGAAAACATTAAAGTCTCCCCCCAAGATGATAAAGACCCCATGGAGAGCCTCTAACAAACCACCGAGAAGGGTTCAGATCTTGTTTTTTTCTATGGTAGAAATAGGAGTATAAATATTAAATAACTAGAGGGATAATTTAGTGGAGCATCTCTCAATCAAGGAGAGCATCCAATATTTTCCCAATATGATTTTTTCCATAGATCCCTTACTTGGATCCCATAAGACTGCAAGACCCCCTCATGCACCAACAGAAGGGGAGGTCTAGAAATTACCCAGTTTCTAGGAAGTAAACAAATTTGTGGAAACATTATTAGATAATTTAGTTTCTTGGAGAAGAGAAATATCAAATTTAGAGTTAAACAATTGGATCTCAATGAGCCACTACTTGTTAGGGGAATTTAAGACCCTAATATTCCAAGAAAAAATTCTCATGGCTCTAGAGAGGAAGAATCAAGTCCCCTCCTTTCTTAAGCATCAGTAGATTTTAGTCCTTTAACATACTCAGGCTAGAGACTTCTTTTGGCCTTAGCAAGCCTCGTAGTTGGAGGGTTGATTGACACTTTCTTTTTCCCTTTTCTATGGATAGTTAATGAAGAGGGTATTGTTGATTGAATATCTGCATTAATCTCATCCCTTACTCTATATTCATTTGAAGGTCTCCTTCTCTTCTTAGTGGATGAAACATGGGATAGTTTTGAAGAAGGAGATTGAAGGATAGAGCACAGAAACGTTTGATGATCCTTCTTTTTACTAACACCATCCAGGGAGGGTAAAAAAGTAACAAGAACCTCTTGTAAGGATGAGTCCACATTTGGAGATAGCATTTAAAAATGATTTTTAGTTTTGGGGATCTCACCCTTACATTTTAACGAGGACATACAAGTGTCAAAACAATCAATAATAGAATTAGCAATCTGGTCCTCTAAAACAATATTAGCTTCCTTGGCAATATCCACTACTTGAGAGACCACTTGTAGAGATGGCTTGATTATAATCAGATTGACCACTAAACCCACCATGTGATCTTCTAAGTGAGGGGGTTGTAGATTATCAGTAGTAGATAGTAAGGAGGGATCAACTATGGAAGCAGAAGTAAGGGAGGTGGATAAAGAAAGAGGCTGGTGGATATTACATTGAAGTTTAGGGGAGGGTAATGAACCAGGAAAATAGGATGCAGATGGAGGAGAAGCAAAGGAACCTCCAACCACAAATAGAATCTGAGCATGGGAGAGACGAGGAGATACCTTAGAGATGGAAAATGGAGGAGGAATTGATGGGGTACTAAATGAAAAAGAGGAAGTACTTGACAAGGAGGAGTTTTGAGGAGGATGGTAAATATGGACATGTATCTCAAAATTGGAAGGTGGAGGGATTGAGGGGATATCAAATGAGAAAGAGGAAGCATGCAGCGGAGATGAAGTCTATGGGATCAAGGGAGGTGAATGATGGGAATTGTTAATATGAATTTAGAATAACTGAGAGGGGGGTGAATCAGTTATCCTCAGGTCTAGATGTGCCCATATAAAACTTTAAATCAACTTCAACAACTCAGATCTTCTCGGTAGCAATAAACAATAAAAGTGTATAGTTTACTATACTAATGAAATAAGCTTGTAGAAACTTCACAGTAAAACACAACAATAACATTCACACATTTTGACACCATGATTTAATGTGGAAACCCAATATGGGAAAAACCACCAGTAACATGCTACCAAAATTTCACTCTTCTGAAGTGATGCCCTATGAGGAGCCAACCTGGTTAAAGGTTACAAAACACACTGTCAAATGTGACATGGTTAAAGTATTTAATCACCCTATTAGGAGTGGCCTTGTTAGAGGACTTAGAACATTCCAATCTGAATGTCACCTTGTTCAAAGGATTTATACAATGACTATTAGGTCAACCTGGTTAAAGGATTTGAACTGTTACAATGGTTTGAAAGTAATCAGTAGGTGTGATCTGATACATACAACTTAATTTTCAAATCCAGATCCAGTTTCAGCTCTAATACTAATTCACTGAGTGGCCTCCATTTTCATCTCAAACTTTAGATCTGCTTGGAAATTCATCAAGAAATCTCTCTCTGCTTCTCTGCTAGGCCTTGCCAATTATTCAATTAACCATCCAACACTTTGCATTCAACTTATCCTTAAACTTGGATACTATAACAATAACCACAGTAGGTTATATTATACCTCTTCATCTAGGTCAGATAAATCTTTTTCCACTTAATCAAGATTGTAGATCTTAGGTTAGGTCAGATCCAATGAATCTTTCCATATTTACATTTAATTTACTTCTCCAATACAGTCATTAACTAACCATTGAATCCATGTGCTAATAGCGGTTTCCCATGCATTAAATGAATATGGCCCAATCTTAATTAATAATGTATATCCCAATAAAATTAACTATGTCGGCCATAGATCTCAAATCTCATCAATAAAAAAAATACTATTGCTTGACTTTTCACTGTCTCCCTCGGCATTTCACTAGTGCTCGACATCATCTTTGCTTTGCTCAACATCACCTTTCACTTTTCTCAGCATCGACTTTTCTTTGCTTGGCATTGACCTTCAGTGAACTGTCAGTGCTAGATAAACAACGTATCACTCTGCCAAAGTGCCAAATGATCAAGTACCCTTGTGTATAATCATAACTCAACCATTTCCTTGGTCTTCTTGTTGTCCCATTCTTTTCAAATCTTCATCAATCAATGGATAAGGTACTCAAACATACAGCAATAGTCTCACCAGTTAAGGTTAGAGTAATCATCTATTTACACTTATTAATTAGATCACTTTGATTTAATTAATTAAGTTGTTTATTACTCTAGTTTACTTAAGCTATCTCTTAGGTGTATTATAATTAATATTTCTATTAATTATTAATGTGCAAACCTAGATTTTCTAGTTTTTAGGGTTTCGTTCATCTTTATAGGTTGAACTTTGTAGTTTCCTTCTCATTAATTCAAATTATAATTTTGCTCTCACATTTTGAGAAACTTCTGAGTTCTTCTTTTTCCCTCTTTCTACTTCTCTCCTGTAACAGGTTATTTGCATGCAGGTATTCTTGGCATTCTGTGGATTTGTATTTCTCAAATCCTCCATGGTATCAGAGCTTCCCTGCTGCTGCCTAGTCTGAAGGTTTTTTGAAGCCATGATTTGAAGATGAAAGCTATAGCTTCTCTAAGGTTTTTTCTTCATTTTGGATGAGGTGTTTCCTAGAGCACTTTGAGCCAAAACAGACTCCACCATTACGTTCAGAAGGCCTAGGAGAGTCAATATATATATAAAGTTCTCTATTTTTGGTCACATTGACCTCTTGGAAATTTGTTTTCCCTCTTAGGCCATATGGCATGCTTCCCAAGAAAAAATAAATTAAAAAAACCCTTTTTAGGGCTCCTCAAACGCACTGCCAGAGTGTAGCCAGAGCAGCCACCGCCTAGCCACCCTGTCCCGGCCCCCTACCGGTGCACCGCCCACACGCCACCACCACTAGTGGAGTATCCAGTAGTGGAGCTGCCACCTAGGAACCACCCAGGAGTAGCCCCACCGCCACTGCTGCCGGCACTAGCAACCGGCCCGCCACCGTTAGATCACCTACCAGCGATAGGTGATGTCACTTGCCAATTTTTTTTCTGGCATATTTTTTTCAAATTTTTCCTGCAACTTGTGATTTTTCTGGCAACCAAAACAATTTTCTGGCCGACGGTCCTCTGACGGCCATACGGCTGTCAAATTATTTTCTGCAGATGGGTGACGCCGTTTGACTATCAAAATTTTTCCCGTCTCTGGTTTTTTCTAGAGAGTTGTTTTTCGGAGGCATCGTTGGTTTTTTTACCGTAACTTGTGCATACGGTGTCCATTTTTAGAAAATGAAATATTTTTAGAAAGGTGTTTCTATGCCAAACATAATGGTGCTAGTCTTGATTGCTGATTCAACTATAAGAGCTCTCATTTTTGGTATCAAAGTAGAGGCTTCTTTTTCCTCCATCTCTGCATCTAGTTACAGGTTTTCTTCTCATTTTGTTGTGCTTTCTATAGTTGTCTTTTTCTATACGAGAGAATAGACTTATACATTGTGGGGGGTGCATTTGATTTCTATACTTTAATTCAGAAATAGCCCTTCTACTTTTGCCTACTTCTTCTCTCAATGTTGGACCCCTCTGTGGCCCGGCTGACACCACACAATTATCACACCTGGAAAGCACACATGACCAGGCTACTCATGTCACATGGCTTATGGTAATGTTTGGATGAGAACCAACATACTTTACAATGTTCATTTGAGGTCCTTCAGCACAGGAACAAAATGGATAAAGCTATGAGTTTGATTGCACTACACATTTCAGACAACGTCCTTTTTCATCTGGATGGTTTGACCACTCCTCGCACCTATTGGGGAAATTTTGCAAATCTTTTTGGCACTATGAATGCATTCAAGGCACTTCATCTTGATTCAGAGTTGACATCCTTGTCTCTTGAGATTTTTTCCACCATTGAGGACTTCTTAATGAATTTCAATGCTCTCCGCTCACTTTTGTAGGGATGTGGGAAGACCAAATCAGATGATGAGTGTATCTTCTTGATACTCTCAAAGCTTCATGAAGAGTTCTAGATTTTCTCCGCGACTTTCTATTCCACTATGGATGCCTTAGGTCCTAGGCACAATATGCCTTCATTTGCGGCCTTCTATGATCAGTTGACTCAAGAGCAATCAAAGATTCAACATCTGCATGATACTTTAGGCTCTATGAGCCATGCCTTAGTTGCTCACCCATCTCCATGGAAACTGGAGCAGAAACAGGTATCATCATCCATAGAATCTTTGAAGGATTCTCCTTCCTAGCATTCCTCTAGCCCACCTCCTTCACCTAAGGGGAAATTGAAGAAAGACAAACCCAAGTGTACTTATTGCAATAAGTTCAATCATGATGAGTCTGAGTGCTTTCAGAAGAAGGTAGATGGATATGCCCAACAGATTGTTGATTTGATAGCTCTTCTTCATAAGAGAAACATTGACATTCCTTCTTCCTCTTCTTGCTGGTCTTCTTCATCCTCATCTCAGGCTGATGGGTTAGACAACAAAAAGGGTCATGCCTTATGTGCATCTGCTATAGCTCCCTCTTCTTAGTGGTTGCTGGATTCATGTGCTTCCAATCATATGGCATCTTCTTAGAGTTCCTTCTCATCTTTTTCTTCCTCTCCTACCCCACACATCTTGATGGGGAATGATACTGTCATGCCCGTGTGTGGTCAAGATTCTATTGACATCAATGGTGGTGCATTCCATGATGTACTATGTGTTCCATCCTTGTCATCAAAACTTCTCTCCATTTATCAGATTACTCACAGTGGGACATAGAAGACAGTTGAGTTCAGTGCAGATTTTGTACACATCTAAGATCATGTGACTGGCTGCATTGTTGCTACAGGGATAGTTGATCATGCCACCCACTTGTACTCCTTCTCCTATTTTGGTCCACCATCTCCTGTGTCAGAGAATATCTCTCCTACTTCACGAGTTCCTAGTGAGAAGAAGTCAGGTCACCTAAACTTTTGTGTTGCTCCTGAGATCAGTGTTGTGGCTTCTCCACCTCCTCCTCCTATTGCACCTACCTTTTTTCAGCATGATTCTTCTTCAGCAGTTCTTGTTATGGTCACTCCTTGCATCGAGCCTTCCCCTCCAATTGTTGAGGGCATATCCGAGTGTTGGAATAATGTTATATTTGTCATCAGTGAAAACACTTATTCGATTCTGAATACTTACCGAGCTCATCACTCAGTCCATAGTTTATACTGAGCATTCAGTAATCACTTTGTAAAGCTCAGCGGTTAAACAGTTCATACCGAGCAGAACATTAGTCACCGAGCATATGAATAGTTCAGCAGTGTTTACCGAGAAGAGCAACATGTACCGAGAAGACGGTAGTCACCAAGCTTCACCATAACTACCGAGCCATCAGTTGAAGGCAACCGAGAAGTCAGTTACCACCGAGTCACCAGCGGTTACCGAGTGACACTATAGCTATCGAGTCACCAACGGCTACCGAGTTCCAAGCTACACTTCGGGACTAGTATGGACTGAGCTTCTACTCTTACTGAGAGCATGACGATGCCGAGTATTGTAGTGGATGCCGAGTATCAGAAGATCACCGAGCCAGCTTGAGGAACCTGAGCTTCTACCGACTCAGTAATATTTTGTTTACTTATGAAAGGCCGACTTAGGAATAAGTTTATCTTATTTTATTTATTTGTATTTGGCCGACCTTATAAATTGTAATTATGGGAACGGTATATATATGTAATGTATTATACCATCTAAAGTGTGGAAGTGCAAAAGTGTGAAAGTGAAATAAGAGTAATAAGCAGAGACTGCAACAAGGCGAAAAACAGCAGCAGAGCAGAGCATTTTCACAAGGTCAGTAAAGGAGCAGAATAGCCATATCTA